>CM076094.1:26333510-26933510 GCA_038088585.1 Chrysina gloriosa | reverse complement strand
ACGAGGGCTCATTCGATACGTACCAGTTGCAGATTAGGCCGCTTACTTTACTAGTGCAAAGTGTTAGGTCTAGGACTTCTTGCCGAGCTGTAGTGACAAACGTAGGCTTTTTCCGACGTTTGTCACCAGCAAGCCCTGAGATACTATGGCTTGTAATAGGAACTCACCTCGTTTGTTGGTGTTTGTACTTCCCCATACTGTGTGATGCGCGTTGGCATCACATCCGATGATGAGTTGTAGGGCCCTTTCCTCGCCATATGCAACTATGTCGCTTAGTATGCGAGGTAAACAGCTCTCATCCCCTGGGAAGTAGGCAGAGCAGATTAACCAGCTTCTCTCCCGCTCTTCCGTTTTTGCTGATAGTAAACCTGTAACCACGCCATCGGTGCAGAGCACCGGTATGAGTGTACATTTTACCCTATTGCTATATAATATACAGGCTCTGGGCCTTATGGCCGTTCCCTTGTATATTACTTTACCTTGCTGCGGCGTCAGGCCTGCAACTTTCCCTTTGAATAAGAATGTCCGCTCCCTCTAGAGTAGTGAGAGCTGCGCCCTCCCATGGCTCCAAAGTGGGGACTATACGGCTTAGTCATTGTGCGCTATCTAAATCAGCGCAAGTCACGAGCAGGTATCCCGGTTTGTGCGTGCATTTTTCGAAGCGGACGTGGAGCCCTTGCTCCGTAATGCTATCGTAAGCCTCCATGATAGAGTCCTGGGCTGCCTTAAGCTTTGCCGGCTCCATCTGGGTGGCTGGATAGTCGTGGCAGACTACCGCGATCCTCTCCAGAGCAACGGCCTCCTTGAAGGTTAAACCTTCGGTTTCCGGCCTCTTGCCCTTCGGAAGACCTCCGGAAGTACTGCCCTCCGACCTCTTTTTTGGACTTCCGTCCTTTGTCTACGCTTATTGGCTTCCGCCGTTTGTTGAGGCCTAGCTTCCTTATCTGGGCTAACCCGGCCCCTTTGTGCATGGCTGATGAAGTTGGCCTTGATCACGACCCTTTTGGCTTGTACTTAATCTTGGCCTTGTTTCATCAGCTTCTGCACCTTAGCCTTGGATATACCAGATACCTTAGCTGTGCAGATCTCCGCGTCGGATAGCCGATCCACGTCCTCTGCTGCATTGATCCTCACAGCTTTGTTCCTATCTCTTACCGTAGATGGCCCTGGCACAGCTTTGCCTTCCTGGTTTGTCTTCTGCATGGATGGTTCCTGTCCTACGGCTTTACACCCTTTTCCATGCTCTTCCGTTGTTTGTTTTTTGATTTTCGTTTACCCATCTTGTTCCCACGAGTAGCTAGGGAAGTTTTTGTCCACCCGATCAGAGCCTCGCATGATCGGGTAAGGCTAAATACAAGGGGGTTTCGCCTGGTGCCCCCAGAGGAACGTTAACGACCGCACTCCCCTGCGGCCACGCAACTCTCGGCACGTTACCTTACACCTTAGTTTGGGTTTTAGCTCGAGACCCTCGGGAGTGCTAGATTCCCCGAACTTGTTAACAGTAAACCCCTGAGGGGTAACCAACCAGAACACAACGCTCAAGGCGACTCTGCAGAATTGGTGGCGCTCCGTTTTTTTTTTTTCTAATTGGCTTTCCGAGTCGATTCGCTCGACCTACTTTTTCTTCATTGGTTGGCATTTCGGGGAAAGGGACGGTGAACGGCCGTGGTTGGGTCGTCAAGCTTCGATTTTCGTCGTTTCTCGCTCGGTCGGGGGTGTGGCGAGAATTCTATTGGATTCTTGGTCGCTGCATATCGGTTTCGGGTGCGTTGGGCGTAGGCTATCAGTATGAGCCTAAACACACAAATACCAGTGCCAGGACTGACGGCTTAGCAGAGTAGATAAGGAGATGGGGAGTCGGCGACTATTTATTTCACGGCTTCACGGCGTTAGTTCTAAGAAAAATGAAAGTTGAGATCAAACAGTCAAAGGGACTAGACGTGTTGTGAGCGGAACGATCTTTAAAAGTGTTAAGTCGGCGAAATTAGCCGTAGAAATCTAGAAAAAAAGGTGATTCCCCTGATAGGGAGAAAACCTCCGCCGGGTTTACCGGGGTAGAATCCCTTACGCGGGGGAAATTGTAGTGACGGTGCAGTGCACAAAAAATAGGCGAAACGTGTGTAATAAAGCCGACGACCTTCCCAGCTGACCCATAGACCTTATAGTACGTATGTACTATAAGGTCTATAAGCTGACCGGTCGGACTCTATCTCACTCCTGCGCATTGGGACGGAGTGTAGTCGAGTCTCTTCCGCCGTCGCACACCTCGGGCATGGCGGGCCCGGCGTGCGAGAAATCGGATTGTTGAAGGATTTTACGATCGCCGCGAAGGCGTTTGAAGTCTTTCATCGACCATTCCTGATTCCAGCAAGATTTTTTGACGACGGCAACCGATCCACCCCTAAGAAAGGAGCATTCCTGTTCGTGACTGCTCTTTTATTTTTAACTAAAATAAGGGGATTAGTAAAAATTAAAAGGAAAAAGGTAAGAAAAATTAAAGATGAAATAGAAAAGAGAAGATAAATTAAAAATTAAGATTAAAAATAAAAAAGAGAAAGAATTTTAAAAAATAAAGAAAGGATTAAAAGAAAAGAATAAAAAAGAGAAAAAAGGGGAAAAATAAAAGATTAAATATTAAAAAAGAAAAAGGAAATTAAGACATAATCTCCTTAAAGTTTTAACAAAGTTTTTAAAAATTTTATACCTATTTATTATTTTAACTGTTTTTATTTCTTATTCTTCTTTATTCTTGTTGTTTGTTAAGCTTGCTTGTAAGACCGCGCGTTACACCCACTATCGGTCCGTAGCATTCGTCGCTTACTTTTTATTCGTAATTGATAGACAGTATTTTGTTTCTAGCTGACTTGTCTACTTTTTGAACTTTTGGTAAAACAATTATTATAACAATGCAAAGAACACCACCTTATGCAATGGTTACCACAGTGCAGGTTTACTTGCCCCCTCCACCAGAGGCAGTGATTAACTTGCAGGAGGGCACCAGCAATGACGATACCCCTATTCCGGCCCAACCAAAGAGGCCGCGCGTGACCGATTTGAGAGAGCTCTCGACGTACAAAATCAACAAGTTCGTCGAGACTCTCTTCGAGATTTTACAGTCGCGCGGTGAAGAGTATCGTGGCGAGGAATTTATTCGGTGCGGGTGACAACCTCCATCCTAAGTCATCCGCCACTCAAGAAACAGCTATATCGGAGGCCGATCTGAACTCTTCCTTTGAAGCGATCGCCACGGTGGGGAAAGGCAAGCCGGAGGTTGAGACTACGGAAGCAGGCGCGGGGGCAAATCCTCTGCCTGTCGCCCTGCTCCAGATACGCCTATAGCTAAAAAATAAAAAAGGTACAGCAAGATATGGACCCCATTAAGGTGGTGCCAGCAGAGAAATCGGTGCAAGTCCGTCCGGAAGTGACCCAGCCTGGCGTGCTCGCAATCAGACCGGCCCCTCTAACGGCTCCGCGACCACCAGTACCCAGGGTGCATCCCATTCCCATCCAATCCCCCGATACCGCCTGTCGTGATAAGAGACAGGACTCATCAGGAAGCGCGCTCATGCCGCTTATCCTGGTTAAGTTAGATAAGAACCAAAAACATATTTACCAACTAACGGAGGTATTCTCCCTGGACGTCATTTTCGAGGCAATGAGAGCTCGTTCCTCCCAGCGGTATGGGCGTGTGCAATCGCGGTGCACTGCCCCCAAAAGTGCGTTGCCTGGGGCGAGGGACACTTTGCTAGTGAGTGTCCTCGGCCGAATTACAAAGGATGCCCGAAATGGAAGCCCGTTCCGATCAGGGAAGAGATGCCTCGTACCACGCAGGAAAGCAGTAGCCAGCCCGCTTCCACATCAAGGACTGAAAGACACAAGTGGCGGCTGGATTCAGAACGCCAGGGCCCACACGAAGGCACCACCAACGCCATGATCGGGCGGGAGGGTAAAACTCCAACAGTCTAAGTCCAACGATGTCACAGGTGCTCTTGGCATTCCGCAACGTAATTCAACACCTTGCTAGCGTTGCGGAGTCTATCCAGGCCCTCTGCTCGCCTCAGCAACAGCATCATCAATCGCTAATCTGTGTGTGGAGGATAGCGTCCCTGAGGTGAAGATAGTAGCGTGGAACGCGAATGGACTGTCAGGAAAGTTCAATGAGCTAACAGCATTCCTCTCCGAAGAGGCTGTCGACGTCGCCCTCGTCAGCAAGACGTGGTTGCGCTCGGGTGACCGATGTAAATTGGTAAATTTCCGAAGTTATCGTGCCGACCGTCTAACAGGCCGCGGCGGCGGAGTCGCTGTCGCTGTTCGGACTCACATCGGTCACTCGTTGGCGGCTGTGCCCTCTCTGCGCTCCCTAGCGGCGGTGGCTATCGACATACAGCCACCTGGATACGAGCGACTTCGGATCGTCTCCGTATATGCCCCACCTGGCTCAGGATATGATTCAGACGACATAGATGAACTGATGGCGGGTCCTTGTCGCCGAAGATCTTAACTCGAAACACCCGTTCTGGGGGTGCAAGATTATGAACTCGTCTGGTCGGAGAATGTATACACACATCTCCACCAACGATGTTTCGGTGCACCCCAGACGGTCCTATGTCTTTTCGAGCCGGCGTAAGGCCGAACATCCTGGATCTCGCTATCTCAAGAGATTTCCATGGACCAATAGCTGTCACACCCGTCCCGGAGCTGTCGTTGGATCACAATCCAATCATCATCCCCCCTCTGCGGAGCGTCGATTAGGCGAAGTTCGCCGAGGCTGCCGAGCGTCGTCGACGGGCCGGATACGTTGGAGAGAGCCGCCGCCACTTTGACTTCCATCTTGAAGTACTCCATCACCGAGGCAACGTCCTACCGAACGCCGCCGAAATTTAAGTTGTGGCTGCCCCCGCTTTAGAAACTGTCCTTAAGCCGAAGACGAGGGCAAATAAGAGGGCGCAAAGTATCCTAGCGCCGGCGGACCGAGTCGTCGCAAACCGGCTGAAGACTCAGCTGAGGGATGAGTTTCGTCGCTTCCGCCAGGAGAGCTGGTCGGAACATGTATCATCCTTGGCTATCGCTTTAGAAGCTTTCCAGGGCCCTCAAGCTAGGCGCACAAACCAAAGCCGCTGTGCCGCTTCATGGAGCGACTGGTTTAGTTTACAATGGCGCTGGAAAAGCTGAAGAGATGGCAGACCACCTCCAAACCATCTACAAAGGGCCGCAGGAGTACGATTCCGAGGAACTGGATGAAGAAGTGGAGACGCTCATCCAAACACTCCCTGGTGCTCCTGCGGAAAGCGATTCCGTTGGCGACTGATGAAGAACTGGAGGCGTATTTTAAGACCACCAAACCGAGGAAGGAGTTGATGGTATAACCAACGCCGCACTCAAGACGATGCCGAGGCCATTGGTGGAGAAGTTTGTCCTCGTCATCAACGGTATCCTAACGGGGCCTATTTCCGGCAAGATGGAAGGTCGCACAGTCTGGCATGACGGTCTAATATTAAAAATGGTTAGAGCCGGCATTAACAACCAGTTGGCCAGGATCGTACAATCATATCTGGGGGAAGAAGTTTCACGATCAAAGTTGGGGATCATAGATCGACTGAGAGGCCCAGCGAGTGCGGCGTTCCACAGGGCATCGACCTGCCGAGGATGATGGCCACCTCCCTGGCGGTGTACGCCGATAATACGGCGGTGTGGACGACATCCCGATCCGATGAGCTAATTGGCAGGAGGCCCCAGGGGGCACGGACGATATCCTGAAGCGGGCGGTGGAGGGTCAAACTGAACGTGAGCAAGTGCGAGGCGATCCGCTTTACCAGGAAGAGAGGTATCCCCGCCGACAACATCTTTGCGGGGAACGAAAGACTCCCTTGGAAGAGCGAGGTAAAATATCTAGGCGTCATCCTTGACCAGCGCTTGACCTTCAAGGCCCACTTGAGTTCGGTCATTGCGCAATACCACAACGCGAGAAGTGCCGCTCCTATGTAGAAGTTCGATGCTTAATTTAAGAATAAAGGTACTTATTTATACTTTATTCTTGAGACCTATTTTAACATATGGAGCGCTGTCCTGGTCAATAGTAGCGAAGACAACTTTAAAAAGACCAGTAACAGCACAAAATAAAATCGACCAGGACAGACCCCCGCCTAAGAGTCACGTGCGGAGGGTGCAGACTCTTCTCGAGGACGTGGTATTGGTCAACCCGCAGATCTTCAACGACGAAAGATGATAGAAATCGCAGTGACCAGATCCACGGGATCAGTTCTTTTCAAACACCAGCGATGAGACCGTGGCCGCCAAGAAGAAGACCAGGGGGCCTGGGTGGCTTCAAGTGTCGGCCCCGGATAAGATCGCAGTTCCCAGCCGGCTCGACATTTTGGCAAACTCGCTCGTACCGTGCACATTAAAATTAGATGACAAATGGCAAAGGAGTCTATTCAGGGTTTAAGTATAGGTTTCTAAAATTAGCTTAATTAGTTTTATTTAAATCTATTCGGCCGAATCGAAAATATCGGCCGGTTTCATCGGGGTGGTGACGCGCCGATCCTGACTGTTCGATGCCCAACTTTGGCGTACCGAAATACATGAAAGAGCGCCGTAATGGCAAAAGGGCTCCGTGGAGGCCTTATTTAAACATTCCTTAATCTAACTTATTTAATTACACTTAAATCTATCCGGCCGATCGGAAGATATCGCCGTTTTTGCAACCGCATGTTTTTCGCAGCCGATCAGAACCATTCGGCTTTTCGTCGGGTTCAAACGGTTTACGCGCTTTGCGGGCGATATCTGCAGTTTCGACCGCGCTTATGCGAAATTGCAATGGATGAATTTGCTTTTAAATTTGAATTTGCTATAGCTGACACTCCATAGTATCATTCTGTCGGGTTAAAACGGTATTTCATCCGGCCAAATGACCGTGAATGGGTATTAAATTTGGCGTGGCATTTCGCCGCGTTACATTGTATTCTAATGGATTGATGAGATTTTACGCTAAACGTGTACGTGCGAATGAAATTATTAATAAAACTAAATAAAATAAAGATGGGAATTTGTGAAAAGTGTGAGAAATTATGCGGCGGTTAGATTTAGCCGGCTTATTCTAAACTTAACGTCTATTAAAATATTGTTAAACTAAATTACACTATTTATGCAGTTTTTAACCTGCCCATCCAAAAATAACGTCAATTACCTCTTTTGATGAATATCACGGGTGTAACAGAAAAGTTGTTTAGTTTGCGGTATGGAAAGCGTATGTGGAATTTCGAGCGAAAATTCCGACCTTTACCCCCATGTACAAGCACTAAAATGTTAAAGAAAAAGCAATGGCAGAGGTTACATTAAACCTCCCAAGCAGGATAATTGATCATTTAACAATCTGTGTCTCAAATAATTAGATATTACTATTTATTTGTAAATGAAAAATATGAGCTTCTTATTTAGCAAAGAATATACATATCTAAAATATGAAAGTGTTACATAATTAACTTAATGTAAGGTAAAGAAAATATTTAACGTAACCTTGAATCGCCCTTGAAGAATGACTTTTGTGCCAGTAGGTTTAACTGTTAATAAGACTAGAGAAATAGTCAAATGCAAAAAGTATACATGCAGGGGCGTAGCCAAGGGAAGGGGGAGGGGGTAAACGTTGATACGCCCATTACAATATTGAATTATTTACACATAAAACTTGTCGGCAGTATCCGCCTTATACTACATGCGCTTTGTAGGTGAAATATATCTGAACATTTATCTTATTATTCAATTCAATTTATTTCAGATTAAGGGTGTTGGGTACAATTTTTCGAGATCGGTTAAACTTAATTTTTTTATTGGTTCCAAAACTATTTTGAAACTTGTACATTTCATCTTTAAAAATAGTGTGTGTAACGATAAAATACTAGTTTTTACAACGTTAAAAGCCTCTACAGCTTTAATTGTTTTGCAATCATAAGTGAAGAACCAGTAAATTTACAGGGTCGAAATTTTGCATACCGTGTATTCGTTATGATAGCTGCGACTTATCATCGAGCTTTTTGTAAATTCCTTTGTTATTGTTGCTTTCTTCAAGTCCAAAAATGATGGTAAGCGCATGGTCATTTTTCTATTCCTTAATTGAGGTTAAACTTAACAACAAACAAGGAATTTACATAAAAAGCTCGATAATAAGTCGTAGCTATCGTAACGAATACACGGTATGCAAAATTTCGAGCCCGTAAACTTACTGGTTCTTTACTTATGATAAAAAAATAACTTTAATCCATCTTGAAAAGGAGTACCCAACACCCGTAATCTGAAATATATTTTGCACTTTTCCGACGTTATACATACTTTCGTTCGATTATTAAATTAAGTTTGCATTGGTTTTTCTCGCTTTAATTGTTTACATATTTGCTTTGATTATTTCTTTAAAACTGGTAAATATTATAAAGGTAACCAACAAATCTTAAATGCACTAAAACTTTTGTTCGAGTTGACTGTAATCTACATGTCTGCATGTCTATTTGCATGTCAACGTGACAGCGCGTTATTAGGTCTGTTCGTAACTTCTGCCACAGAATAGCTGTTTATTCTGACAAAGTTAGATTTTGTGGTAAACTTTGTATGGGCATGGCCGGGAACCATGTTAAAAATACGACAGTGTCTATAGTTGGCTAGCTTCATTAATGTTATTATCCTGGCATGGTCTATGCATATTAAAACTAAATATACAATTACTGTTGTGTTTTATGGTTTTAACTTTTTAGCAGATACTATTCTTTTAACATATGCAAAACTCTAATATTTTTCAATTAAGACGAACAAATGCTCACTTTTCGTATTTTTAAAATACCGTTAGCTCACTTCTGAGCTATTTTGAAGTCATTCAAATTGACCACATAAATATCAAAGCTGCCAATATACATTGTCGCTTTTGTCTATTCTGTGCCTCTGCTATAGTAGTGCGTGATTGTATATCTACCTTTACAAGCACATAACGGATTAAGATTGAATTGGATTATGATTTTTGAACCAGTCCGAGTCACTGAAAAATGACCTTATAAGCTCGAGACCTAAGCATATTTATATGGCGAATTATGTTATAAATGTTAATAATAAAACAGCAAGTGCCGATCTTTAAGATATATTAAAGAATTTTTTTAATGTATAGAAACGACAACTACAACTTTTAATAAGGTACATGTTCTTGCTTCTCGTCACGATTCTCCCCGTAGGCTCGTGATTCCCCGGTCACACAATAATTCCCGACAACCTATTTTCGTTGACGATAATACTATAATCGGCTCTTCTTATATAAAAGTCTAGGAATATAAACAAAAACAGAATAAAAAATATTAACACTTGAACCGTGTAAGCGTATAAATTAAAATAAACATATAAATAAATATTGAAAATATATACGGCAAATAAGTAGACAATACGTGAAAGTATAATCTATGTATATCACTCAAAATAATAACTGCTTTTTAGAACTTATGAAAAGAATGTATGGTGCCTCTCCATCTATCGGCAATATTTGTTTCTTTGTTATCTTAAGAAATCGTTATAATTGTTAGTCGCTTTTGATATTTCAGTCAGATTAGACTACACTTTCAAAATACAGCCCGCAAGAAATACTAACACCAGGTGCGTCCATGCCACTTTGGAGCGTATGTATGCGGTGTACAACCGCCGAAAAAGGTAAGATTCGGAGGTCTACTGAGGCGTTGAAACACTTCGGAGTGTTGCGGCGGAACAAACAGAACGTTAATCGTCGGTGTCGTACGCTTTTTCGCGGAAAGCGCGCGCAGAGGAAACCGGGGTACATCTATCGGTGTCACAATCCGATTCAGCGCGGTGCATAATACGTTCTTAGAACAGTGCATGTTAGACTGTTTAGCGGACAAAATGCACCCCATTATTTTTTGTTTCGCGCAGAACAAATCAATGATGGACACAGCCGCGGAGTGCGGTGTTAGTTCGCCAACGGTGGTCGCGTGGTGTAGGTACTGTCGAGTGGTCGCGAGGAGGGTGGCGTGGCACGATTTTCGAAAGTTGGGGGGTGCACGAGACGTGGTGGAGGTGGACGAAACCCACCTGTTCTCCAGAAAATATAATCGGGGAAGACTAACTAGGGCGGAGAAGAAATCTATTTGGGTGTTTGGGGGTGTAAGTCGTACTACCAAAAACGTTTTCGGGGTACTCGTGACAGACCGGACGACGGAGACATTAGACGAGATTTTACAACAATTCGTGGACGAGGAATCATGTTTGTGTACCGACGGTTGGCGCGGGTATACAAACTGTGCGAACATCTTTATTGAACATTTAGTAACAGTGAATCTGGATAATTTCGTAAATCCTCCACGTGTAGAAGACCCGTTTTGGGTTCCGGACGGGCGTTATAACAACGAATGTTTGGATAGAAACAGTGAGCCTCCTCCGCGCGCGGATGTGAAGACATCGCATTCCAGTAATACCAAAGTAGATAATTATATCGGCGAGTGGACATTACGCACCACCATCGGAAAGATTAGATCGGTTTGTGCGCGAACAAACCCGCACTACGGTTTGTCCTGGTGTCGGACGTCGTGGCATTGCGGACACTGTGCCGGAAAAGTGCGACTGCGAAGAGTACGGTTAAATATCGAATGTGCGGGCGGTGGTGGCGTACGGTTTTGTTATCGCGAAACATATTCCAAAACATAAATAAATTTTTATTTTGTATATAGTTTTATTATTTTTATTTTGTATATAGTTATATTATTTATATTTTGTATATAGTTATGTTATGTATTTTCAAATGATCAGTTATCCTGCATGGGAGGTTTAATGTAACCTCTGCCATTGCTTTTTCTTTATTTAGAAGAACGCATAGGGTAGAACCTTGGCGAACATCCCTTACACATGCTATGCGGTCCACCTTTCGATTGTTATTCTACGGGGTAATCCCAAGAGACCTTCGAAGAATGTTTTAAAAAAGGTAATGCTCCTTGTGACAAACCACAGTCTGATATAAAATAAGGTGGTGGTGGTAAGTTCGTACAAAGATTTTAGTGTTTGTACATGGAGGGTAAAGGTCGGACTTTTCGCTCGAAATTCGACAGACGCTTTCCATACCGCAAACTAAACAACGTTTCTTAATAGTTTTTTCGTAGCAATGTTCTTTCTTTTTTCATACTATACTAAAGGGACAGATGAAAGAGTTTGTGCATGATGAAACTGTGTAATGAAGTTAACCCTTATTTTATAAAGGTAGGTGCAGTAAACTTAAATAAACTTAAATATATTTTAAAGAAAACGTACTAAAAACTTAACAGCTTTAGTCTTTAATAATACACACGGTCTTTCTTATTGACGGTGTATGTCTATATCTATATATGATACAGTTAGTAATACCGTAAACTTATTATTGATATATACGTCATCTGCAATCGAATAGGTCATCTAACACTCCCTCTGATTTGAGTACATATGACGCTTCTAACAAATTATATGAATATATCAAGTTCATAATGCAACTACATATTACTGGTGATTCCCATATACTTTGCACAATATTGAAATAACGAACAATAATGGCAAATACATTTATTAAGAAAAGTTGTTTCATATCTAATATGGAAGGTGTCTGTCGAATTTCGGACCAAAATTCCGGCGTTTACCCACAGATACAAGCAAAAATTCTTGCCACCGCCGGCACCACAACGATCAATACGAACTGGTCTAATTGTAAGACCATTGCATGTTGTTATATCTCCACACCACCTTATCTTATATCAGACTGAGGTTTGTCACAAGGTGCATTATCTTTTTTAAAACGTTCTTCGTAGGTGTCTTAGGATTGCTCCGTAAGAAGACACTTGTACACAATTTACACAAAGTATGCCTAAGGGGGTTCGCCAAGAGCTCTATTGTACACTATACGTTGTAAATAAAGAAAAAGTAAGTAAAGTTTGTGACAGGAGGGGTAACTGTTAATAAGAACACAATAATAGGCATTTGTAAATTCATATACATATGTATATATACAGAGCGTAACCGAAGACAGGAATACTGGGAGAGAATGCAAAGCAATCAAGATATAGTATATGTTGTGTCGCTAAATTCCATGTTCACTTATTTTCATCAATGGCAACGAGACTTGATATCGCGGTTTTAGTTTAACAAGTCTACAGGATATAAATTGTGTGAAACTTAGTTACTAATTATGACGAGAGAAAAATCTAGAATACGTAAATTATTTAACACAACCTGCCGCCCCTTTGTGATTGCTGCAAGTCGTGGTTTCACGCATGCGTCTGGTCTGTCGCTTCAGGGGAAATACATGTTAATAAATCCTTATCGTTTTGGTTGTACTCACAATATTCCTCCCTTTTGTTATATCCTATAGTATACGTATGCATATGTATGTACGTATGAATACTAGTACTTTAACAAATGGCTAATTCCAAGTAAAGTGGGTCAGGGTACTGGTAGGTTACTGTTTCTTAGTATCTACATAGGTATATACTATCGACTATGACGATAATGACAAACACGTGCGTCTATTTACACATACTTTATTAGACTGATCTTATTACATTTCTATTTTATCTACTTCTTTGTATCAATAAAGGTGATTGCAAGGACTGTGGTGTAATTTACTGACACAAATATCACATCGGTAAACTCCTCACCACAAAATTGTTTATAATAAAATCGGTGACACGTGTTTCGCTAGCTCGAGGCAAGCATCTTCAACAACCGTATAAACCGAAGTGACAAATTTCTAACATTAAAAATTCTACAACATGCATTTTGATCCCACTTTTACTGTGACCATGTACAAATATTTTCCCTCTCGGTGACGACCCGGGTGCCTTTACCCCCTCCCTCCGCCCCTCCCACAAATTCCCATATTAAGTCAAGTGGACGGCCAAGGGAAAAAAGGTACCTGCTAACCCCGAAGTTTGAACGTTAAAGATTTACAAGTACATTGTGTGAATTGGTTAATGCCCGAAGAAGAAATTAAATTATAGTTATTCTTTCATTTGATCATAATAATCGGAATAAACTAGATTGAATCGGTCCCGCGTCCCGATTTAGAAGATTTATATTTTTGTGTATGTGTATGGCTTCAAATGCATCGAGTTCTCGCGGTGAATCGACCTGTCTTATCAATTTTAAATTTTCCATTTTTATGTCGTGCCCCGAGTCATGCATATGTTTCGCGGAACTTGTCGAGTCTATCCTGCCGTAGCGATAATGTGCCATATGTTCTTTGAATCGTGTAGCTATTGCGCGTCTCGACTGTCCTATATATGCTTGATCGCATTCACTAAAATTAATTTTAATGATACCCGACCGTTGTTCCGGAATTGTTTGGTCTTTCAGATTACCTAAAAGATTCTTTAAAGTGTTTTTAGATGTCGAGCACGCCTTCAAGTTTTGTTTTTCTAAAATATTGCTAATCCCTTTTGAAATCTTATGATGCAGTAGTTTTATAAAATTCTTTTCCCGCGTACCTACCGGGCCCAAAGTCGTTGAATTTCTTATGTGGGCTTTCCTTTTAATTCTTTCTAATCGTTTTTAACATCTCTTACAGAGTAATCGTTGTATATAGCTATCTTTTTGATATATTCTAATTCTTTCCGAAACCTACTTTGTGTGAGCGGGAATTTCACTAACTAATTGAGTAAGAAAGTGATAAACTACATTTTATGTTGCATGCAATGGTTCGAATCCGCCATTATAAACCTATTAACGTTTGTACTTTTCCTGTAGACGTCCACTTCTAATTTATTATTACTATTGTTTCTAATAACTAAACTATCTAAAAATGGGAGACTATTATTCACTTCTTCTTCTCCCGTAAAATTGATTGTGTCGAATTTTGAATTTAGTTGTCCTAAGAAATTATCAACCGAACATTTCCTGGTATCGAAAACAGCAAAAATATCGGCCATGTATCTAATCCACACTCTGGGAAAATATTCACTATCTCTTCTCATCGCCATTTCGAAATTACTCATAAATAAATTAGCGATGAAAGGAGATAAGGGGTTTCCCATAACTGTGCCTTCCTGTTGTGTGTATATTTTGTTATTAATTTGAAAATAATGTTGTTTCATGCAAAGGGAAGTCAACTTTTTATATTCAGCTATTCGTACGTCGTCGATATTGTTCATTCTAAGAAAATCCACTAAAAAGTGGGTTGCATGCACGTGGTCACAGTAAAAAGTGGGGTAAAAATGCATGTTGTAGAATTGTTGAAAATTTGTCACTTTGGTTTACGGTTGTTGAAGATGCTTGCCTCGAGCTAGCGAAACACGTGTCACCGATTTTATTATAAACAATTTTGTGATGAGGAGTTTACCGATGTGATATTTGTGTCACTATATACTATTGACTATGACGATAATGACAAACACGTGCGTCTATTTACACGTACTTTATTAAACTGATCTTATTACATTTCTATTTTATCTACTTCTCTGTATGGTCTCCGGCGCCATCTACATAGTGACATATATACATATACCAAGATCAACTACCCTTCTAAACTTTTATTCAAAACAATAGAGTTCGAGTGTAAGGGATCTTTAAAAGCGGTCCACTTCATGCGGAATTATCCAAGTGGTAATAAACAATATCATTGCTACCTAACGATGTAAGATGCAAAGGCTCTCCCCCAAGATGTAGAGAAGGGGATTGTGGTCGGAGGACAGTTCAGATAGGGTTTCGACAACGACGCCCAGCGGAAGACGTCTGCTGAGCGCGAAGTCGAGGATATCGGGTCTGGTGCCGGCGCGAAAGAAAGTTGGATCAGCCTGGGATTGGACATCACCGCCGTCGCTGCCAGGGAAACAAGGCCGGGCACGCCCATCCGCGTGTGCCAAATTCCATGGCGAACTAGGACAGCGGTGCCGCCACCACGACCGTCCAAACGCTCATTCAAAATGGTCCAACCTGTGCGAGACGTAGTTGTGAATGGGGACCCTGTCGCCGGGTCTCAGTCAAGTCCCTCCAATTAGCAGAATGTCTACTGCGTGTTCCCCAGAAAGGCTTGAACCTCCAGCCTCCTTCCTCTGATTCCATGGACATTCCAGGCGACAATCCGAAGTACGCCCGCGGTGGTGATTGGTAGGTGGTCGCTCATCTTCGTGTCGTGGAGTCGCGTGGGGGAAGAAGCGTTTGAAGAAGACTTGTCCATTTGATCGAACAGATCTTGCAGCATATAAAGGAAGGCTACGATGTCCGGTCCCTTGGTTGATTTGTCTTCCTCCACAGCGCGTACCCGACGGGGATCCAAACTACCCGGCGCACGATGCCTCCTCCGGCCAGACGCTGGTGTTATGGTCGCCGGAAGTGTAGGATTAGGTGGACGTTGTTGCGACGCCTTGTTTGGCGCCGCCACCTGGGAGTATTGTCTGCCTGGCGTTGTTAAGTTCCTCCCTCCAATCGCCGGTTGGCGAGCCGGAATGGCCCTCGGTCGCGGGCAGAGCGAGCAACCCCGGTAGCTGGCGGGATGCTCCCCGGTGCAATTCGCGCAAGTCGCTGGCTCATTTTTGGGACGGTCGCACTCCCGGGCGTAATGGTCGCCCCCGCAGACCACGCACCTGATCAGGACAGTGCACCGTGACTGAGCGTGCACCTCCGCATCCTTTCCTCTTTCGGCGGTTGCACACCACATGCATACCGCTCGAAGGTGGCATAGTACACACCTGCTTGATGATATATCTTGTGGTTGCATATTTAAAATTTTGTCTAGCTTGACTGAGAGGTTAAAAACGACTAACGATTTAAACGCTTTCAGATAACACGGAAACAAATATTGCCAAACACCAAATGGGAAAAACGATCCACCAATAGTATCTCTTACAATTGGGGTGGGGTTGAGCAATTGTTGAAAAGAAGGCGCTATTGTTAATATCAATTTTATGAACACATTCAAGATTTTGGCATGTAATTCAATTTAAGTATATTAAAACTATAATTTTTCTTCAATAGCAAATAAAAAAAAATATATAAAAACTATTTTTCGTATGGTACTTATGCGTAGTAAAATATTAAAAACAATTGATAGACAAAAAAACAATTACTGAAGTGATGATTATTTAAATTTTTCGTTTACCTTGAATGTCCATTAATCGTTACTATCGTGTTTATTACAAAAAGAATTAGCAATATTAAAAATAGGATATGTATCACAAGTTTAGATTGAAATTTTCCGCGTAATTTTAAGTTAGTAGGGAACGACGAAATGTAGTTAGTCGTGAGAGAAGTTAGATATGTATAGATTATGTTATGAAGACGAGTGAATAAATGTGTCGAAATTATGTGATGTTTATTTATGTATAGACGAACATTAAAAGAAAGATATATATTTTTTCCTTCTTCTACAGATAATTAAATTTCACCTGAATATCAATTCAAGAAATTATCCTACTTTCAATATTAATAGTAGTTTATTTTGGTATTTCTTTCCAATTCTTAAAAAAAAATTAGGTAGCGTATTGGTAACATCGCATCTCATTGAATTTAGTCCAATTTAGTCTTAGCAAAACTTTCAACAATAAACTGATATAAACCAGTGTTTTAAATTTTTGTTAATGCCCAAAGCCAAAAATAAAAATACTTTTACAATGACAAAGAGAGCAATTAGCTTTTCGCACATCTGATGGCTTTGATATACCGTTACAATCGTACAATTCAGAGAAACCAAAAGCAGAACACTAATACATAGCAAAAACAAATTAAATGATACAATCTTTCTCTTAGTTTTGTTTTGCTCGTTATAAATAAACCGTTATAATAGCAATAAATTTGTTTTTGATGACAGAATATATAAGCATATGTAGAAGAATGTGCGTAAACCGTACTAAAAGCCTACGTCTTTCGTCATTGGTGATTATAATCACCACAATATTCATCAATGAATTTTACATTATTTATGTGTATTATTTGTGTTGCATAGGACTCCAAAGAAACAAGTAAACATTTACATATATCAATAAAAATAGCCTTGGTTGTTAGATCTTATAGAATGTTAGTACATTATCTCCCTGTATTTTGATGACCTTTATTTACTAATTTCTATAAGTCTCAAAATAAATAATTTGTGAACCAAAATAGTGTTAAACTGTGTTAACCAAAGCAAAATATACCCTAAATAACCGAATAAAAAAATATGATATTTTAAATAAAAAAACGTTTTATTTTTCAGTTATGAGAAGTAAAAATGGTGGTGATTATAATCATCGACGTAAAATGGGTTAAGGTCATAGACCTTATAGTACATGGACTGCTACTTCAAGCGAAAAAGCGGCACCAACATGAGACACCAGTATGACGTAGTCGCGTCCGATTACGCGCTAGCCGATTTATGACGATCTTATCACGTCGCATTCGGAACTGTTCCATTGTTGAAAGTTGATGTGATTAATGCTGTTCTAAGAGTTGAGAAATATGGCTGACTATTCACGCTATTGCCTAATTTGTGGGCACATAGCGGATAGTAAATTGCAAAGACTATCTTACCACAGGTATTAAATTATATAACCTTAATCCTTTCGTTACGGTAGTCGACCATTTTCACGAAAATCAAAATACATTACCCCTCTCGTATAAAGTTCATCGCAAAATCATATACAGTAGAAGCCGCTTATTGTGATCAATTTGGAACAAACCCTTTTTGATAACATTAACCGAATGATAACAGTAAGCGGAAGGTAAATATAAATGTATTTTTCTATGCTGATGTAGTCAATAATAAATATGTATGTATGTAATCAAATTATTTAACGACTTACAAATAAAATGCAAGGGAAAAATTAACGATTAATCAACAATTTTTAATATTTTACCAAATTTGTTTATTTTTTATCATCGATACAATACGTAGGTACATTTATTTACACTTTACGATTTCATTCGAAAAACTGGTCGATCGTCGTTTGACGTTTATTTTTATTAATAAGATTTTGTATGTATATTTCAAAATCATAATATCTATCAAAATTACTTTCTCGGAATTGTACACCACGTCGGAGAATATTTAACGCTTCTTGCATCTGGCCATTAGTTGGCGGCTCTTCAGACATTGCCTCTTCTTCTTCTTCTCCTACTTCGGGTAATTCAGGATTACTTCCTTCGGACGATTGATCCACAACTTCCCGACAAATGTCTGATATAGTCATTGTGGCAGCTGTTTGAACATCATTGTCGATATCCACCCAATCGGAAAATTCGCTTTTGGACAGACCTTGAACTACAAAAAAATTAAAAAATATTAGTTAGATGTACAAAACAAGTTCTTTTTCATACCTTCTAAAATATCAGCGCACGTTTCATGGAGATCAGGTTCTTCATCACCAGTTTTGGAACAACCTCCTTTTCGAAAACAGTTTCGGATCGTTTCTGGTTGAACTTGCCTCCATGACTTCACCAGCAAATGCAGCGCATCTAGAAGACTGATTTTTTGCTATCGCATCTGCAGTAGGTGCATCTCGATTCTCATCAAGTTCTTGTATAATTTGGGCTCGAATTTGCCCTCGATAGTATTCTTTGAATGTTCGAATGATTCCTTGATCACATGGTTGTATCAATGCCGTAGTGTTCGCAGGTAAGAAAATAAGTTGGATGTTCGTCAAAACTGCATTCACTTTGTGCGCAGTACAATTGTCTACTAATAAGACGATTTGGCGTTTCAATTTTTTGTCCCACCTGAGTAACCACTCGCTGAACAAGACACTTGTCATCCAAGCATTCGCATTAGCAAAATACTCCACGGGCAAAGTTTTAACACCTTTAAAACACCGAGGATTCTTACTTTTTCCTATCACTAGAAGTTCTTCCTTTTCACCTTCCATATTAACAGAACATAACACTGTTACTCGTTCTTTCGAAGATAAGCAACCTCTTACTTTATCGTTTTTGAACAAATAAGTATGATTAGGCATCGCGCGAAAGTAGAGTCCTGTTTCATCTGCATTGTAGATGTCCCGAGGCGGATATTTTGCAATAATTTCTGGCCATTCCGAACGCATCCAGTCAGCGGCTGCTAACGAATCAGCACTTTTTTCTTCACCGTGCAGAGGTCTATAAACGATGTTTTCTCGCTTTTTCCACCGATTGAACCATCCGTCTGTTGCAATGAAATTTTCTTTCCCCATAGTTTTGGCTATATCTTCTGCTTTTTGACGCATGATAGGACCATTCACAGAGGCATTTTTTTCGCGAACATTTGTAAACCAAATTTTTAAAGCTGATTCAACTTGATTATCCTTTCCAGATCTTTCCCTTTTTCGTTTTATGTTTTCATTCGAACGCGCACACGTTTCTATTTCTGTACGATTTTTTAAAATTTTACACAACAGCGGTTGCGAAATTTTTAATTGTACCGCAGCATTCCCTTGACTCATTTTCGGAAGTTTATCGAAGTTATCGAGAATTTGTCGTTTTTCTTCGTTCGATAGATCGCGACGTTTTTTATTCACTTCTGCCATGACCACGGTGGTTTATGCGAAATTTCAATAATTTACCCGTACACAAGACTGTAGAACGTGAGATTCGTAGAAGAGTATAGGAGAAACTGAATATCATTTAAACGAACGGACCTTTTATACATAAAGTACATCAAAAAAAAGATGACCTCTTCATAATATAGAAATAACAATTCGTTAGATTGTAATATGCGATATGAGAGTTTTAATTGAAATCGGCGAGAAAAAGCGGCTCGTTCAAAGGAGTTGCGCTGCAGACACCGTCGCCTGAAGAAACTTTCCGACAAAGGATACTATTCATAACTAATAACATTAAGCGGCTTTTGATTACAATATGCGGCTTTCTTTCAATGAGTTTTAAATAGAGTGATTTGGGACCAACGGTTTTCGATAACAATAACCGTTTGATAACATTAATCGTGATTATAATAAGCGGCTTCTACTGTATTACGGTTCGCATGCACCACGAAGAAAAAATGTAAAATTGACAAACATGTAAGACGCTGTCACACCAAAATTGTTCTATTTAAGCACCAATAACTCCAATATACTTTTCCATGTATGTATAATTATACATTAAAATTAAATACTGACATTTTTCGATTTTTTTTTCCAACAGCACCTTACATTTACTTGAACCAAACTAAGCTATAAACTGAAATAAAATAATCGAAACTCAACTAAAGTAAGTGAAATTATACTACACTAGACTTAACTCAACTAATAATTAACTTAACTAACTAAAAACTATTGACTAAACTTAACTATCTAAAAATTACGGTTTTCCATTTCTTTTTCTACGGGACCATATATTTCATGATACGCGGTTTGTGTGCCGGGGCACTCGGCGAGTCGGCGCATTGATACGGACAAACGTGACAACGTCATACTGGTCTTGTACGTTGGTTCCACTCGCTTTGGCTGGGAAGCCTAGGAGGAGTAACAGTCCATGTACTATAAGGTCTATGATTTAAGCACTAGTATTCATACGTAATACATATGCATGCGTATACTACAGGATATAACAAAAGGGAGGGAAAGGTTTATTAACATGTATTTCCCCTGAAGCGACAGACCAGACGCATGCGTGAAACCGCGACTTACAGCAATCACAAAGGGACGGCAGGTTGTGTTAAATAATTTACATATTGTAGATTTTTCTCTCGTCATAACTAGTAACTAAGTTTCACACAATTTATATGCTGTAGACTTCGACTGTTAAACTAATACCGCGTTATCAAGTTTCGTTGCAATTGATTATTATTATTATTATTGTGGCTATACACCCCCGAAGGGGTTGAGCCTCCTATTCGGATCTCTAGATCATTACAATTTGGGAGATCAGCCCCTTCTTCTGATTATATGCTTTCACATAATTTCTTCCATAGTTTTCTGTTTTTCGTTTTTTGTTTCCAATTGATGTGTCCGGTCCTTCATATATCCTGCTCCACCTCCTTCGGCCATGTACTCTTCGGTCTTCCCCTCCTTCTTCTGCATCCCGGGTTCCACTCTGTCACATCATATATTACTGCTCCTGGACCCGCTCTCCATACATGTCCGAGCCACCTTGCTCTTGATTGCTTAATTTTTCTCACTACATCCATTTTTATTTCTTGTGCGAATTCCTCGTTCGTCCTTCTTCTGTATTCATTCTCGTTTAGTCTAATTGGTCCCAGGATAGTTCTCATTACTTTTCTCTCCACTATTCTTAGGTCCTCCTCGTCCTTCTTTGTCATTGACAGCGTTTCTGTGGCATACAGCAGTGTTGGTCTAATTATTGTTTTATAAATCTTCAGTTTGCTGTTTTTGCTTAATGTCTTACTTTTTAATAGCTTTTTATTTGCGTAGAAAATCCTGTTTGTTGTGATTATCTTCTCTTTGATTTCTGCTTCACGCTCGCACTTATTGGTGATTGTCACTACCAGGTATTTGAATCTTTCCACCTCCTCAAAAGCATACTTTCCTATTTGGATTTTCTTGTTTTCGCATTCTCTATCTAGTCTCATTATTTTGGTTTTTTCTTTATTGATTTTCAATCCCATTTTTGCTCCCTCTGTAATTATTTCTTCCAGCATCTCCTTCATTTTACTCCTGTTTTTGTTATTAATGCAATGTCATCAGCGTACGCAACTATCTGTTCTCCTCTTGTCCTTAATGTCCTCTTCTTTAACCTTCGGAGTACATATTGTAGAGCCAGGTTAAATAGGGTTGCTGACAGTGCGTCTCCTTGCCTTACTCCTTTATTGAAATCAAACTCTTCTGTCTCCCCTTTCTGCGTTAAGACACTCGCTGTTGTTTTTTCCATTGTCATCATTATTAGCCTCCTCAATTTTGCGCCTATATCCAGCTCCTTTAGCGCTCTTTTTAGTTCATTTCTATTAATGCTATCGAAAGCTTGCTGGAAATCTATGAAAAGCAATTCTATTTCTATTTTGTAATGCTGAGCCTTTTCCATTAGTTGTTTTATTGTGTGCATTGCATCTATCGTTGATTTTCCTTGTGTAAATCCGTTCTGATATTGCTCTACTGTGCCCTTTGTTACTTCTGCCAATCTCCTTTGCAGCAGTGTGGATAGCAGCTTGTATGTTGAGTTTAGCAGGGCGATCCCTCTATAGTTGTTGCATAGCCTCTGGTTTCCTTTTTTATGAATTGCTATTATTTGTCCGCATTCCCAATCTTGTGGCATTCTTTCCTGCTGCCATATTTCTTTTATCAGCTGGTATAGTTTTTCTCTAATTTCTTGTCCTCCATATTTGAACATTTCCATTTTTATCCCGTCTTTCCCCGGAGACTTCCCATTTCAGCTTTTCCTTATAATTTCTTCTATTTCTTGTCTTATTGGAATGTCCAACTCCTCTGCTATTTCGTCCACATGTTGCTCTTGCTCATTTTCTACTGGAGTCCGTATTTCCTCCTCCGTTAGAAGGTGCTTGAAGTGTTCTTTCCATATTTGCTTGTATTCGCGTTCAAGCTCTGTAACTCTTCCTACTTTGTTTCTTATTCCCTTTACTTTTCCTTTGTATACTTTATTGTTTTCCCCTATTTTCTTGTAAAATAACTTCGTATTATTTTTTCTATTTTCTACTTCAATTTCCTTTATTCTGTCATCCATTCAGTTCCTTTTTGTTTTTCTTACTAACTTTTTGCATTCCCTTCTGATTTTTTCATATTCTTTTCTGTCCTCTTCTCTCCCGCTGTTTAACCAGGTCAATTTCCTTTTGTTTCTTCTTTGCGTAAGGTTTTTACATTCATCATTATACCACTCATTTGACGCCCTTCGCTTTTCTTCTCGCAGGATTTCTTTTGCTGCTTCGCTGACACAATGTTTTATTCCGCCCCATTCCGCCTCTATGTCATCATCATCCTGCAGATTTACTTTGTTTTGCACACTTTTTCATAGTTACGTCTTACTTGTTCTATATTCAGTTTAGACGTATCCCATCTACACCTTGGGCGTCCGCTTGTCCTATTTCTCTTTATTTTCAGTCTGACTGTTGCTATTACTATGAAGTGATCAGAGTCAACATCGGGTCCTCTGTGTGATCTTACATCTGTTATTGAGGATTGTATTATTCTATTTACTAGGACGTGGTCTATTTGCGTGTATGTGTCTTGCCTCGGCGCTTTCCAGGTTACTTTGTGCCATTTTTTGTGCTTGAACTTTGTACTACTGATCACTAAATCCATACTTGCTGCTACGCTGCATAGTCTTTGTCCATTGTCATTTGTCTTCTCATGTAAAGTGAATTGACCCGCTATTTTCTGTATAGTCGCTTCTCTTCCTATCTGCGCATTAAAATCTCCCAGTATTAGCCACGTGTCTTCTTTTGGCATCTTCTCTATTTCGTCTTCTAACCACTCATAGAACTTTTCTTTCTCTTCTTTTTCTGATACTTCCGTTGGCGCATATATATTTAGAATTGATATGTTTTATAGGTTTGGCTTGAATTCTCAAGTATGCCAATCTTTCATTAATTCCATTAAATTCCATTATGCTTTCTTTTAGTTTCCCCATTATTATGAAACCTACTCCTTGTTGACCCTGCTGTTCTCCTCCTAAATATTTTAACGTGAAGTTTGCCTTGTTTATTTCACCTTGTCCTTTCAATCTCACCTCCTGGATTGCTACAAGGTGTATCCCAAATTTTTGATTTCTTCTATCACTTCTTGTATCATCCCTGGCTTTAGCATCGTTCGTACATTCCATATTGCTATCTTCATTTTATCCTTTTGTTTCTTTTTATGCACGCCTCCCCTTCTCATTTTCCCCTCGGCCATTGCTACATTTTTCATCTCCCATTTCTTTTCCGTTTGCGTGTCCTTTATCATTGCTGTATTCGTCATCTGGCGCTTGGTTACATCATTGCTTGTTTCTTCGCTGTCCTCTTCAGTCTTCCCTTTTATGGCTCTTTCATATCTCGTTACATTCCTATTTGCTTCGTTTTCCCGCTCGTATTCTTTTTTCATTGCCACTGTCATTATGTCTGTAGCCCTGTCTTCGTTCCCTTTTAGTTTTTTGAATTGTAAGTAGTTCTTGTGACTGCACGTATTTTCCCTCTACCTCTATAATTTTCCTCTTCGTCTGGCGACCTTTGGCTGAATGTCCTAGTTTTTATTGTGTTCGGTTCGGGTGTATTATGTTGTTTCGATTGTTTAATCTCTCTTGTCACCTCTTGCCATTGATAGTAAGTGAAAATAAGTGAACATGGAATTTAGCGACATAACATATAATATATCTTGATCGCTTTGCATTCTCTCCCAGTATTCCTGTCTTCGGTTACGCTCTGTATATATACATATGTATATGAATTTACAAATGCCTATTATTGTGTTCTTATTAACAGTTACACCTCCTTCTTCTTCTTCTTAATCTTTTACCCTTTCTACCTTTCGGTGTAGGGGTTCGAGCCACCGAGCCGTATATGTAGACGCATATACCGTACCGCTCCTGGCCCACCCAGTGGCATTTCCTTCATTTTCGCAGCTTATTAGAGGTCCAGATCCATTTTTCAGGATTTTAAACTGCTACGCTCTGCCGCTACCGGGTCTCGAACGCCGGCCCTTCGCACTGTGAAGCGCGAGTTTTACCACTCAGCCACTGAGGGGTTTGTTACACCTCCTGCCACAAACAAATCTGAATTTTGAAAATTTAGATTACGTTAAATATCTTTTTCACCTCAGATTAAGTTCATTATGTAAACACATTAGTATTTTACATATGTGTATTGTTGCTAAATAACAAGCTCATCTTTTTCATCTACACATTAATAGTAATATGAAATTATTTCAGACACAGATTTTCAAATGATCAGTCCAAACTATAAATAGATACGACCTTTCGTGGCGCTTGGTCCCTGTCTACATGCGTACACAATTTATCCTGCTTGAGAGGTTTAATGTAACTTCTGCCATTACTTTTTCTTTATTTACAACGTATAGTGTACAATAGAGCTCTAGGCGAACCCCCTTACAAGGAAAGGTTCCCAACCCGCACACACCGATTTGAATGTTTTTGGTAATTATGTAGAGCTAATAAGACTATGTAAGACGCCGCTTTCTGTTTCTGCGATTAAAGCCATCGAAGGGATGAAAAGCCCCGTTGAAAATTGGACTGTTTTTCGTTTTTGGTAATTACTCTGGAATTGTTTGAAGAAAAAAATATCGAAACATATGAACATATAGCGCTTCAAGAGGGCGATTGAAGCATTTTTAAATCGGTAACCCTTATTCTTAAAAATATTACCCCTCCCACCCCCAACGATTTGCGGAAACACCGATTTCGATGAAATTTGGTAATTATGTAGAGCTAACTGAACTATGTAAAAAGCCTGTTTCTGTTATTGCTCCAAAAGCCTTTGAAGTAGTTAAAACTAGCTAAATAAATATTTAGTCATATGGATGTCTGAGCTTCATTCTATATGAATCCGTTATACTTATGTTGGTTGTATACACATCCTATGTACAATAAAGAGACGTAAATACGTTTGAAATGTAATTATGTTATTATAAGAAGCTAACAAAATAAGACAACAAATCAAATACAAAGAATAGGAATCATAATGAGTTTCTAAAGTTACAGCAGGAAGAATATTTGTGTCTATAGAAGTATTAAATCATATATATATATATATATATATATATATATAATTATATGGTTTTTGCATGGTATATACCTATTTTGTGTCATTCTTGATGAAAATGATAGTCTTCGTAAAATTGTTGGAAACTTAAATATTGATTACACCTTGCACATCTAATAAAGGCATGTTTTCCGCATATGGAAAAGGTTAGAAGGCAAGTGTACGACCTGAATGTATTTTCAAGTTAAATCCGCTTTCATCAGTATTAAATACATTTTCTGGGCCATAGTTTTCTAAACGCGACTTAACTAACTCTATAAAACTGGCTGCCGTAGCTTGTAGCACATTGTTGTCCATCCCGTATGAACGGCTAACAAACTTTGTAATTTTTCGTGATACGATCCCATGTGCTTGTTTAAAGTGCAGTATCCATTTTCTTGAGGCTCTAAAATTTTCAAATTCAATATCGTGAACGATGAGATTTGCATCCAAACTGGTAGTAAACCGTTGAAGTTTATGTTGAAAAATTTGCATTAACTTTTCACGTTTTGTGCCACCCTTCTGCAATGACTGCTCCCATTTCTATAGTATAGTCGTCATCAGCAGCAATTGGACGATATTCGTTGAAAAATTCCAATCCATAATTTGTCTGGAACTCAAAGGAACTGTCTTGCACACTCCTGTCTATTATATCCTTTATAGTATCGTGCATGAATCGTTTATGCGTTTGTGAAGGTTTTTGTTTGGTGTAAAAGTGAAAATAACATTAAAAATAATCTACGTATAGCATTATGTAATATAATAAAAACATACACGTTAGTTGCGCTATTTTCTCATTCATTCTTCACTTAATGCAAAATTTGAACGGATCACGAAAAACCCCTCCGAAAATTTTTCTGGTTACGCCCCTGTCTGTGGCTAATATTACTAGAATTTAACTTTTATAATATACAAGAAACTGGAGATTATATTATTAGCATAAATGTATCGATTAAGGATAAAAAACATATCACACAAAATTAAAACTAAATTCCAATACTTCAAAATACTAGAAATTCTAGTATGAATTTCAGTCACCCCATTTATAATAATTTAATGTAACCTACGCTGCAGTGATAAGACCATATTGGAACATATAACAGATTACCTCGAATTCTTAAATCTCGGCATTGTATGTCATCCCAATGGTTTACAATTTGAGCCCAGAGATTCTCGATTGCGTTCAGATCCGGAGATTTGGGAAACTATGCTATAAATTCTACTTCCGGATGTTTTTCGCTCCAATTTTTAACTATCCTACTGGTACGCACCGCCGAATTACCTTGCATAAACAAAATATGTTCATCGTCAGCATACGCTAATGATAATATATAAGTATCAAGTAAATCTATATACAGTACGGACGTTAATCTTCCGTCTATCTTTATTAAATTCCCAGGACCATGGGAAGACATCCAACCCCAATACGCTGCTGAAATTCGACCACTTTGTGTATGTGGAGCAACATACTCTGTATTGTATCTTACTTTTGCAGACTTATATACTAATTTAAAAGAAGATTCGTTAGACCTAAAAGTTTTTCATCGCTAAACACAACGTTCGTCCAGTCTCTATATAGATTTCCAACTGCAAAATGGAATCTTAATTCTGCATGTGCGGCTGAAAGGTCTAATATTCTAACCGGTCTTCTTGGTCTTAACTTAACCCTGCTTCAACCGTATGATTTATAATGGTTTGTTTACAAACCGAAATACCGGTTTCTTATAGTACTTTCTTTGCTGTCAGAAAAGGCTTATTTCTAAATAAATTTATAATTTTTTTGTCTTCTTGCATAGTGGTTTTCCTTACTGCACGTCGCGGTCGTCGCCGTCTTTTTAGATCCTTCTATCCTAAATCGGTTTACTAATATTTGTACTGTACCCGTTCTGGAAACGAAGTAAAATTTGTTCCCTTAAATAAGGGCACATTACGTCATATGCGCCATGAACTAAATTTGATGTTCGGTATATGTTACCATGGCAACCGACTAGCGAAAGTCACTGAAGTACATATATAGAACGTTTACATGACGTCACATTCCGCGCATATTTTCATAAGGTAATGTGCTTTTCTCTAACGAAACAAACTCTTTATCTACTAAATCTCATTGCCACGTAAATAAATATGACTAAATATTATTGCGCTAGTGTTTCGAAACTGCTTTCTGGTATATTGCTTACAGCACTTATTTGTGCAAGATACATCCCATTTTTCCATAATCCCACAATGTCACCTTTTTTCGCTGGTTATCTGATGACTCCGCACTTCCATGACTTTATAATTGAAAATAAAAACACTACATATTAATACTACTGTAAATTTAACACTTGTCTGACAAGGGCCTTACCTAAACTCATATATTTCAAAAATGTAGGTACGCAAAAGAACTATCTATTTTCCAGCTCATATACAACTTATATAATATACCCTTTTATTTGGAGTAAAAGTAAAACAAAGCACTCCGTTTAGGAGACAACATTTTAATGAACGCTGGCTATATTTTATGCTTAGTCAGAAATATCCTACCCTTAATCCCGTAAGAATTGAATAAACAAACTCATGTATACCATACAAAATCTAAGATAGCTAAAATATTTCTAACTCTACAAGCTAAAGCAAGCCGGTAGGATATCAAAGGCATATATCTATGTATATGTCTTTGATCAATTCCTTTTATTCTTTCGCGTTTTATAAATTTAGCGCTTTTCTATGCTTGCATAAGATAACGAGTTATATCCTTTAACAAGCCGCATTTATCCATACTGCGAAATATTTCTTCTAAACAAGCCCCGAATTCGTACAGTTTACGACGTATCGTCCAAGTTTAATTTTTTCCATTGTACATGTAGGTAAAAGTTGGTATTTTAGAACATTCTTTATTTCGTAATCGTGAAACGTACAGTTTTTTCAATTTAGAATTAAGTTCAATCGCATTCTTATTTTTCTTGTAGGTACTGATTTTAATCGTAGGAACTAACACTGACTTAATCGAAATGTGAGTTACGTTCCCGGAAACATAGGAATAGAGAAGATAAAGTTATCAACGCTTAGCTTGCAATTTCAATACGTAAATAGGATAGTTAGAGTAAGAACAATGCTTTTGTTACTAGGCTTAAGTCGTACGTCTTTTAATAAATTACCAAAACTTAAATTTTCTTTTTAAAAACACTTCGATAAGTTCACAAACCAAAACTGGCGACGAGGATGGCCCGAAATTGGTGAACGGAGTGTAAACGAATATTTAGGAAACAGTTAGAAGAGGACTCACATCGCCAAACCTAACAATTTGGAACCGGACAAAAATCGCCAGGATTCCGAGAACTGGAGGAGGACAAAATCGCCGAAATCCAGCTAGGCTAAGAAAAGAACAAGGAAAAACGCAGAAAAGAACAATGAAACGAGCAATTTTAGTAATGTAAGTCGAATTTTATATTTATTGTAATAAGTCTTAGTTTTAACAATTGAAATATCATATGTCCATTGAAGATTTAACACAACTATTCGAAACTACGCTTAAAATAAATACCGAAATCCAGAATCAAAACGCAAACCCCATGAATTACCAATTATTAAAATTACAAATAGACATCATTCCTAACTATGATGGTAACCCCCACACACTAGGTATTTGCATAGATCACTGTGAAAATTTAATTCAAACTTACGAACCATTAAATTTGCCGCAGATTAAAAATATCATAATTAGAGCGATTATTGGCAAATTGACCGGTAGAGCACTAAATTTAATAGGATCCAGAATTGAATTAAGAACCTGGAATGAAATTAAAAACACTTTAAATCTTTGTTTTGAATATCAAAGAAATATAGATTGCTTATTGCAAGATTTGTTAGCCTTACGACCACACAGAGGCGAAGCGCCATACAATTTTGGAATGAGATTGCAAGACGCTAGAAGTTTGATAATTTCAAAGCTAAATTTAGAAAATATCCCACTTAATGAAAAAACCATTAAGTTACAAAATTATGAAGACGTTTCGTTGAAAACTTTTATAAAAGGATTGTCGGGTAAATTACAAAACAATGTCAGACTAAGAAACCCTGATTCTTTGGAAAAAGCAATGTCACTTGTAATCGAAGAAGAAAATTTTCGATATGAACAGAACCAATCAACAACATTGAACACACAAAATCACTTTAAACCCCAAGAAAGAGTCACACCTGCCAATTATAAACCACAATCTACCCCCCAATTTACTCCACAGTATTTACTTCGCAATATAAACCACAATTTACTCCCCAATTTACTTCACAATATAGACCACAACCAACTCCCCAATTTAATTCGAAATTTAGACAACAATTTAATCTACCGCCAAGACCAAATTTTCAACCCAAACCCTTCTACCAACAAGCGCAACAAAATCATAATTTTACACCCAGACAAAATTACCCGCAACAAACTAATTTTAATTTCCAAACCCCTTTCTCGCAACAGAGACAAAGTCAAATAATTCGCAGACTTCCCCAACCAAATTATGAAAATAAACCAGAACCGATGGATGCTTCCAGAATTAAATCTCTAAATAGAAACAAAAATCACTTAAATTATTACGAACTTAATGAAAACTCTTACAATCAAAATTTTGATGAAAATCCTGAATACAATGACACTATTCCCGAAACACCAATAAACGAACAACCCCAATACGACATTAATTATATAGAACCAGAAGATTTTGTCGACAACGAAGATGAAAATGTAAATTTTCACCAGACTTCACCTTTAAACAACCAGACCTAATAACATTAAATTTAGTTCGAGCAAATTTACCATACGTTTATATACCCGAATTAGACGCAAATTTCTTAATAGATACAGGTAGTAGTAGAAGTTTAATAAATCCGGAATTAGCTTACAAATTTTATTCCAATTATATTTTTAAAGAAGATTTTAACATTGAAACAGCTCATAGTATCACATATCACGACAAGTAATGATTATCCCCGTTTTTAATATGTTTAACGTAAATGAAACTCTTAAATTTTACATTTTGAAATTTAGTGAAAAGTATGACGGATTAATAGGAGTAGATTTATTAAAACAATTAAAAGCTTCAGTAATCGTAAACTCAAAATTACTAATAACACCGCGAGTCAAAATTCCGATAATACGAGGCGTGTTTTTAAACTAAGTACCGTTTTTAAATTACGCCGCCGCAGCACTGCGGTCGCCGTTTAGCGCATGCGTGCCATGTAGCTACCTCTGTTGGGAAGCCATAGACGCCATTACGGAACCATCCGATCGAATCTACATCTGTTTGCGTGATTTTAAAATGCCTCCACCTATTGAGAATCCCGCCGACTGCGAAGTGCGTGCTGTAATACGGTTTCTCTGTGCTCAAGGCTTCAAATCAGTTGACATTCATCGCCAAATCAGTGTAGTGTATGGTGACAACATTATGAGTGATGGAATGGTGCAAAAATGGGTTAGGGCCTTTAAAGATGGCCGCACAAACATTCATGATGAGAAACGAAGTGGGCGACCTTCAGTCATTACCGATGATCTGATTCAAAAAGTGGACTGTAAAGTGAAAGAGAACAGACGATTCACGATTTCGTCGTTAGCTGAAAAGTTTCCTGCTGTCCCGAAGAGAAGACAACTGTGAAGCAGTGGTTGTCTAATCAGGCGGCATGCTTCTTTGACGAAGGCATACAAAAGCTGGTCCCAAGATACGATAAGTGCCTCAATATTAATGGGAATTATGTAGAAAAGTAGAGTAAAGTATGACCTTTCAAGTGAATAAATTATTTTTGGAAAAAATTTACTTGTTGTTTTTTTATGTCAAAACGGTACTTAGTTTAAAAACACGCCTCGTATATGAAAGTGAAGAATTAACCAAATTAAAAAGAAACCTTAAAGTTCATAAATATTCAATTACTATTCCCGCGAGAACCGAACAAATTGTAAAATTACCAGTAACAATAGAAAAAGGTATAGGACATCTAGATTACATAAAATATGGACCTAATACAAAATCACCCAGCGCTTTAGTGAAGTTGAAAATTACTTTGCTATAACGACAATAATTAATTCCGATATACAACCATTATCAATAGAGATAGAAGAACCTTACGAAATCGAACAATTAAATATTAACGAAGTCAATTTTACGAATCAAACTAGTACTAATAAAATAAACACGACACAAGATAACTTGCTAAAAGAAAATTTAAAAAACCTTCGCGTAAATCACTGCAATGTAGAAGAAAGACGAGCAATACATAATAAATAAATAATACAATAATACATAAATTATGCCTTGAGTACCGCGATATATTTCACTGTGAAAAAATCCCTTTAACTTTTACAAACAAAAATCGACATCAAATTAATCTAACCAGTGATTCACCTATTTTCACAGTATAGATACCCCGAAATTCACAAACAAGAGGTCAAATCATAAATACAGAAAATGCTAGAAACTGATATAATCCAACCATCTATTTCCCCTTGGTCCAGCCCTATCTGGATTGTACCCAAAAACTAGATGCGTCAGGTAAACCGAAATGGCGACTAGTAGTCGATTACAGAAAATTAAATGAACGAATAATTGACGACAAATACCCTTTACCAAATATTACCGATATCTTAGACAAATTAGGAAAAAGCCAATATTTTACAACCCTCGATTTAGCGAGCGGATTTCACCAAATACAAATGAACTCAGAAGATTGCGCAAAAACAGCTTTTTCTAAGGAAAACGGTCATTATGAATATAAAAGAATGCCGTTTGGTCTAAAAACGCACCAGCAACTTTTCAACGTGTAATGGATAACATTTTAAGAGGACTTCAAAACGAAATTTGTTTAGCATATTTAGATGGTATTATAATTTATAGCATCTCTCTGACAGAACACATGCAACGGTTAAAAGAAATTTTCAATTGATTAAGATCAGCCAATTTCAAAATCCAACTTGATAAATCAGAATTTTTAAGAAAAGAAGTTAATTATTTAGGACATATTATCACACCCGAAGGCGTCAGACCTAATCCGGACAAAATTCATGCTGTTAAACAATTCCCTATCCCTAAAACACAACGAGAAATTAAAAGCTTCCTAGGATTAATAGGATATTACCGTAAATTTATTAAAGATTTTTCAAAAATAACCAAACCACTAACCAATTGTTTAAAAAAGATCGTAAAGTCATCATCGATCAAAATTTTCATTTTAATACATGTAAAATTAATTATTAATTAACGCACCTATATTGTAATATCCAAATTTTTCTGAAAAATTTATCTTAACAACAGATGCATCAGATTTAGCACTAGGAGCAGTATTATCACAAGGTCCTATTGGATCAGATAAACCAATAGCATTCGCTTCACGTACCTTAAACGGAGCTGAACAAAAATACAGCACAATTGAAAAAGAGCTCTTAGGAATCGTGTGGGCTTGCAAATATTTCAGACCTTATCTTTCTGGCCGTAAATTCACTATTTATACAGATCATAGACCACTCACATGGTTATTCAGACTAAACTCGTACGATGGAGGCTAAAACTCGAAGAATTTGACTACGAAATTGAATATGAAAAAGGCAAATTAAATTCTAATGCAGACGCCCTTTCGAGAATCAAAATTAATGCAATTGAAAATGAATCAGTCATAAATAACCCAGGAGAAATAGACCAAGACATTTTAGATTATTTACGTCATGCAGCTGAAAATCCTATTGAAAACCCGGAAAATTTAGATTTAAATCAACCAGAAATTCCCCAAAACACAGCAACTCAAAACCAACCCAAAATTAGAATACTTTCAGATATCCAAATTAAACCTCCTGATAACGATCAAAGAACAATGTCTACACAGCACACAACTTTCAATGAAACAACAAATAATGGTATTAAAATATTAGACGAAATTATAAATAATAAAGTAAACCAAATTTTAGTTTTTCCGAATTTATATCCAAAACTCGAAGTAAAAGAAGAAATATACGAACATACAAAATCCTTCATGTTAAAATTCCTCTTAAACAAAACCGAAACTTAATATTACAATTTCTAAAGAATTATACAACTACAAATAAATTATACTGTGTATACTTCTACACAGACGAAAGTAGAGAGAGATGGCGGGTTCTGGAACAGCCGCCCAGCCGCTCAACCGCTCAGTCACAACCCCGAGCGTGTATACTGGAAGGTAGTCACAACCCCGACTGCCCGCGTACGGAAAGGGGGCCACAACCCCGGTTGGAGGGTTAAAAATGGGCAACAACCCCTCCCCGGAAAATTCAAAACTCCCGCCGCTCTGGTCGGTAAGGTAGATAACTGGACAGTGCCTGTAATACAGGTGACTGTATGTAGTGCCGCTTTTGACCGGTAGGTGTCGCTGTTCGGTAGGACGCCGGTAATGCCAGTAGTACAGGGGCTGTATGTAGTACCGCTTTCGACCGGTAGGTGTCGTTGTTCGGTAGGGTGACCTACGTAGTATGTAGTGCCGCTTTTGGCCGGGAGGTGCCGCTGTTCGGTAGATGCCGGTAATATAGGTGGCTGTATGTAGTACCGCTTTTGACAGGGAGGTGTCGCTGTCCGGTAGGGCGCCTATGTAGTACCGGTAGTACAGGTGGCTGTATGTAGTGTCGCTTTCGATCGGAAGGTGTCGCTGCTGCTCGGAGTACAGGGAGCTGTAGGTGGTAACAGGCCTAATTAGGGAATTGGGTATTTCACCAGAAGATGGAGGATCAGGAGACGTTGGCCGGTAGGTTTATAAAGTTAAAAGATTACGCAATACCATGACGTCACAAACACGTTTCGACGGGAATTTGGCAGGCTAATGGAAAGTGATCCTAACAATTGGCGACTAAAACATATACATATCACCATCGAAGTACTGACCGCGCTCGTCGCTGTTTGACTTTGGTGAAAGAAGGAGAACGGTTATTGTCAACGTGTTATAACTGTTGCATTTTTAAATAGACAGACGGTACACCATCCAAGTACTGACCCGCGCCTTACCGTTTGACTTTGGTGAAAGGACGAGAACGGCTATTGCCAACGTGCTATGACTGTTACATTTTTAAATACACATACGGTACACCATCCAAGTACTGATCGCGCGTGTCGCTGTTTGACTTAGGTGATCGCATGAGGGGCGCTATTGCCAACATGGTGGTTGTTGCGGATATGTTCCTATATATTACGTAATATTACGCAATACTATTACATCACAAACAGGTTTAGATGATAATTTTAGATGCAAGGAATATGTTAGAACTTCGCTCTTAGTCAGAAGATGTTGATAAAACATAATTATGTATAGATCCCTAATAAGATATTACGTAATACCATCATGGCATAAACAGGGTGAATGTTAGATGGGAAGAGCGTTCTCATTCATGATATCATACAAAATGCAGCGTTCTGATTGGTCGCACCCTATACAATGCCACGCTCTGATTGGTTACCAACTCGAAAAATTTCCCGATATGTATAGGAAGGTAGTTCACCCAACAACGTCCTTAACATTGATCAAGGTGTTTAACGTCAGACAGTAAGTAATAAAGTCACTGGATATGTGCAAGTTAGCCCTGGTGAACATTACCTACTATTGATGTGTCATTAGTAAGGTCAAGAACCGGTTTATATGTTTAAATGTAAACTACACGAAACTGAGGAATCGGGGGATGACCCGAATTTCATACGATTGATCGACCACCAATCGCAGTACGATACATCGTTAGACATCACAAACAGGTTTCAACGTTATATTTTAATATGAACAGGATGAATGTTATGCTATGTATAGGAAGGTAGTTCCCCAACAACTTCCTTAACACTGATCAGGGTGTTTAACGTCTGACAGTAAGTGATGACGTCACTGCGCATGCACAAGTTGGTCCTGCTGAACACTGTATACTTTCGATCGCTCATCAGTAACGTGAAGAATCGGTTTATACGTTTGAGCGTAAAATACACCAAACTGAGGAATCGGGAGATGACCCGAGCTTCATTCGATTGACCGACCGCTAATCGCAGTACGCTGCATCATTAGACATCACAAATAGGTTTAGATATTATACTGTAATACGATATTATAAGGAAATGGAACGTAAGTCAATTAGTTAGTAAATTATTAAAACGTATCACATAGGCTTATGTTTAACTGGAACATTTATACCAATAGTAATCGATTGTAAATCAACAAAGTCAAACATATCAGGCTCGGTCAGGTCGTAGACGGATAGAAATCAGTATCTTTCAGTAAGATATGTGGATTTTCTATAACGATCCTATACAGTCGGCATCTAATAAAATTACGTAATACAAGGCTCATTGTCTATTGATACGAGCATGTAACGTTACAAACAGGATTCAACGACAGTTCTGTGTTAAATGTGTAAGTTAATATAAAATCAAATTTAATGAAACTCAGTCCATTATTTATTAATATATTAAGATACATGTAGAAAAACACTTACAAAGTTTAATTGATCGCATCATATGAAATATCGCATTCTGATTGAATATCGATAAATCATATAAAAGCTAGTTCATTTACCGACAGCTTTCTAACAGCTAGGTCGTGAACTTCAATATCTTTACCTCCAGTATATAGTTTTAGTGTTTATAGTTAGGCGTTGATTTCCTACTGGTTTAGCGTTTCATTATCACTTAGTATTCGTCGTGATTGGACAGGCATATTTTAGGTAAGTTATTTAAATTTCACCGCATACTTTCCCTAATAGACTGCAATATTATAGTTTAAGATGGAGTGTGAGATATGCCACAAAACATTTGCAAGAAAAGATGGATTGAACAGACATCCCTGCTTAAATAATAAATCTTACACATGCACCATATGTGAGGAAGTCTTTACGAGATCGGATAGTCTGTCTCGACATAAGAAAACGCATAATATCGATTCCATAACCAAGAAACGAGATGTTTCAGAAGAGAAGCAGCCACCAAGTAAAATGAACCATCCGGCGAATAGCATGTCGGAACAGGATTATCGATGCCGCGACCAAACCTTACCGACGGCTACATTACACAATGAACACCTTTGTTTCCATGCGCATCTGAACAGCAATTCTCTTAAACTTGAAGAGGATATGTTCATCATAAAAATCACCCGGAACAATAATGTAAAAATAATGATAAAGCAGGCACCCCATGATGTAATACAACCTACAACATGAAAATTTGCATAAATATAGGATATTCCAACAGTATTATCCGGCGTGAAGGTAATATCGATGGACCGACGTTTTCCAAGAAACAGTGCAGCGAGTGAAATATAATAACGGAGTAAAATAATTTTATACATATTATACTGAATAAAAGATATCATCATAAACTTTACGAATTTTATTTAAAGGGTGGAACAATATTTATAATAAGTATGCAGTAATAGAATAATGCAATCTTACTAATAAGTAAGTATAGCAAAACAGCGTAAAAATGTTTATCCAACTGCTGTGGAAGTTATAAAATCCAACTGATTCGATCTCATTTTCTAGGTAAAACTCCTTTGAGGGAGTATACGTTCTCATATTTGAATTTCTGCTGTTTCTGTTTATAGGAACACCCCAGAATCGGTTTCTCGTTTACATCTTCAATTAAATATGCGTTGGGATTACCCACCTTACTTAAACACGTAAGAATACGGGATTTAACCTGAATGGATCGATGTTTCGTATGATTGTATTCATCGATTATTTTAGACAAAATATTCATCTACCTATATAAATCTCTCAAACGAAATAAATGTACAATGTGAAGCTACCAGCATTATTCGACAGTCCTAACTTCGCAAGGAACCGAGTTGCTGGTGAAATTAAAAGGTATTGGTCACATCAAATACATCTCTATACAAACGTATACAGACTTGACTTCAATACAGAAACAAAAACTCACGAAGTTGTATGAACCGTGTATTTAATAAGGGGTGGAAAAGGATACATATGTATATCTATATACTGTTGGCATAATAATATAATATAAAATAAATATAATAATAATCATTCTAACATGATAACGGAAGTATCTTGTTCGATGTCGATATCATGGACATATCAAAGGTGAATGTAATGGGAGGTTTAACGTGATGTCTACGATGGAAGATGAAGAAAAAACAAGATGATACCGGAAAATATAAAATTTGCAAGCCATGAAAGAAAATAGTCATATATCGATCTAACCAGTTAAATAAAGAACAGGCTGTGCATCTAATGATGCATTACAATCTTTCTTTACCTTGCACTTGAACTCACGTAAATATAGGATGATACGTTACCAGTACTATTCGACAATCCTAAACTTGCAAGGAGTCGAATTCCTGACGCGCGAAGTTGTATGAATCGTGTATTTGACAAGGGCGAAACAGGACATACATATCAATCCGCTATTAGTGGAAGAGGGGTAAAACATCACTATGTTCTGATAACGGAACTATCTCATCCGATGTCGACATCATAGATATATCGAAGGCGAATATAAATATTCCAAATGATGAATAAGCGTGTATCCCATGGTGAATTACTGCAGTCTTTCGTCCAGCATGAAAAAATATATATAGGCGACCAATTATCCGCACTGACACGCCTAATCTTGAAAGGAGTTAAGTTTCTGGTGAAATTAAAAGGTAGTGGTTACATCGACACCCAAAACAACCTATCAATATGTAAATGTATATGGACTTGACTTCACCATAAAGACGAAAATGTAGGAAGTTCTATCGACCATGTATTTAACAAGGTGAAAAAGTATACACATATCGATCTATTATTAATGGAAGACGATCAATACATCATTATGTTCTGATATCAGGTTGTTTCGATCGGTATCAACATCATAGACATATCAAAGGTGAATGTAATAGAATGTTAACCGTATTGACGATAACCGAGACGAAGAAGAAAGCAAGGTTGTTGGGGTGATATAAAAATTGTAAATCACGAATGAAAAACGGTGTTACGTATTATGGTCTACATCGACTTTGCGTGTAAACGGATAGAATCATACTAGTCCGAGTCTCAAACAGCAAATACAAGTGGAATGCGTATTATGCATAAGCATAACAACGTATACTGGACCGGACTGAATCAACGTTTTCGTGCAACGATTGACGGAAATACATCAAATAACTATACAACCGTCACATGGAGTTCCCCAAACACATGAACCACCTCACCGCCAGCGGGCGCAGAGCATAACACTGAAGTCGAAAAATGACATATATGCGAAAAGGCATTAAACGAACATAAAGTAACAGAGTATTTCCATTTGACTTAACCATTCTGGGGTGAAGCGCATTCCAATTGTAACCTCAACTGCAAAATATCTACACTCATTCCGATTATCTTCTATAATTTAATTGAATATGACAGTCATCTTCAAATACGCTAGCTGGACGACGATAGCTAAAATATCGACGATACCCCATTTAATAAAGAAAAATACATCAGCTTCATCAAGAAGTTTAAATCGAATCAGTATGCCGATAAGGTAGATGTATTTCGAAAAATAAATATTAAAATGCGATTTATGGAATCGTTCAGATTTATGGCGGTATCTATTGAGAAACAGGATGAATTTTTCTCAAAATCAATGTCAATATGTGCAGACGTACGACTAACAGTTGAAGTTTATAACAAAGAAACGTACATCCCCGTACTAATATCAACAAGTACGAAAATTAAATGAATCGACTCTACTGCCCAAGAACAGCTTCCACGACACATTGGCAGATAAAGGCGTTAGCGATCAAGACTACGAGTACACTATAGTAGTCTAGAACACGATCACTCGTTCCAACTTACTGTAATATTGGAATATTATCTTAAAACCGATCTCCCGCTGTCCGCAGACGTGTTTGGAAATTTTAGAGAAGTATATCACGATTCACAAACGATTTGAACCCAATCCACTACAACAGCAACAGGTAGTTTCACGAATATGAGTATTCAATGTGTTTTATCTCAAGTTAGTTTCCACCATGCAAGAGTCAAAAATAAATACCTAACCGTTTATGATAGCAGTGACCCATCAACCTACCTAGTAGTCTGAGGTGCTAATAATTCATGTGGGTAAGTTATGTCTCAATCGCTGTCCTACAACAAATTCGAGTGGATGAACCCCGATGAAGTTGATCACCTCGACGTTAGTAGTATAGCGGACAACGATGAAACGCTATTGAACGATGCCCGAAACGACCATCAGCTCCTTCTCGAAAACATAATTCATACAAAATCTATAACAAACAGCATTGCATTATACATCATCGCAACCTTAAGCAGACCATATTCAATGGTCTAGAACTCCTACTCATCCATCGAGTACTACAATTCAACCAGTTCACATGTCTGAAATATTACATTCATTAGAACACCTTCCTGAGGAACCAGTCCGAGAATGACTTCTAGATGATTTTTTAAATGAATGAACAATTCCGTTTACAGAAAAACGAAGGAGAACATCGATAAACAAGTATATGTTTAACTGCTAACGTATTGAAAGGATTTGAGGTGAAGACGAGACGCTGGGTCTCTGATTGCAAAACAGAAGTTTAAAAATATCAATATATTTAGCGATAATTTTAGAGTAATTCAAATGAAGATACTTCAAGTCGTCTACAATAAATCCGCATATATCGGTTTCATCGTCTTGAAATTCTCGAAACTGCAAATGTATGACTCTCACTACAACTACCTGAAACGGTTGTACTAGAATAAAATACCATTATGCTATATGAATACAGATAGCTTCATACTATATATTGAAACTGAGAAGGTGTATGTCGATATTAATCGAAATTCGCATACATTTAACAACTGATTATGAATACGATATAATTCATACGAAATAAGGTCGTGCAGGGAATGTTTAAATTGAAGAATTTATCGATTTTCGATCAAAGATGGTCGGGCTTCAAGCAGATAACTGACAAATTAAACGTGTGAAGGGATCTGACCAACGACAATGTGCTGTATAAAACGCAGCATCTATTCAAGACGGCTCTCCACGATATCTATCTAATATGGAAAACAGAAAATTGGCACTACCGTACTTGAACGATAAGAGGTGCATCCATACTAATAGGCTAATGATATACATACATACGCCTTGGATACAACAAGACCATCAAGACTGAAAAAATAGAAGTTTAAGGTAAAAAATGCAATTACCATCCAGAAGCAAACCGAAACCTGTTGTTCCACGAATTTCTTCACAACCAGATTTATTATCATCAGTTTAAACAACACGGACAACGTAAATATCTACAGGCACATAGGATATCTGTCGTACTGAACCAAGGTGAGATTTTAAGACATCTGTATTTTTATGAAAATATTAATGTTTGTATGTTATTATTGTATGTGAACGCCAGTTTATCTAACGGTCAATATATTTTTAATAAGATGCAATGTCTGAGTGTTTTTAACCAACTCGAATGAGCCGCGGACAGCAGCGCGTTTGTCATGCGAAACATTAGTAACATGTACTACTTGTAGAAGCTGATTAACCAAAGAATATCCCTACTGAACACTGACTTGGATATATGCGTTAAAATGGATGACGACGAGCAAACAAGACGGTATAGGAGCTGTGACGTCAGCACTTACTATCCAACGTCAAACGTCAAGGCGTTTTTGAGTGGCATACTTGCCAATATGCAGTCGGAGAGGGGATAAAGAGGGCCACTCTTTCAGATGGCGCGAACTTTGAATTTCCGAGGAGGTTGGCGCGAATTTTGAATTTCCGAGGAGGCTGGCGCGAATTTTGAATTTCCATGGATGTTCACGCGAATTTTAAATTTCAAGGGAGGTTGACGCGAATTTTGAATGTTCGAGGTTGTTGAACCGAATTTTAAATTGCAAGAGGGGTTGTATATCTTCCAGACACGCAGGCATGCGTGTTGTCAACCTTATCGACTCCGAAAGGTGGACAACACGCATACCTGCGTGTCTGGAAGGTATACAACCCTCTTGCAATTTAAAATTCGGTTCAACAACCTCGAACATTCCAAATTCGCGTCAACCTCCCCTGAAATTTAAAATTCGCGTCAACATCCCTGGAAATTCAAAATTCGCGCCAACCTCCCCGGAAATTCAACATTCCCGCCATCTGAAAGAATGACCCTCTTTTCCCCTTCCCGACTGCATATTGGCAAGTATGCCACTCAAAAACGTCTTGACGTTTGACGTTGGATAGTAAGTGCTGACGTCACAGCTCCTATACCGTCTTGTTTGCTCGTCGTCATCCATTTTAACGCATATATCCAAGTCAGTGTTCAGTAGGGATATTCTTTGGTTAATCAGCTTCTACAAGTAGTACATGTTACTAATGTTTCGCATGACAAACGCGCTGCTGTCCGCGGCTCATTCGAGTTGGTTAAAAACACTCAGACATTGCATCTTATTAAAAATATATTGACCGTTAGATAAACTGGCGTTCACATACAATAATAACATACAAACATTAATATTTTCATAAAAATACAGATGTCTTAAAATCTCACCTTGGTTCAGTACGACAGATATCCTATGTGCCTGTAGATATTTACGTTGTCCGTGTTGTTTAAACTGATGATAATAAATCTGGTTGTGAAGAAATTCGTGGAACAACAGGTTTCGGTTTGCTTCTGGATGGTAATTGCATTTTTTACCTTAAACTTCTATTTTTTCAGTCTTGATGGTCTTGTTGTATCCAAGGCGTATGTATGTATATCATTAGCCTATTAGTATGGATGCACCTCTTATCGTTCAAGTACGGTAGTGCCAATTTTCTGTTTTCCATATTAGATAGATATCGTGGAGAGCCGTCTTGAATAGATGCTGCGTTTTATACAGCACATTGTCGTTGGTCAGATCCCTTCACACGTTTAATTTGTCAGTTATCTGCTTGAAGCCCGACCATCTTTGATCGAAAATCGATAAATTCTTCAATTTAAACATTCCCTGCACGACCTTATTTCGTATGAATTATATCGTATTCATAATCAGTTGTTAAATGTATGCGAATTTCGATTAATATCGACATACACCTTCTCAGTTTCAATATATAGTATGAAGCTATCTGTATTCATATAGCATAATGGTATTTTATTCTAGTACAACCGTTTCAGGTAGTTGTAGTGAGAGTCATACATTTGCAGTTTCGAGAATTTCAAGACGATGAAACCGATATATGCGGATTTATTGTAGACGACTTGAAGTATCTTCATTTGAATTACTCTAAAATTATCGCTAAATATATTGATATTTTTAAACTTCTGTTTTGCAATCAGAGACCCAGCGTCTCGTCTTCACCTCAAATCCTTTCAATACGTTAGCAGTTAAACATATACTTGTTTATCGATGTTCTCCTTCGTTTTTCTGTAAACGGAATTGTTCATTCATTTAAAAAATCATCTAGAAGTCATTCTCGGACTGGTTCCTCAGGAAGGTGTTCTAATGAATGTAATATTTCAGACATGTGAACTGGTTGAATTGTAGTACTCGATGGATGAGTAGGGAGTTCTAGACCATTGAATATGGTCTGCTTAAGGTTGCGATGATGTATAATGCAATGCTGTTTGTTATAGATTTTGTATGAATTATGTTTTCGAGAAGGAGCTGATGGTCGTTTCGGGCATCGTTCAATAGCGTTTCATCGTTGTCCGCTATACTACTAACGTCGAGGTGATCAACTTCATCGGGGTTCATCCACTCGAATTTGTTGTAGGACAGCGATTGAGACATAACTTACCCACATGAATTATTAGCACCTCAGACTACTAGGTAGGTTGATGGGTCACTGCTATCATAAACGGTTAGGTATTTATTTTTGACTCTTGCATGGTGGAAACTAACTTGAGATAAAACACATTGAATACTCATATTCGTGAAACTACCTGTTGCTGTTGTAGTGGATTGGGTTCAAATCGTTTGTGAATCGTGATATACTTCTCTAAAATTTCCAAACACGTCTGCGGACAGCGGGAGATCGGTTTTAAGATAATATTCCAATATTACAGTAAGTTGGAACGAGTGATCGTGTTCTAGACTACTATAGTGTACTCGTAGTCTTGATCGCTAACGCCTTTATCTGCCAATGTGTCGTGGAAGCTGTTCTTGGGCAGTAGAGTCGATTCATTTAATTTTCGTACTTGTTGATATTAGTACGGGGATGTACGTTTCTTTGTTATAAACTTCAACTGTTAGTCGTACGTCTGCACATATTGACATTGATTTTGAGAAAAAAATTCATCCTGTTTCTCAATAGATACCGCCATAAATCTGAACGATTCCATAAATCGCATTTTAATATTTATTTTTCGAAATACATCTACCTTATCGGCATACTGATTCGATTTAAACTTCTTGATGAAGCTGATGTATTTTTCTTTATTAAATGGGGTATCGTCGATATTTTAGCTATCGTCGTCCAGCTAGCGTATTTGAAGATGACTGTCATATTCAATTAAATTATAGAAGATAATCGGAATGAGTGTAGATATTTTGCAGTTGAGGTTACAATTGGAATGCGCTTCACCCCAGAATGGTTAAGTCAAATGGAAATACTCTGTTACTTTATGTTCGTTTAATGCCTTTTCGCATATATGTCATTTTTCGACTTCAGTGTTATGCTCTGCGCCCGCTGGCGGTGAGGTGGTTCATGTGTTTGGGGAACTCCATGTGACGGTTGTATAGTTATTTGATGTATTTCCGTCAATCGTTGCACGAAAACGTTGATTCAGTCCGGTCCAGTATACGTTGTTATGCTTATGCATAATACGCATTCCACTTGTATTTGCTGTTTGAGACTCGGACTAGTATGATTCTATCCGTTTACACGCAAAGTCGATGTAGACCATAATACGTAACACCGTTTTTCATTCGTGATTTACAATTTTTATATCACCCCAACAACCTTGCTTTCTTCTTCGTCTCGGTTATCGTCAATACGGTTAACATTCTATTACATTCACCTTTGATATGTCTATGATGTTGATACCGATCGAAACAACCTGATATCAGAACATAATGATGTATTGATCGTCTTCCATTAATAATAGATCGATATGTGTATACTTTTTCACCTTGTTAAATACATGGTCGATAGAACTTCCTACATTTTCGTCTTTATGGTGAAGTCAAGTCCATATACATTTACATATTGATAGGTTGTTTTGGGTGTCGATGTAACCACTACCTTTTAATTTCACCAGAAACTTAACTCCTTTCAAGATTAGGCGTGTCAGTGCGGATAATTGGTCGCCTATATATATTTTTTTCATGCTGGACGAAAGACTGCAGTAATTCACCATGGGATACACGCTTATTCATCATTTGGAATATTTATATTCGCCTTCGATATATCTATGATGTCGACATCGGATGAGATAGTTCCGTTATCAGAACATAGTGATGTTTTACCCCTCTTCCACTAATAGCGGATTGATATGTATGTCCTGTTTCGCCCTTGTCAAATACACGATTCATACAACTTCGCGCGTCAGGAATTCGACTCCTTGCAAGTTTAGGATTGTCGAATAGTACTGGTAACGTATCATCCTATATTTACGTGAGTTCAAGTGCAAGGTAAAGAAAGATTGTAATGCATCATTAGATGCACAGCCTGTTCTTTATTTAACTGGTTAGATCGATATATGACTATTTTCTTTCATGGCTTGCAAATTTTATATTTTCCGGTATCATCTTGTTTTTTCTTCATCTTCCATCGTAGACATCACGTTAAACCTCCCATTACATTCACCTTTGATATGTCCATGATATCGACATCGAACAAGATACTTCCGTTATCATGTTAGAATGATTATTATTATATTTATTTTATATTATATTATTATGCCAACAGTATATAGATATACATATGTATCCTTTTCCACCCCTTATTAAATACACGGTTCATACAACTTCGTGAGTTTTTGTTTCTGTATTGAAGTCAAGTCTGTATACGTTTGTATAGAGATGTATTTGATGTGACCAATACCTTTTAATTTCACCAGCAACTCGGTTCCTTGCGAAGTTAGGACTGTCGAATAATGCTGGTAGCTTCACATTGTACATTTATTTCGTTTGAGAGATTTATATAGGTAGATGAATATTTTGTCTAAAATAATCGATGAATACAATCATACGAAACATCGATCCATTCAGGTTAAATCCCGTATTCTTACGTGTTTAAGTAAGGTGGGTAATCCCAACGCATATTTAATTGAAGATGTAAACGAGAAACCGATTCTGGGGTGTTCCTATAAACAGAAACAGCAGAAATTCAAATATGAGAACGTATACTCCCTCAAAGGAGTTTTACCTAGAAAATGAGATCGAATCAGTTGGATTTTATAACTTCCACAGCAGTTGGATAAACATTTTTACGCTGTTTTGCTATACTTACTTATTAGTAAGATTGCATTATTCTATTACTGCATACTTATTATAAATATTGTTCCACCCTTTAAATAAAATTCGTAAAGTTTATGATGATATCTTTTATTCAGTATAATATGTATAAAATTATTTTACTCCGTTATTATATTTCACTCGCTGCACTGTTTCTTGGAAAACGTCGGTCCATCGATATTACCTTCACGCCGGATAATACTGTTGGAATATCCTATATTTATGCAAATTTTCATGTTGTAGGTTGTATTACATCATGGGGTGCCTGCTTTATCATTATTTTTACATTATTGTTCCGGGTGATTTTTATGATGAACATATCCTCTTCAAGTTTAAGAGAATTGCTGTTCAGATGCGCATGGAAACAAAGGTGTTCATTGTGTAATGTAGCCGTCGGTAAGGTTTGGTCGCGGCATCGATAATCCTGTTCCGACATGCTATTCGCCGGATGGTTCATTTTACTTGGTGGCTGCTTCTCTTCTGAAACATCTCGTTTCTTGGTTATGGAATCGATATTATGCGTTTTCTTATGTCGAGACAGACTATCCGATCTCGTAAAGATTTCCTCACATATGGTGCATGTGTAAGATTTATTATTTAAGCAGGGATGTCTGTTCAATCCATCTTTTCTTGCAAATGTTTTGTGGCATATCTCACACTCCATCTTAAACTATAATATTGCAGTCTATTAGGGAAAGTATGCGGTGAAATTTAAATAACTTACCTAAAATATGCCTGTCCAATCACGACGAATACTAAGTGATAATGAAACGCTAAACCAGTAGGAAATCAACGCCTAACTATAAACACTAAAACTATATACTGGAGGTAAAGATATTGAAGTTCACGACCTAGCTGTTAGAAAGCTGTCGGTAAATGAACTAGCTTTTATATGATTTATCGATATTCAATCAGAATGCGATATTTCATATGATGCGATCAATTAAACTTTGTAAGTGTTTTTCTACATGTATCTTAATATATTAATAAATAATGGACTGAGTTTCATTAAATTTGATTTTATATTAACTTACACATTTAACACAGACCTGTCGTTGAATCCTGTTTGTAACGTTACATGCTCGTATCAATAGACAATGAGCCTTGTATTACGTAATTTTATTAGATGCCGACTGTATAGGATCGTTATAGAAAATCCACATATCTTACTGAAAGATACTGATTTCTATCCGTCTACGACCTGACCGAGCCTGATATGTTTGACTTTGTTGATTTATAATCGATTACTATTGGTATAAATGTTCCAGTTAAACATAAGCCTATGTGATACGTTTTAATAATTTACTAACTAATTGACTTACGTTCCATTTCCTTATAATATCGTATTACAGTATAATATCTAAACCTATTTGTGATGTCTAATGATGCAGCGTACTGCGATTAGCGGTCGGTCAATCGTATGAAGCTCGGGTCATCTCCCGATTCCTCAGTTTGGTGTATTTTACGCTCAAACGTATAAACCGATTCTTCACGTTACTGATGAGCGATCGAAAGTATACAGTGTTCAGCAGGACCAACTTGTGCATGCGCAGTGACGTCATCACTTACTGTCAGACGTTAAACACCCTGATCAGTGTTAAGGAAGTTGTTGGGGAACTACCTTCCTATACATAGCATAACATTCATCCTGTTCATATTAAAATATAACGTTGAAACCTGTTTGTGATGTCTAACGATGTATCGTACTGCGATTGGTGGTCGATCAATCGTATGAAATTCGGGTCATCCCCCGATTCCTCAGTTTCGTGTAGTTTACATTTAAACATATAAACCGGTTCTTGACCTTACTAATGACACATCAATAGTAGGTAATGTTCACCAGGGCTAACTTGCACATATCCAGTGACTTTATTACTTACTGTCTGACGTTAAACACCTTGATCAATGTTAAGGACGTTGTTGGGTGAACTACCTTCCTATACATATCGGGAAATTTTTCGAGTTGGTAACCAATCAGAGCGTGGCATTGTATAGGGTGCGACCAATCAGAACGCTGCATTTTGTATGATATCATGAATGAGAACGCTCTTCCCATCTAACATTCACCCTGTTTATGCCATGATGGTATTACGTAATATCTTATTAGGGATCTATACATAATTATGTTTTATCAACATCTTCTGACTAAGAGCGAAGTTCTAACATATTCCTTGCATCTAAAATTATCATCTAAACCTGTTTGTGATGTAATAGTATTGCGTAATATTACGTAATATATAGGAACATATCCGCAACAACCACCATGTTGGCAATAGCGCCCCTCATGCGATCACCTAAGTCAAACAGCGACACGCGCGATCAGTACTTGGATGGTGTACCGTATGTGTATTTAAAAATGTAACAGTCATAGCACGTTGGCAATAGCCGTTCTCGTCCTTTCACCAAAGTCAAACGGTAAGGCGCGGGTCAGTACTTGGATGGTGTACCGTCTGTCTATTTAAAAATGCAACAGTTATAACACGTTGACAATAACCGTTCTCCTTCTTTCACCAAAGTCAAACAGCGACGAGCGCGGTCAGTACTTCGATGGTGATATGTATATGTTTTAGTAGCCAATTGTTAGGATCACTTTCCATTAGCCTGCCAAATTCCCGTCGAAACGTGTTTGTGACGTCATGGTATTGCGTAATCTTTTAACTTTATAAACCTACCGGCCAACGTCTCCTGATCCTCCATCTTCTGGTGAAATACCCAATTCCCTAATTAGGCCTGTTACCACCTACAGCTCCCTGTACTCCGAGCAGCAGCGACACCTTCCGATCGAAAGCGACACTACATACAGCCACCTGTACTACCGGTACTACATAGGCGCCCTACCGGACAGCGACACCTCCCTGTCAAAAGCGGTACTACATACAGCCACCTATATTACCGGCATCTACCGAACAGCGGCACCTCCCGGCCAAAAGCGGCACTACATACTACGTAGGTCACCCTACCGAACAACGACACCTACCGGTCGAAAGCGGTACTACATACAGCCCCTGTACTACTGGCATTACCGGCGTCCTACCGAACAGCGACACCTACCGGTCAAAAGCGGCACTACATACAGTCACCTGTATTACAGGCACTGTCCAGTTATCTACCTTACCGACCAGAGCGGCGGGAGTTTTGAATTTTCCGGGGAGGGGGTTGTTGCCCATTTTTAACCCTCCAACCGGGGTTGTGGCCCCCTTTCCGTACGCGGGCAGTCGGGGTTGTGACTACCTTCCAGTATACACGCTCGGGGTTGTGACTGAGCGGTTGAGCGGCTGGGCGGCTGTTCCAGAACCCGCCATCTCTCTCTACTGACGAATTATACAAAAATTTCAATCGAGTATATTTAGAACATTTTTCTGAAAATGGCCCAAAATTAATAAGATGTTTAAAATTAGTAAACACCGTAATTGACAAGGAAACACAAATTTTATTAATTAAAACTCATAACTGTAGTTCAACGAACCACAGAGGAATCAACGAGACACTAGAACAATTAAAGAAAAATTATTATTGGATAGGAATAAAAAATACGGTAACAAATTTTATCAATTCATGCGAAATTTGTCAAAGAACAAAGTATGCCAGGAAAACACCCTACGTACCATTAATGAACACCGAAACCGCGGATAAAGCCTTCCAAATAGTCCATATGGATATTTTCATTTTCGATGGAAAAAACTATTTAACAATTGTCGATGCTTTTACAAAATTCGCGCAAGCTTTAGAAATCGCAGGGAAAACCGCGATGCACATAGGTAACGCTTTTATTAAATAGTTTTCATGTTTTGGAATCCCAGAAAAAATTATTACAGACAACGGACGCGAATTTAATAATGAAACTGTAAAGAAAATTTTGAATCTACATAAAATAAAAATACATTTCACTACCCCCGCTCATCATGAATCTAGTTCTATAGTAGAAAGATTTCACTCAATACTATAATAGAACATTTAAGAATTCTAAAAGAAACGTATTCAAATGAAAAAGACGATCTCATGAATTATGCTATTATTGGATATAACGGTTCAATACACAGTTCAACAAATTATAGGCCATTTGAATTAACATTTGGACACAAACAGCAGAAATCCCAATGATATATTTTTACCCATTTCATTTTACTCTGATTATGCTGACAACCACAAAAATAAATTAGAAAAAGTGTATGAAAATGTCGCAGAAAAATTAGAAAACAACAAACAAAAAATAGTTCAGAAACATAATACCCAAGGAGACACAAATAATACTTTCAAATTAGGACAGACTGTCTATAAAAAGAATCCCCAAACTAGAAATAAGAAAACTAATAAATTCTTAGGTCCTTATGAAATAACGAATATTCTAGAAAGAAACAGAGTAGAAATTGCTAACAAAAAATTAAAAAATAAAAACAGAGAAATAGTACACATTAAATTAAAAGATCCTCCTGTTGCAGGACCCTCACAAGCTTCATCTACGGTGAATTAATCCCTCCTAAATTTCATGACCTGAACTACAATCCAGGACTTCTTCCTATTAAAATTGGCAACGCACAAAATAAAATCGACTCTTGGTCGTTTATTCAAATATATGATATTAATAATGTTATTTTAGAATGTATCATCAACTCAAAAATGCTTTTGAGAATACTAATATATACACGAACTCCTCCATTAATTATTATAAAGATAATTTCTATAATTCATATAATTTAGTAACCATTTTAGAAAGAAAAATCGAAACGCAATGTAAACAATTAAATCCTTTAATAAAAGAAAGAACGAAAAGAGGTTTAATCGACGGCTTAGGATCAATAATCAAATCGCGGTCGTCTAGGATTCCGGGAAACATGACTTTCAACAATATACATCTAAATGATCCTATTTCTATTGTTAATTCGTTTGGTGAATACTTCAGTTCGGTTTATACCACATCTATTAATTCAGAGTCTGATGTATCAATTGACCCACAGATTGGAAACAGCTCGCATAACATAAATATGGGTCCTATCTCTGCGGCTACAGTAACTGAATTTATCAAAAAACTTAAAGATAGTTTAATATCTGGCAACGATCAGGTTCCCGCTTTTTTGGTTAAGGACTGTAAATACATATTTGCGATTCCTTTGACAAAATTATTCAACTTAGCCCTTACATCGTTGACCTTCCCTGACATCTGGAAAGTGGCAAGGATTACTCCGATACACAAAAACGGTGATGTGAGTAATGTGGTGAACTACAGACCTGTCGCAATTCTTTCTAATTTCGCTAAGTTGTTGGAATTAATTATGTGTTCACATATTTTTCCTATAATGATTCATCATATTTCTCCTCATCAACATGGTTTTATGGCGAAATGATCGACTTTGTCAAACTTGGCTTGTTTTAAACAATTTGTGGCAAGCTCACTTGACGCTGGTGGCCAAGTAGATACCATTTATACTGACTTTTCTAAAGCATTCGACCGTATTAGTCATGCAGCATTGATTAGAAAACTGATGGCTTTTGGATTTAGTGAAGATTTGGTTCGTTTTTAAGTCATACTTAACGAGTAGACCACAATATGTATTCTACAATGGCTACTCGTCGGGATCATTTCAAGCACTGTCAGGAGTACCTCAGGGCTCAAATTTGGGTCCTATGCTGTTCAATATTTTTATTAATGACATTACAACTGTAATTAACTCAAATAAGTTGCTGTTTGCCGACGATCTTAAAGTGTTTCGAGAAATCTCATCAGTATCGGACTGCCTTGGCCTCCAGGCTGACTTGGATAATATTGCTTTGTGGTGTGAATCTAATAATCTACTCCTAAATATATCTAAATGTAAGACAATATCATTTACACGCAGGACCGTTCCGGTTTCTTTCCCTTATTGTATTGGTGAGAATCAGTTGGAAAGGTGTGCGTTAGTCAAGGACTTGGGTGTTTGGTTTGATCCTACACTTAATCTTAATCATCACATGGATGTAATTACTGTGTCGGCTAGAAGAATGTTGGGTTTCATTATTAGGAATTAAATGTATATATATATATATATATTTCGTGACCTTTTTATACTTATCTTATATGATAGAGATCTACCACTAATAGGTCAATAAAACAAGGCTGGTTTGAACGATAGTTATATTTTCAGAACGTTTTACAAACGTTTTCGGAACACCTTCGTCAGTGAAAATATAACTAGATAAATATATAAACAAACTTTTGTTTTTTATTTGGGACTATCAACAAAATAACTAGTGACTAGGATTTCTTGATATAGAGGATGTGTAACCAACTTTTATATATATATATAAATTATAAAAACTAAATTAATGTGTAAACATACATGCAAATTAAGTAAAACCTTATATCAAAAAATCTTTGTCGAAACCTTAACAATTCTGTTCAAGGACTAGGGAAAACCAAATTCAAAAACCTAGCCAAAGGTTTCCTTCTTAAGAAATGCAAATGTCATTTTAACAAATTGCTATATACATTATATATATTATTGACCTATTAGTGGTAGATCTCTATCATATAAGATTATTAGGAATTGCAGATGTCTTAAAAATACTCAGGCTTTACAAGCTTTGTGCTTTGCTCTGGTCAGATCTCGTCTAGAGTATGCGTCAGTAGTATGGTATCCTTTCTATTTAACACACAGACGAGATCTTGAATTAATTCAAAGAAGATTTTTAAAATTCCTAAGTTTTCAAATTGATAATGTTTATCCAGCTAGAAATATAGATCAGGCAATTTTGTTGAATCGCTTTGAGATACAGTCACTTCAATTCCGAAGAATTACTTCTAGCGTTAAATATGTATATAATTTAATTCATGGTAGCATTGACTGTCCTAATCTTTTGCAATTACTAAACTTTTATGTGCCACAATTTTTATCTAGTAATCCACCAACATTTTATTTAAATAGAATAAATATTGGATCTTCCACGCCTATATACTTGATGTGCTACAATTATAATATAATTTCGACTGTCTGTGATATCAACCATGACTCATTGCGGAATATTGTCAGCTGTTGTGAGCGTCATTTCAATACATTTGTATAGGTTCTTCTGGAATTATTGTATTGTTGTAGGGTTATACCGGCATGCTTATTGTAATTTCATTAATTGTCCTGTAATTGAATTGTAATTTGTTGGACAATAAAGATTATTATTATTATTATTATTATTATTAAATCTATAACCGGAAATCTAGATCAAACATGCCCTAAAATATGATAACGCAATAAGTAAACTATCGGATAATCAAGTTAAATTAAAAACGCTAGTTAAAGAACAAATCACATTATTAGAAAAATCAATTGAAATATTTGATAATCAAACAAAAACCCTTTTCCACAATCAACTCAATTTAAACGAAAAAGTGGTGCAAATAGAAAAAACCTTGCAAACGGTAAAAATTGAAAATTTAAGTGTCAGAACCTTCAATATAATTTACATGATAATCTCACAAGTTCTGACATCTTTTGAAATCATGCATACAACCCTAGAGAAAATAGAAGTAGCTATAACGTTTTCCAAATTAAATACATTTCATAATTCAATGATTGAACCCAATGAATTATTAAACGAAATTAAAGGAATTGAAACTTATTTACCTCGAAATAAGTTACCTTTTGAACCAAAGATTGAAAATATATTAATGTTCGAAAATACCATTGAAGTTAAAGCATATAGCAAAAGAAATCAAATAATATTCATACTAGATATTCCCATTGTTGAAAGTAAGACTTACAACTATTATCATTTGTATTCACTTCCTCTATTTCAAAATCAATCTTTTAATGTTATAATACCACAATCCCGATATTTAATTCTAAATGATGATAATTATATGTTTTTCAATACAAAATGTCAGGATATCACTCCGGACGAGTACATTTGCCATGAACTTAATCCATTAAAAATTTGTCACTCAATTCCATGCGAAATACAAATGTTAAAATATTTTGAAAACTTATCAATGTGTTACAAAGTTCCTGTTATAATAGAAGACATAAAAATTCAAAAACTAGAAAGGAACCAATGGATCTTGATAACGCAAAATCAAACTAATGTCAAACAAACCTGTGGAAAAGAAATTTATGAAATACCAATTAAAGGTACTTTCTTAATAGAAATTTACGATAACTGTATTCTTCAGATCAATAATGTACAAATAAAGAACTTTAGGAAACATAAAAGTAATATACAAAATATGTTAATACCAAAATTATATTTTAAAAATATTCGATTAAACAATGTATCAGAAAATATTGAACCTCTTAGAATAGAAAATGTAAATCTGGATGAAATGCATAATGTAGTATTATATTGTAGTATGAATTTTAGTTAATTTTATAGAAAGCAAAATTTATTACAAATAATAATTTATAAAATTTTTAGTATTATATTAACAAAATAATGAACAATACAATCAAAATATATTACCTAGTGTGTATAAGTGTAATTTGTTTTCTAATCCTTAACTTCTCCCTCCCTCTTCAATTCTTTCTTCACTTCTTTTCTTTGGTCTTTTCCTTTTATTGTACTTCCTTTTCTTTGGTCTGTTCGTCGTTTGTAAACAACAACTTCTTTACTTTGATGTGGTCTGCTTCTTTTCAACCCTGGTATTTTATATAACTTTTTATCTAACTTTTTCGTCGACCATCCAATTCCGTCGTTCTTTATAAACAAACTTCATTTTTTCGGCACGTCGTTATAGCAATTTGAAATTCTAAATTTTTAATGTTTCAAGTGTATGTGTGTGGTATATGTTTACAACGCTTTTCTATTTCTTAAAGAATGCTTTCTATAAAATTTACTTCTTTTTTGGTAATTTTACTAATGAAGTATTACCATACTACAATAAGCTAAGAAATACCTTAGAGATGCAAAAGATAAATGTAGAGAACATAAATGATGTAGAACCTGTAAATTTAAAATAAGCTTTTGGACAATAATGTTATATATTTTACTAATTTTAATGATCGTTTGGATCCTATATAAATTAGGTATCACAAAATATAAGAATATTTATGGAGTTCAACAACCCGCTGAAAATCTCCCGGATCATCGTGGATTTTCACTCTAAGCAGGGAGGAGTTACGTTTCCGGAAACATAGGAATAGAGAAGATAAAGTTATCAACGCTTAGCTTGCAATTTCAAGACGTAAATAGGATAGTTAGAGTAAGAACAATGCTTTTGTTACTAGGCTTAAGTGCAATGAACATGTACGTCTTTTAATAAATTGCCAAAACTTAAATTTTCTTTTTAAAAACACTTCGATAAGTTCACAAACCAAAACTTGTGCGATGTTGCTCGTAATGCGGTTTGTACGTTTCATGGCCAGTAGAGATTATGAAGCGCGGGCTGTCAGTCGAAGATGGCGAAAACGTTCAACATTTTCTATTAAATTTTGGCGTTTATTACAAATGTAGATGTTTTATTTCGCGTTTTGTGAACATGAATGTTATCATGATATATTGTGATTGTGGGTTTAGTATAATTAAAACGTGAATAGACATTTTATTGCGTAGCCCCAAGTGCACCCCCTAGTGGAGCAACGGTGTCTAGTACGGGGTGGAAACTATCGCCATTGGATTCCGCGTCCGATTTTACCTAAGAAAAGTTGTCTGGGAAATTTCTTTTATGAATATTTCGGGATTTACGGGTCCATGTACAATAGGTGAAATCGTACCCAATTTGTTAATTTTTTAAATATTATAAATTTTCCTTGTGGGGCATCAAGTTCATATGCTTTAATTATGTGATCCCACTTTGCCCTGTGTTGAGGTTGTAAATCGAGCTGCAGTGTGTATGGTAACTGCGCCTGTAAGCGCGCAACATCATTGGACCAGTAGTGCCAATCTCTAGGATATTAAATTGGAGGAAACATCAGATTATGTATTCTATTTTATATGATACTTCTCTACCACAATTGGTCAATGAAACAAGACTGGTTTGAATGATAGTTATATTTCCAGAACGTTTACAAACGTTTTCGGAACACCTTCTTCAGTGAAAATATAACTAGGTTTATCTATCTGTGGTAGAGAAGTATCATATAAGATAAGTATAAAAAGATCATGAAATATATATACAGGGTGGCCCACCACCAGCGCCTCGGGCTGTAGCTCCCAAACTAATATTTTTTTAAATCTTTTTTGATAAGATGGTGTACGTTTATAATGACCATAATTAGAAAATATTTTCATTGATACAGGGTGCCCCAACAAAGCGCTGAGTATCAAAGTTATGTTTTTTAAATGGAACAGTATTTTTTGCTTTTTCGAATTGTATAGAAAAAATAAAGGTGAGTTACTTCATTGTTCCATATACCTATCGTTAGCCGTTTTCGAAGTATTTGAGGTTTTTCGAAAAAGTTAGATGTTTTGAAAATGGACATAACAGGCAAACTAATTGAAATTTTCAAATCATGTTTTTAGCCTTGATTTGGTATATGTTGGGCTACTTATGTTCACGTATGTAATTTTACAATAATGTACAGGCGGATTCCATAGACCGGCTTTATTTGTCTCAACTTTAATAGTGTATAACTTTGTTATTTCAAATGGAACACCCTGTATATTTTCAGACTCGGAGAAAGGTTTTTCAATTCCTACCCAAACTGTATTAGGTTTCCCTATACCTACCTCTTGTGATTTCGGAGATATTTGAAGATATTTTTAAATTTTACCTAGGTTGAAATTAAATCGAAGCTGCTGAATTTGGAAATGCAATTGTTTTTTATTTCAACGATCTGAAAAAGTTGCTAATGAAACACATATGCCTTTAAATGATAAGTATTATAATGAATGTTGTACATGATGGCCATTTTACGCTATGTATTGTATTCTTTCATTAATTGTAATCCCCTTCGTACATATTTTAATAATTTTTGCGTTCCTCATAGTTAAAAGACAGCTTACTACTAGATACAGCAATTAAATTGTCATAATGACATACCTTTTAAATATCAGCACAATTTTACTTTAGTTTATTCTTTGATAATGGTACATAACTACTATTAGAGAAATTTAAAAGAACTTGTGAAATAATTGAAGTGTTATTTTATTTTCTTTTATTTGAGATATTTTTACAATGATCGATTTGTCTATCCTAGAACGAGTGGATATGATTTTGATCATAGGTGAATGTCATGAAATCTGTTTTTGGCTGGCAGAGTTTATGCGCAAAAGTATCCTGAACGAAGACATCCCGAAAAGCGGGCTTTTGAAAGACTTTTCGCAAGGTTTCGAAAGACAGGTAATACTTCCTACTCTAAACGAAAAAGAAGGAAATCAGTCGTTGACAACGAGGAAAATGAATTTCTAGTGTTAGATTCAATTGCTGAAAATCCTAGTACCAGTTCACGGAAGATTACCCAAAAAACCGATATAAGTAGATCTAGTGTACAGAGGATCATAAAAAAACAGAAGTATCACCCATATCATATCCAAATACATCAACATTTATATGGGATGGACTTTGACCATCGATTGGAATTTTGCTTGTGGGCTCTGGATCGTGTTGGAGAAGAAGAGGATTTTTCTGAATATATTTTATTCACTGATGAATCTACCTTCCATAATAATGGATTAGTATGTAGACATAATTTTCATTATTATGATACAGAAAATCCACACATATTTAAGACTGTTGATCACCAAAATCACTGGAGTTTAAACGTCTATGCGGGAATTATTGGTGACTATGTTATTGGACCTTACTTTTTTGAAGAACGATTGAATGGGCACCGTTTTTACAATTTTTACAAGGAGATTTTCGGACTCTTCTAGAAGATGTTCCCTTATTTACAAAGGGAAAAATGTGGCTGCGGTTAGACGGGGCTCCTGCACATTTCCACGTAGATGTTAGAAACTATTTATATTTAATGTTCCCAAATAAGTGGATTGGAAGACAAGGACCCTGTAAATGGCCACCCAGGTCACCCGATTTAACTTGCATAGAGATTTTCTTATGGGGATATGTAAAAAGTATTGTGTACAATTCGACACCAACTACGCCGATATGAAAATGATATGAAAATCAGAATAACAAATGCATTTGCTACCATTACCCCGGAAATGTTAAGAAGGGTTAGAAGATCGATTGAAGAGAGAATTAGAATATGCATAAAGGAAAATGGCGATCATGTAGAACATTTATTATAATACTTATCATTTAAAGGCATATGTGTTTCATTAGCAACTTTTTCAGATCGTTGAAATAAAAAACAATTACATTTCCATATTCAGCAGCTTAGGTTTAATTTCAATCTAGGTAAAATCTAAAATATCTTCAAATATCTCCGACATCACAAGAGATAAGTATAGCGAAACCTAATACAGTTTGGGTAGGAATTGAAAAACCTTTCTCCGAGTCTGAAAATGTACAGGATGTTCCATTTGAAATAACAAAGTTATACACTATTAAAGTTGAGACAAATAAAGCCGGTCTATGGAATCAGCCTGTACATTATTGTAAAATTACATACCTGAACATAAGTAGCCCGAGATATATCAAATCACGGCTAAAAAATGATTTGAAAATTTCAATTAGTTTGTCTGTTATGTCCATTTTCAAAACATCTAACTTTTTCGAAAAACCTCAAATACCTCGAAAACTGCTAACGATACGTATATGGAACATCGAAGTAACTTACCTTTATTTTTCCTATACAATTCGCAAAAGTAAAAAATGTATATTGTTCCATTTAAAAACATAACTTTGATACTTAGCGCTTTGTTGGAGCACCCTGTATAAACGACAATATTTTCTAATTATGGCCATTATAAACGTACACCATCTTATCAAAAAGATTTAAAAAAAAATATTAGTTTGGGAGCTACAGTCCGAGGCGCTGGTGGTGGGCCACCCTGAATGGCACTGTATGGATTGAACTTACTGCTAGTGGACTTCATATTTCCTGTACTACTGGACTTATTTTCGGCGCCAGATGAACCAATGTGCTGTGGAAAGGCACATATACTGGATTCTTCTGGGAATAAAAAAATATAATGCTACTAATGTTCCTATGCATGGTGGCATGTTTCATTAGAAGCTGCACAGTCTTACAATGGTCTTTCGATTTATTTTAAGTTTTCATTTAAGCAAACAAACTATATTTAATATATATATATATATATATATATATATATATATATATATATATATATATATACATATATATATATACCTGTATTACCTCCTGGTAAGAAGAGTTTCAGCAATATGTTAGGAATCTATTTATATAGTCGATTGTTCACACTAACATGTTCTTTTAGAAAATGTTTATTACAAATTTTGTATGTTTTATATACACTCATTGGAGCTAAAAGAGTTAGTTTCATTTTTAATTATTTCGGCCCATTTCCTAAATTTAGTGATATTTTTCTCAGGATTCGGCAAATAGTCCATTACATTAGATGGATTTGCACATCGCACACACAGCATTACATCTGAATCTCTGAAATCACAATTCTATTAGTTGACTTCAAATGTTTGGAAAGAGATAAATTATAGAAACCATGCGAAAAACATTATGGAAATGTAGCCAATAATAATAAAATATATAAATTTAGATCACCTTTCACTTAGCTTCGTCATCACAAAAATGTTAAGGGGGCGACTTATGTGGTGGGGATTGGATTTTTTGAGGCGAAAAATGATAGTTCTGGTAGATATCAACAGATGTCTCAACTGGTACGTGATCTACACAGAAATATCAATGCAACGCGTAGAATGTTTTGCGATCTGAGTGAAACAAAATACAAGTGTCATCTCACTCTTGGAGACTATGAACTTTCAAGCCGCCCCCTTAAGAGACAAAAACGTCAAAAATGGACATAAACTCAAATATTGAATTACAAAAAAAGGCAATAAATTCAAACAGATAAAAAAATGATTCAAACTTATAGCTAGGCCTGTTATCTTAAATGAAAGCATGTGATTCCATTAATATAGTACGATCATTTCTCAATAGATAGCACTGGACGGAAAGTTGCGATCAGTTTCGATATTATCGACAAAGGCTAATGGGGATAGTCACGCTCGTAAATGCGCTCATATTCATGAGTAGGGATTCCCAGACTTGTAAACAACTGACCGTAAACCATTCTCTGACATATACATGGCATCTATGTATATAAAAATGGATCGTGGTTTGTTCGGTTGCTTAAAACTTGAAAACGACTTAACCGAATTGAATACTTCCTTCTGCGGATTTGTTCGTAATTGCTATGTGAAGGTTTAGGAAAAAGAAAACTATTAAAACGTTTGAAAAATAAATAAAAAGAAATTAGAGATTACGCAAATTGATGACGTTTGGTGGTTTAGGTTATGATAGTTGTCATTGTGCGCGCAAAGACAATTAAGGTTATGACATTTGTGATTGTGCGCGCATGAATAATTGTTATGTCATAATAGAAGCAAAGTCAGCATATCCATCACATCAAAGTCTTATTTACAATGCTGCGAGCGAGAAGATCCAATCTTTAACAACGAAGCCGTAATGCAATGAGACTGCGGAATATTGCGAATCAATCCACTGCAGATAAAGAAGAAATCGCACAACAGAAGGACGCCGTGTTAGTACCGCTCGACTTCGTGCTTCACAAACACAAGAACAAAGGGAGGCCATACGTGAAACGGCTCGGTTGGCAATGAGAAATCGTCGAGCAGAACACAAAGATCAACAACGTTGAGCCGCAAAAAGAAATGCTTCAAGTGTTAATTTGAATCGGGGAGCGTTGCAATACGATTCCACAATTGACTACAGCTCGCACTCTTTCGTCAGAATTGGCGGCTTTGAGCGTTCGGTGTAGTCGCTCGACCATACCATTGGCCTGAGGGTGGTATGGCGTGGTGTGGACGTGGTGAGCCCCAACGAGGCGTGCAAGAAGGGTAAGGAGGTCTGCCTCGAACTCCTTGCCTTGGTCTGCTGTGATTTCGAGCGAAGATGGAAATCCTGCGTTCGACTGGGGCTCGAGCCACCGAGGCAGCTGTCATGTCACGAAGCGGCACGGCCTCTGGCCACCGCGTGTAACGGTCGACGATAGTTAGGCAGTGCTGGTAACCCTCGCAGAGGGGCAACTTGATGAGGTCGATGTGGATGTGGTCGAGGCGCCCATCTGGTGTACTGAAGTTGCCGAGCTCGATTGTGGCGATGTACCTTTGGAAGCTGGCAGGGCACGCACTGCTTGGTCCAACGGATGACATCTTTGCGTAGACTCGGCTAATAGTACCTGAGCGCTACGCGCTTGGCTGTGGCTCGACCGCTAGGATGTGACAGCTGGTGCATCTATTGAAGGCTTGACGGCGAAGCGACACATGTAAGTAGGGCTTAATGACTTTGTCGACCTCGACGTAGTGGGCTGTATGACCGTCGATCTCGAGCTCATACAGCTTTAGGCGGGGGCTGAGCAAGAGGTGAGGTAGCTGGTCGTCAGTGGCTTGGGCTTCAGTGATGATTTTAGAGGAGAGAGCAGTTGCAGCGTTGACGACCTCCACGCGTGACAGAGCGTCGGCCACAATGTTTTCCTCACCTCGGGTGTACTGCAGCCGCGTGTCGAACTGGCTGATGAGGTCGAGTTGCCTATTCTGACGAGGCGATGCCTTGTCAGGGCGCTTCTCTAAGGCGAAAGTGAGTGGACAGTGGTCCGTCTAGGTGGTAAAATGTCGACCCTCCAGGATGCGCTGGACAAATTTGATGGCCGCGAAGACTGCCAGAAGCTCGCGGTCGTAGGTTCTCTTCTCTCCGTTTCGGACAGCTTCTTGGAGAAGAAACCTAGTGGAAACCACGAACCGTCGGGTCGTTGGTGGTCCAGTGCGGCGCCTATGGCGGCGTCGGAGGCGTCTGTACGTAGCGCCAGCGGTTGCGTTGTTGGCAAGTACCCAGAGGAGGCTGCCGAGGCGATGGACTGTTTGCAGCGGTCGAAGGCAGCTTGGGCGTCGTCTGTCCAAGCCAACTGTGACTTCTTCGCAGTACAACCTTTTAACATCTCCGAGAGTGGCGCCTGGAGGTCGGAGGCGTGAGGTAGGCAACGTCGGTAGTAGTTGAGCATACAGAGAAAGCGACTTAGCTGCGACGAGTTGGTTGGCTTCATGAACTCAACGATCGCTTGGGTCCTGGCGCTAGTGGGCGGAAACTCCTCTCGCTGACACTGTAGCCCACGAAGATGACCTTTGGCAGGCCGACCTGGCACTTGTCTCAATTGGGCTGCAGTTTGGCTGCCTGAAGCGTCTCGAGGAGCCGCTGCAGATGACGTTGGTGCTGCTCGTGGTTGTCGGAGACTACGAGGATGTCATCTTGGTACAGCCGGACGAAGGGTAGCTTCCTGAGCGGGTGGTTGACTGTTTGTTGCATGGTCTGGGCTGCATTTCGAAGTCCAAGTGGCATGCCGATGAACTCCAACAGGCTGAATGGCGTAGTGACTGCCGTCTTGCAGATGTCCTCCGGAGCAACCGGAATTTGGTAAAATGCCCTTTGGAGGTCGATGAGCGGGGGATCCTCGATAATGGGCAGCGGATATCTGTCAGGGCGAGTGCATGCGTTAAGGTGACGGTAGTCGCCGATGGCTCGCCACTTGCCTCCTACATTAGGCGCCATGTGCAGAGGGCTGGCCCATTGGCTCGAAGAACGCCCGATGACACCACGCTCCAACAAGAGGTCGAACTCTTGTTTTGCAGCAGTGAGGCGTTCACCCGCAAGGCGGCGAGGTCGAGCGAAGACTGGCTGGCCGGTGGTGACGATGTGGTGGTAAATTGCAGATCGGCGATGCTGGCCAATTTCCCAGGCTGCACGGTGAATTTGGAGAACCTGGAGATGATGCTCCTGTAGGTCTCTGCGTGAGGGCTCTCCGGGATCGCCGAAGCTGAGACGACGGAGATGATGTGGATGCCGGGGATTGGTTCCAACGTGCATCCAGTCGAGCGGCTCATTCCGTTATCCAGGAGTCTACGGAGGTGGAAGTCGAGTATCAGGCCGTGATGGTGCATGACGTCTGCGCCTCGGATAGTGGTCTGCACGTCGGCAATGACAAAGGGCCACCAAAGCGGGCGGCGGAGACCGATGTCTAACTCCAGCTGTTGGGTGCCGAAGGTGGTGATCGGCGTCCCGTTGGCGGCCTACAGCAAGAGGCACTGCTTTTGCAAGGGCCTGGCGACGAGCCTCTTGGGGATGATGGATAAGACGGATCCAGAGTCCAACAGGAACCGAGTTTTGCTGCTGCGGTCCGCTACGTAGAGTCGCCTCTCTGAGTGGGGGCCGGCGATGATCGCCGAATCCAGCGCCCGCCTGTCTAGTTTCCCTGGCTGAAGCTGGGAAGCTGCAAGGTGGTCTCCAGCGCATGGCCGATGCACCGTGTTTGCTGTGGTACCAGCAAAACCCTGCTCCTGGCTCCGACCCTGGAGTTGCTGGGCGGCCACGCCTCTGGGAGCGGCCTGGAGTGGCTGAGCGGCTTCGCTGAGTTCTGGTAGCTCGAGGCTGCAGCAGAGGGTCTCGGGTGACGTTGACCAATTGCAGAGTAGCCTGACGTAGGGCTGCGAGCTCGGCGGCGACCTGATCAGGGCTGATCAGACCCGGGCGGGGCACGGCTGACTGATAATGTTGCCCTCGCGGATGGCAGTGACGTGATGGAGATACTTGGGCCCATGCCGTGTGCCTCGTCGGCGACTCCAGCCAACTCGTCGAGGCTCTGATTCTTGATGAGAATCAGCATGCGCCGTATTTGTTGCGGGAACAGGTCCAACCACTTCACACGCAGAACGTCGTCGCTAACACGTGAGCCGGCGAAGGGCGTTTGTCGCCCAGTTGGACGCCAGTAAGCAGCTTGTGTAGCTGAGCGTCGGGTGAGTCGGTGAATCGGCCGATGATGGCTGCCTTGAGTGCTCGATACTTGTCCGCTTCAGGCGGCCGTTTGATGATGTCAGCGACCTCGGCGATGGTTTCTGGGTCTAGTGACGACACCATGAGGTTGTACTTGGTGGCGTCTGGTCACGCGGTGTACCTGAAACTGTCTTTCCACCTGCAAAACCAAAGCTCCGGGTTGAGGCGAGGGTCGATCTGCAGCGGAGGGAGCTGTTGGTTGAATGCTGTTTGAGGACGCGCTGGCGATGAGTCCGCGTCGGGCGGGCGGTTCCCGCTAGTTGGAAGTGCTTGCTGGTCTGCGGGTGCGCTATGCTGCCGCAGGGGAGCCTAGCAGCGTTCTGCCTCTTGCAATACGAGTAGGCGTGCCTTTCGCTGTCATCGTCGCGCAACATACTGCAAAAAGAAGGCTGATCGTTGTTTTTTCGAAGTTCGGAGAAGAAAAACACAGCGGGCTGTTGTATCGGCTGCTGACTGGTTGCTGCAGTTGATAAGGAAGCAGCGGCTATTATCGACCGAGTGCGAGCTAGAATCGGCGAGCTCGGAATATGGCGTGATACTGAAAAGAAAAATGGCCGCGATTTTGCGCGCACACGTGGCGAGATACGTTTGCTTAGTATACCACGAGAAAAAGAATAAAACACTGCACTGCACTGCACTTTTGCTTACAGAAGTCGTTGGGGTGACCACTTTGCAAGTCCAGTGTTTTCGCGCGGTTCGCCTAGGGAGGGATCCACAAAAATGAGAATAACGCCGACTTAGGAAACAGAAAAACAACAGCTTTGTTTACGCAAAATTACAACTACATCGAGGCAAATGAACGTAACACTTTAGAGGGCACTAATGTCGAGAAGACAAAAAGTCGCAGCACTGATAGCATAACGCGTGGGCCTAACGAGCGGGAGCGACGGAGCTATGACCTTCACGCTACCGTGGTCCGAACCAATAAGTTTGAATCACTTTTTATCTGTTTGAATTTATTGCCTTTTTTTGTAATTCAATATTTGAGTTTATGTCCATTTTTCGTCAACACATCGCGCGGCACTGGCGCGTTCGCAAACACATCGCGCGGTAACAGCTGCTTGCGCCGAGGGGGTTGCGCGCATGGCGGGTCTGAGCGAGACGCCACAGATTACTTTTCTATAATTTGGATAATGTAACCACAATGTATAAATTTTGATGACATTTTACATCGGTCTTCTCTATCAACTGGCCAATTTTGGATCGACAAGTTAACGGTGAATAATGTTAAATTTGTTTTGTATTTATTTCCATTTCCACAATTAGATTGAAAATTTAAAATTCTTTTTAGGTGTAACTATGAACAGAAAAACGTACATAAACTGCTTTCTAAATATAATATAAAAATATTTAAGAATTAAGGAACTATTTTCTCTCTAAGCGGAATAAGATTCATAACAAAATAATAAAAATCTAGTCTAATTTTAGAAATAATATATTAAATGTGTATGTAAACTTAATCAAAAGTTTGAAATGTTTCACAATACGAGTGAACCAAACTAGGAAATTAAACTAAAACTTAAACTAGCGATCTAGTGAAGGGAGATTTACCAGACCAGACAATATTTTACTTAAACAACTACATATACACTTATTGATTATTAAATAAAATTAATTTAATATATTTATGCCAAATGTTTGTATCTTTTTGTGATCTTAATCGACCCTCATAATGCAGTTACAGTTAAATAGAACTTTAATATTAATGTAACCAATTCCACATTGTGATTATCCAACACATGCTGCAATAGAATATGCTTTTGCATAATTTCTGTGTTAAACGTAGAGGCTAATCTTTTAATAATTTTCTTCATTAAGACGTTTACTATGCGAGAAGTGATAAACAGTGCTAGAATATTTTCCCTCAACACTTTCTCTGCAATTGTCCAAATTCTAATAACTACTGTACTGGGGTTTATCAGTTTTCCTCTCTGCTCATTTGGAGATCTGTCAAATCTGTCGTTACTATAATCTTTTCTTTACAGCAATCACAAAAACTCACTTGGGAAAACTTCAGTCTGCTTTTCCACTACGTGGTTGTTTACTGCTGCATATAAAATAATATTGCGAATACATGTTTCGGTAAACATGAGACCCTAACCTATTGCCTAGAATACATGGACACAGTAACAACCGCTAGGTAACCGCTGAATTCCGGACTTGATCAAAGATAAGAAATAGAAAAGTTCACAACTCCCTGAAGGAGACATGAATTGTTGCCATCTGTAGTACGTTCACAACAACATTCAAATTTTAAAAACGCGCGAGTTATTTAAATTTGGAATCAACTTCTTTTAGTAAAGTAAGAAACATCACTGATTATTTTAAACAACAATCACTCGCATTATCAATTACTATAGTTCTCACAACTTTTAATACCTATGGCAGTTGTATTTTTAGGGTCTGCAAATTATAAAGAATATATCAAACGTTGTAGAGCTCCTCGTAATTAATAGGTCAGGCAATTTTTGCCTAAACAAATAATCAATAATTGTTTCCTTGTTTCTCAATAGAACAAATAACAGTATTATTAGTACATTATTAGAAATTTCAGGTATAGAAGTTTTAAGACAAAGAAAAGATTGAAATTTTATGCAATTTATTTAATACAAAGGAAATTTTCTTAGGTACAAACAAGAAAAATACAATACGAATATTGTTTTATTATTTTAAATGACAAAAAATAATCTGTAACTATAACGACATAGATTATATTTTCCAAATATGATTTTAATAAATAGAAATAACAAAATAATTAACTTAATACATGTTAAATAATCCCCTTCTTGAAGGCATATGTAAAAACTTTTTAATGCTAAAACTACTCTTTAATAGAACAGATACAGTAAAATTAAGTGAGATATTAACTTTATATGAATCTAACAATGGTATGCATTACCTTTTTTCAAAAAAATGTGTTAACACCACTAATTTCAGGCTTACTTTTTACCTTGCCGATATTTTTTAAAAGCCAAACATCTTATTGGATCATTTTCTTTAATGCTTTTAACACCTTTGAGTATTCTGTTTATACTTTTCAGATATGAAAATAATATCGTATTGATTAAAATGCTGGAAAATGTATCTGTTACCTTGATGAGTTGAACAAAATAAAGCAGAGATTCTATCATTGCAAGTACTCTGTATTAATTGTTTTAATTTTTGTTTTAATTGATATGATGTTATCAATTCAGGTAATGCATTTAAAATTATTTTTGTTGCATCTTTAAATACAGAAATAAAATTACTCGATGGATACAACAAACTGGAAGGTTTATATTCACGTTGCATGATCAATAGGTGCTCTGGCAGCTGCTGTTCTGTACATATACTTAATTTGCATAAATTGCATGAATGGTTCAACACATTTCTTGCTATGAAACCAGCTACATACGCCGAAGTACAATCTTCAACTGAAGATTCAATTGTGTATATTTGTGAAGGGTATACAGGTTTCAAAACACTGGGTGGATGAACATGAACTTCAGCTATTTCAGTAAAAAAATCGTGTAAATTATTTAATAAACCATCACTTTCATCTTCCTCACAGTTAGCTCCTAGTGAATGGGGTGAAATAAGATTATTTACTACACGAGTTTTATGTGAGGCAGTAAAAGAGGAGCACGTGGGGTTAACATTCCTCACGCCATGGCTTCGTACGCAAGAAAAATAATTCTCCAAGGGATCTTGATTTAAACATCTAGGAGCAAGATGTTTAAATCCCTTTTCTGATATATTTTTCCATAGATATATCATACTGCGGAGGGAAAATATCCAATTTTTTAAAGAGGGTATGACTATTCTTTTGAGGAATTATGTGGAACGAAATACATAGAATTGAGTACTTTAAGACTGGAATTCCAGAAACAAAGGTGGTTTGATTTTTGTGTTATTGCTGTACGAAGAGGCTTACCATGAGGGAAATGTAATGAGGTACCATTAATGCTGTCAAACAACTTATCAAAAAACAAAAGAAGATCAGCAGTTTCAGTAGCTTTTGGGTTGAGGTAAAACGGTGATGTCTCATTTAGCTCTGTGCTGATCCTTGCAGTCGAATACATCGCCGTCCCCACCGAATGACTAAAAACTTAAGTACAGTTTTTCACCCGCATTTTCTTTATTTTGTTTGGAAGAACATGCCCATCTGTCAATTTATATAGTTGGCTATAAAATGCTTGGCATTTATCAATTTCATACAAACGCAAAATGTGAGACCAAGATGCAACTTTTTCAACGCCAGCTTCCGAAAAATGCAAGTCTTTATTTAGTAGACTATTTCTTACGCCTTTGAGTAAATGTGGAAAATCATAGAAATTAATAATTTCTTTTTCATCTACTAAATAGCCTTGATATTTGTTTTCCTTTTTTACAGCAAAATGCGGCAGTATCCTGTAAAAGGCTATAATTTCCCTCAACGAAATCTAATTTTGGATTGTATTGCAATCCACAATCTAATATCTTATCAAACATAAGGACACAATATCTGTCTAAAGTTTTCATCTTCCTGACTCCGCGTTTTAAGTTATTAAAAATGTGATTATTAATACCACATGCAAAAGGAACTTTGTTTAATGTATTCATCAAGGTATTGCGGGATGGCAAACTAAATATTTTTGATAAATATCGGTAACCTTTACCACTTTGCTTAAAAATTGATAGGGCAAGTATTTTGTCCTCAAGTGTATACCTTCTAACTCGAGGCTTTTGCTTTTGTATACGTTGCTGAGACATGAAAAAGTTGAATGTTGTATTGTTTACATTTTTTAACTTATACAAAGCATTTGGTTTATCTTGGAGATATTTCAACCTACGCTGAAGTATAGACATTTTTCTCTTACATTTACTGGCATTTTTTAAATTTTCTTGTAATATTATTAAATGCCTTAGCATTTGGCGAAAGACTCCTCAGACAAATTCTTCCTCCAATTGTGTTGTTTTTTCTTTTCCTTTTGGGCTCTGTAATTGAATAAAAGGAATAAACTTAGCACTTACATATTATTACTTGCCTTTCCTATTAGACATTATGCTCAAGAATTTGCGATGTTTTTTTCGGCGGCATTTGTACAGCTGTTTAGAATTACAAAGTTTTCTTGTTTAGTTGTGTGGCAGATATGTATATATAAATACCATATTTATTTATTAGCATTGCTAAAGTAAAGTTACACATACCTGGTAAGTTTAATGTAGGTAGGGAATACTTCATTAGTTTATTTTCTCCTTCTTTACACATATCACTAAAATGAGTCATACACACTTTATAATTGTGCAAGTTTTTTCTATTAATTTCTAATAATCGAGGATTATTTATTCTTGCCAACCATACTTCTTAAATTCTCTCCTCCATTGGTATTCCAAATCGTGGAGAAACTTTATCGTCACACCAAGGTACGCAACAGGGTCTTACTCGCATTGTAAAGTTTTGTGAAAAAGTAAATAGAAAATGGCTAAGTACATTTACTTTTGTATTTACTCATCTAATTGTAAGTTCTAAACCGAACAAAACCGAAATTGATCGAAGGTATAAAAAGACGGAGATAGCCATCTATGTTCTGTTCACAGTACTATATATTGTCTCCAATTCCCAGGACTCAGTTGATACCCCCTGAACTTGATTGGCTTTTATAATGTATTTTATAACGCAACTTATATTTATTTTATATGAGGAAATGCTCCTGCATCAAAAGTTGAAGTTTTTTGGTTGACATTTATTTTTGGAATAATATATTTTGCCATCTATCGGACAATGGCTACACTTTTACCAGAATTTTGAGGACTCATAAATCACCGCCTGTCATACGTTCACTTTGCGGATACAAATTATTCTTTATACTGTAGGTTTAGTTTTCTATGGTTTAGTATTATTTATTTAGTATTCTATGGTTCAGTACGTTTAGTATGAAGTTAGCGCTAGTAGTAGTGAGTAGGCAGAGAAGTTAGATCAAAAATTAGAGTCGAATGTGATGTGATGATGTGAATACCTCGTGAAGAATTAAACGATAACGGAAAAGAAAAACTTTTATTTATGTCATCCTGACCGCAAGTCCTAAAACCCCACAATACATACCGAATTATTAATATTTTTACCAATTTCACATGTAGAATATCGCAGCAAGGTTATGCAATGATTTTGTTTGATTTTACCAACATTTTTTGTTAAAATTTGCAATGTTTCGAACAAGTTTTCTCAGAGTATACGGCATATTTGAGATTGATAATATAACATACCCTAGTTCACTCCTTTCTTTTTGGGTTTGTTAATGATTTTATTAAAAAGAATGCTTAATTTTCCAGTTTTGTATCTTACAAATTAGTGCCGTTTTTCGATAGTGGTGCCATCTGTTGACTATGAACTCGCAAGCCACCCCCTTAAATAAAGTCACTATAGATCACTATAGAAATATAAAGTACCGCAATTATCCGCCATTTTGGGGCAAAAAATTGCGAGAACTTAAAACATAAAAGAAGCAATATATAACTAATTCTCTACTAATTTGTTCTTTGATATGAAATGAATAAAGCAGTGATATTTGAAATGTGGATGGAAAATTTTTGAGTAGCATGCAATGTGGGAAATATATTTATTTAGAAGAAGAAACAAAAACAATTGCCCGGAAAACTTTTTGTTTAATTCGCGGTTAGTTGAAGTTGGTATTTCCGGTAAAAGTGAACACATTCGCCAATTTTCAAGCACAATGCATGCGAATATGCTCACTATTGTTGAAAGTACCAACTTAAACTATTCGCAAAATTTAAAAATGTTATTAAACTTATTACATTATTCTTCCCAGTAAAAATGTTTAAATTTCGCGGGGAGTTTATGTTGCTCATTCCACCACAGTGGACATACTCGCCAATTTTTAAGCACAATGCATGCGAATATGTTCACTATTGCTGGAACTACCAACTTAAACTATCGGCAAAATTTAAAAAATGTTAGTGGGTTATAACTACATATAACTATTGTAATGGAGACGGCTAGTAAACGTTTTATAAGTTAAAGGTTTATACCTGGAATTATTTCCAATCATGTATCTTAACCATACAAACATGAAACAAACTTCAATGTCATGGTCAAGCTCAACGATATGTTCGAGCACCGGGTTGTCAGAACGAGAAATCCTCTCTATTGTGCCCCTAGCGAGTTGGACGATGTATTCGTCCAGGGGCACCATCTGAAGATCATCTTGTAATTGTTTGTTTCTGACAAACCACGGTGCTCCAGCTATCATTCGCAACATTTTGTTCTGAGCTGCGTTGAGCCTCTTGAAGTGCGATCTCGCAATTGTCGACCAGGACAGCACTCCATATGTTAATATTGGTCTAAGAAAAACCTTGTAAATCAATAATTTGGTAGTGGTGTTTAGCAAGGAATTTCTACATAGGAGCGGCAGTAATGTTCTTCTCGCATGCTGGTATCTTACCATGACCGAATCCACATGGGGCTTGAAGGTCAGGCGGCGGTCAAGTTTCACACCAAGGTAAGTCGCATGATGTTGCCAAGGTAGTCTTGTGTTCCCCGCGAAGATGTTATCGGCGGGGATACTGGTCTTCTTCGTGAACCTCACCGCGACGCACTTCTCGGCGTTCAGCCTGATCCTCCATTTGTTCGCCCACTCCAGGATCTCGTCAGTGGCCGCCTGGAGTCTCCTGCAAATAATGTCGTCGCTCCTGGATGACGTCCAAACCGCCATGTCGTCCGCGAACACCGCCAGGGAGGTCGCTGTAGTTCTCGGAAGGTCGGACACATATACAAGAAACAGCTCCGGGCCCAACAGGGAGCCCTGCGGAACGCCGCACACGCTGGGCCTGGATGTCGATCGAAGGTCCCCAATCTTCACGGAGAACGTCCTTCCCCCAAGATAGGAATCGATGACGCTGGCCAACTGGCAGTTGACACCGGCCCTAACCATTTTTAGGATTAGGCCGGCGTGACAAACGGTGTCGAAGGCGTTGGCCAGGTCAAAAAATACCGCCCCAACCGCCTCCTTTCTTTCAAAGGCCTCTCGGACTCTCTCCGTCAACCGAAATAGATGGAAATCGGTTGACAGTCCGGGCCGGAAGCCAAACTGCTCACTCTGAATGACATTGTTTGCTTCGAGATCTTCTCGGAGACGGTTACGGATTATCGCTTCTGCTGTTTTCGACAGTCCGGACAGCAAGCTGATAGGGCGGTAGTTCTGGGGGAATTTCGGGTCCTTGCCCGGCTTGGGGACCATCCTTACGTCCGCGATCTTCCAGATCGCCGGAAAACGGCCCAGCGTGAGGATACCGTTGATGACCTCCACCAATTTATTAGCGATGGGGAGGGGCATCATCTTCAAGGCGGAGTTGGAAATACCGTCCCTGCCCGGAGCCTTCCTCCTGGACATGGAATCCACGTATCCGAGCACTTCCTCCTTCGTGGCCGGCGGAATCGCTTCCGCAGGAGCATCAGGGAGCCTTTCCAGAAGGTTATCGACTCCTTCCTCCAGCTCCTCGTCAGAGTCGTACTCCTGCGGACCTTCAAAGATGTTCTGAAGGTGGTCGGCCATCAGCTCTGCTTTTCCAGGGGCGTCGAAGACCATTCCTGTTGGACCCTGCAGGGGGACCGGGTTCTTCCTATTTGCCCCCATCTTCAACGCCCTGGTGAGCTTCCATAGCGATCCGTCGGCGATGGTGATGGATTCCACGTAATTCGACCATTGCTCCTGGCGGAGTTCTTGCTTGAGTTTGGACGACAGGCGGTTATCGGTTGCTCGATCGGCGGGGGCCAGCGTACGTTGGGCCTTCTTATGCGCTTTGCGCTTTTATCTCCGGAGGGAGCCACATCCTTGGTTCTTCCTGACCTCGGCGGAAGGTAGCCTCAGATACTGACTCTATCAGGATGCTAGTTAACGCCACCGCGGCCGTCTCAAGGGGCTCAGGATCGTCGGCGCCCCCAATCTCGTCAGCTCGACGCCCAGCAGCCTCGGCATACCGGACCCAATCCACGCTCAATCGAGGGGGGTCCAATCTTCGAGCTCTTCCATCCAGGTCGATGACAATCGGGTTATGGTCCGACGACAGCTCCGGGGCTGACCTGACAGTTATTCCTCCACGAAGTCCTCTCGTTGCGACGAGGTCAAGAATGTCCGGCTTCACGCCGGCTCGGAAGAACGTCGGACCGTCTGGGGATGCACCGATACCTCGTTGGCGGAGATGTGTGCGTACATTCTCCGTCCAGACGCGTTCGTGATGTTGCACCCCAGAACGGGTGCTTCGAGTTAAAATCCCCGGCGATAAGGACCGGATCATTCCCCGCCATCAACGTCTCGATGTCGCCGGCTTCATACCCAGACCTGGGTGGGATGTAGATGGATACGATCTTAAGACGGTCGTATCCCGGTTGATGGATATGGATCGCCACCGCCTCCAGAGAGCGCAGAGGGGGCACAGCAGCCATCGAATGACCGATGTGCGTACGGATAGCGATAAGTACTCCGCCGCCGCGGCCAGTGATGCAGTCGGCTCGGTATATCCGGTAGTTGACTAATACACATCGATCACCCGGGCGCAGCCACGTTTCGCCGACGAGGGCGACGTCGACAGACTCCCCGGACAGGAAAACGGCGAGCTCGTCCATCCTCCCGGACAGCCCATTGGCGTTCCACGCCACCATCCTCAACGCAGGAATATTGTCACTCAAGCCCGTACCCGCCATTAGCTCTGGCTATTTCTCGCTATGGAAGAGAAAATAGCCTGAATCGAGTCCGCGACAGTAGCAAGCTGTTGGATAGCGTTGCGAAGAGCCACTAGAGCCTGGGCGACGTCATCAGGCTTCGACTGTTGTTGAGTCTGTCTTCGATTTGATCTTGGGGTACGGGTAAAGTGTAACTATTTTCATTGTTCCTTGACGGGTAATCAAAGTTACTAGACCATGATTGGTATGTGACGTCGGTGTTCATGGTGTTACTGAATTAGTTCACATATTTTCCGGGGACTTACTGGGCTTAGTTCTTGCACACGATATAGTGATAATTAGAGTTGCTCAATTTGCAGCAACGCTACTACAACTATCAGAAACGACTGACTAGAATATCAACACTGCGCTATACGAATCAGTGATCGGCAATACATCGTTTTTTCGCTATTCATACTGACTCATGAAATTTTAAATATAAGTGAGTAGGCATCATTTAAACTCAACTACTCTGATTTACTCATACTCACGATAACGTTGACTCATAAGTACAGGTTGTAATAAATATGAATGCGACGGCGACATCATACACATAATATACTCACACTCATATATCACCTCAGTTTGATTTCTAATGTCAGGAAAATACAATACTTACATTGATTCAGCTCACTCAACTCATCCATGTATATTTAAAAGTTTTGTCATTAAACAGTTTGCAACCAGTATAAAATGTATAAAGATATACAAAAGCATAAAATTGTAAGTTTATACAGAAACATTTCGGGAAAATTAATTTTTTTATTATTTGTGGGGTTTTAGGACTTGCCGTCAGGATGACATGAATAAAAGTTTTTTTTCTTTTCCGTTATCGTTTAATTCTTCACGAGGTATTCACATCATCACATCACATTCGACTCTAATCTTGATCTAACTTCTCTGCCTACTCACTACTACTAGCGCTAACTTCATACTAAACGTACTGAACCATAGAATACTACATAATAGAATACTAAACCATAGAAAATTAAACCTACAGTTCGGCCAATCCTGACAAATGATCGTCCTCGATCATCGGCAACCATACATACACATAAATATTCTAATTGCATAAGTACATAATCATTTCTCGTCTTTTTAACTACATAAGTTTACATACAATTCTTCATAAGGATTCATAATTTCAACTAATACATATCTAACAATTCTGTTTCTCTTTCTAACTCATAAATAATACAATGATTTTCTAAGTGTCACATAAATATACAGTCATAATAACATAATGGGATTGGCACGCCTAAATATAGGTGTCTTAAAACTAATAAAGTTCTATCTCTAGTAATTGTTTACGAAAATATGATGGCGAAAACATACAGGAGAATTTATTAATTACTTAGTCCATAATTTCATTTGGTCGGGACCCACTACGGTTTCAAAAGGCCTCTGTGTCAGTTGATAACCGTCTATATCCGTGATCAAATATCGGTCATTAATTAAAACTTTCTTTACCCTTAAGGGGCCTTTGAACTTAGGTATTAATTTTTTGTTCACACCGGGTGTAACATCATGGTTCTTAATCACCACATAATCATCTAGATTATAAGATGTTGGAGATTTGTGCCTTTTGTAATAATCTCGGTCTTTTAATTGGTCCAAGTGATCGTCTATTAAGGGAGTAGGGTAATTATCTTTTACAGTTATTTCGCTCAGTTTTCGAAAATCAACACATAATCGAGCTTCACCGTTCTTTTTGGTTGTCAAAACAATTGGGCTGGCATATTGTGAATTGCTGGGCCTGATAATACCGTCTCTAAGGTATTCATCTAAAATTTGTCTTAATTTTTCTTTGTCGCTGAAGGCTAATCGTCGTGGGCTGCAACTTATCGGCTGCTCATACTCAAGGGTAATAGACATTTCAAAATTAGTTTGAACCGTATTGTCAGGAGCTTTCTGCGTATTCTCATAGTAAATATCCTCTATATTTTTCTTTAAATCTTGGGGCAATTCTGGGTTTATGTTTAATTCATTTGAAACATTTGCACTATCAATTAGATTGATATTCATAATATCGTTGGGAACAAAACCCAATTTTTTAACTTCAAAATTTTCACCAAAATGAACTTCTATTGTAGGCAATGAAATAAAGTCTCTGCCCATAATACATGGGTAAGTCATTGTGTTATCGGGTACAACATAAAATTTTAAATTCAAGTCAAAATCGTTAATTTGAACTAGCGTCTCGAATATACCAACAATCTGCAATTTGTAATTATTTATTCCACTAAAGACCAAGCTTTTGTCAACGTTCGGGTTGATCAAATGAAATGGGACAAATTGTTGCTTTAACAAACTTATAGGGCTACCCAAATCTAACAAACTAATAAGTCTATAATTACAAGTTGAATTATTGTCAAAAACAGTATAGCTAAGTGGCAAAGTATAAGGCACAACAATACCTTCTTTCTCTTGCCTGTGATCTATGTTGATGACGTTCGTGGTGCTATCTACATTTCGTTTCGGACAGCCTCGTACCTGGTGTGTTGTTCCACCGCAGTGGAAACAGGAACCTCTCTCACGTCTGGGCTTTGGACAATCAGCTGCTCGGTGTCCTATGTCGTTGCAGTTATAACATCTTTCTTGTCGGTGGGGCTGAGAGGGCCCGAGCAGTCGGCGAGGTTGACTAGATGTCATTCCTATCAGTGTCTTCTTTGGGGGCTTTCTGCTGATTGGACATATTACTGGTGCTTCGTTCGGATTCGGTGATGTCGTTCGTTACTGCTAATATGTCAGATAGCTTCCGAAATCGACTCATCTTTGCCTGCGCTTGAAGTTGGGGGTTGTCAAATCCTTCGATTAAATGGTTAATCAGCTGTGCTTCACTTAAATGGATTTTATTCCCTAATAATATCTTGTCCTGATAGTAGTGTATAAATTTTTCGTTTCTACGCCACTTTCTGTTTTCAAACCGTCTAAAAACGTTTACCATGTCCTCTCGTGAATCAAACATGTCGATCATATTTTCTTCTAGTTCGGCCAGCGAAAGTTTCACGTTTCTTGGTTTAGAATGGAACCATTGTTTCGCGTAACCAGTAAGCTTCGATATCAGGAAAAGTAGTAGTTTCTTTTCATTAACATCGTAAGCTTCTTGAACGTGGTGTATGCGGTCGAACCACTCTCTCACGCCTTCACCACCTGAATATTCTGGTATCAAAGTTCCTATTTCGCTGTAGTGATCATGATCGCCCTGTTTCTTAATACTATTCATAATCGTGGAAACTACATACGTCTTCCACCGTCGCGTACTCCGACGTACCATCTTGATTAGGGTTGGCGTTTGAAGGTATGCTGTGATCCATCATCGAAAATAGTGGCGTTTTTCGTTAGGCTGTTATCCCACTTCTGATAATACTGTGGGGTTTTAGGACTTGCGGTCAGGATGACACAAATAAAAGTTTTTTTCTTTTCCGTTATCGTTTAATTCTTCACGAGGTATTCATATCATCACATCACATTTGACTCTAATCTTGATCTAACTTCTCTGCCTACTCACTACTACTAGCGCTACCTTCATACTAAACGTACTGAACCATAGAATACTACATAATAGAATACTAAACCATAGAAAACTAAACCTACATATTTATCATTTTTATGAGCAGGTAGTGAAAAATGGATAGCAATAGTGAGATTGAGGAAAAACTAAATAGCAGAGTTGTTCAATTAGTGCAAAACGTAAGGGTAAAAGCGCAATATAATATGAAATAAGCAACACAAATCTACACATATTTCTTTGTTTAACTTTAGTAAAAAAACAACAGTAAAAAAGGCAACAGAGCAAACACACAACCTCAAAATGAGTATATTAATGTTCGTATGCGAACCATACTTATTTTGCATCGTCTATGCATATTGAGTTAAGGAGAGTCGAAATCAACAACGTCATAAATGTTGTTAAGTATGAGTTCGATGAGTACTTCAAACTTTCGAGTGGATATGAAGTTGGACAACATTGCAATAAGTATGAGTGCGTATAAGTACAAGAAATTATAAGTCATGATTCACTCTACTCACTTTTTCACTACTCATTGCTGATCACTGATACGAATATAGATGACTTCATACTATACATTGAAACTATTACATATGTATAACACAATGTTGGTATTCCAGTACAGTCGTATCTGATAGTTGTAGTTCTGTTGACGCAAATTGAGCAACTCTACTGATAATCTATTGTTTGGCTACATGTTTTTAAAAATAATTTAATACTAAGTAAACAGGAATTAAATTAATAATTTTAGGTGGTAGGTCCATCTAGCAGTTAAAATTGAATTCGTTGTACTACTTTTTACAAATATGAATATCGAAGTTAATAATTATTAAATTATATTACATATGTATTACAAGGAAATTAGAAAACCTATTAAAACCAGACTGAATATCTAAGTAAACTTATACAATTTTGTTTGTTGTTACCAGGACCACATTAAACAGACGTATGGCATGATTGACAATTCAATTTTATTTATAAGTGTGATTTTCATTTATTAAGAAAATTAACTTGATATGAGTTTTACCCATCACAATAATTATCCAATGGGTTCTTTGTATGTAGGAGATTTACATCCAGATGTTACAGAAGCAATGTTATATGATAAATTTTCTAGTGCTGGTCCTTTGTTATCTCTTAGAGTGTGTAGAGATATCGTCACACGCCGTAGTCTTGGGTATGCGTACGTTAATTTCCAGCAACCATTAGATGCAGAAAGAGCTTTGGACACAATGAACTTTGATCTACTTAAAGGCAAACCTATCAGAATTATGTGGTCACAACGTGACCCTTCGCTAAGGAAATCAGGCGTAGGAAATTTGTTTATTAAAAATTTGGATAAGAATATTGATAATAAGTCGATGTTTGATACATTTTCTGCATTTGGTAACATACTTAGTTGTAAAGTTATGCTTGACGAAAACGGCGTATCAAAAGGGTATGGTTTTATACATTTTGAAACAGAAGATGCTGCAAATAAAGCAATAGAGAAAGTAAATGGAATGCTTCTTAATGGTAAAAAGTCTATGTAGGAAAATTCATACCGCAAAAAGAACGAGAGAAACAATTAGGTGAAAAGGCAAAACTGTTTACGAATATTTATATCAAGAATTTTGGCGGCATGAGTGATGATAATTTAAAAACTATATTTGCGAAATATGGAAAAATTACCAGTTGTACCATTATGAAGAACTCAGACGGCTCTTCTAAAGGTTTTGGTTTTGTGGCATTTGAAGATCCTCGCGAAGCAGAAAAAGCTGTAAAGGAACTACATGGGAAAGACATAAATAGCCATACTTTTTACGTATGTCGTGCACAGAAGAAAGCTGAACGCCAGCACGAATTAAAACGACACTACGAACAATTAAAATTGGAAAGATACAATAGATATCAGGGTATCAATTTATTCGTTAAAAATTTAGATGATGACATTGACGATAATCGGCTAAGAAAAGAATTTATGCCATTTGGAACCATTACTTCTGCTAAAATAATGACTGAAGAAGGACGCAGCAAAGGATTTGGATTTGTATGTTTCTCCTCACCAGAAGAAGCTACCAAAGCGTTAGTTGAAATGCATGGGAAAATGATTGGTAGTAAACCATTGTACGTAGCGTTAGCTCAAAGAAAAGAAGATCGCAAAGCTTATATGGCATCCCATTTGCAACGAATACGTATACAACCTAATATTTATCCTACAACACCCCCATTTTTAATGCCAACCGTACCGCAGGGCCCAAGATTCTACAATCATGTTAACCATATTAGAGCTACACCTCGTTGGCTTGCTTCACCTGCAATTCGTCCCAACGGCACTTACCCCGCTGTAGCTAACAGTTTGTATCGAGTTAGTTCCAGACCATCGGTTCAGAATAATAGTGTTAGAAATTCTGTGATTACTGCTCGACCAATTACTGGACAACAACCACCTTCCCATGCAAGACCAAACAGCAAGTATACTGCCAATTCAAACCATATAATTCGACCAATTGCCTTAGCCTTGAATAATAGTGGAGACAATGTACCTTTAAGTGCTACAACTTTGGCATCAGCAACACCAGAAGATCAAAAACAGATGCTAGGACAACGATTGTTTCCGTTTGTGGAAAAAATGTTTCCGGATTTAGCTGGAAAAATAACAGGAATGCTTCTAGAAATTGATACATCAGAATTACTTCATATGATTGAAGACCAAGAATCTTTACGAGCAAAAATTGAAGAAGCTGTTGCTGTTTTGCAGACACACCAAAACAAAAACGTGGGAATTGTCCAAGAATAAATTTGGAAATAAATAAATAAATATATATATATATATATACATATATATATACATATATACAATTAATAAGTGGATTTCACACGATGAATAGCAATTTTATCTTAAATTATCAAAAATCAAAAAATATTTATGTACATGTATACAAGATAAACTACATTTAGGTAAAATATAATATAGTTTTAAAATGCTATTTATTCTGTGTGAAAATTCCTTGTTTCTTTTTGATATGTACCTGCTGTCATTAATGTTTTCACTTTGAAACTTTCCATATATATAATTTTAATAGTACACAATTTGGTAGTTTTGGTTTTACAGTTTAAGGACGAATGTTTTATTGTAAGTTGTATTAATAAATATTTTCAAGAATACTACGTATAATATCCTATGTTGATACGTACTGCAAAAATGGCAAGATGGATTTAAAATATCGCGTGCATGAATAGCAGTCATACCTTCAGAAGTAAGGTGAACTGGGATAATTGTAAAAATGGGGCAAATGTAATAGCTAAGTGTATGATCCTAATTTGATCAAAACTGCTTTCTGCTAGTATGTTTTGTGATTAAATTAGCCTCCGTCATGCGATTAATGCAGCTGCAATTAAATATAGTTTTAGAAGTGGTACACGCGCTTTTTTCCGAACGGCGTCAGTTTCAGTTTATCAAGTGTCCAAGATTTTTATTTATCTGCTCTTCGAACTTTGCTTTTAGGGTAAATATATTATTGGCTACTATGGTGAAAAATATTTGCTTTTCATGCTGTGTGATTACTAAAGGCCGGATAATATGCAGTTTGCATAAATTTGCATATTTGCATAATATATGCATTTTGTATATTATTTGCATATTTTGTAGTAATTCAACATATTTGAAGTATCCGAGTTTTATTTATTTATTGGATGTAATTTATTATAGGATAGGCATTACTAAAAATATGTCGTGGTTGTAACAAACAAAGAGTTAAACAGCCCTCTTTAAATTAAAAATAGCATTCTATGAAGCCTCTTCTCGATACTTTTCCGATAAGTGCTTCCAAAAATTTATTAATGCTGTTCCCATACATCTAGACCGGGACAGAATTCAAGGAAAAGCTAATTCCCTGAAACTTCTAAATAAATACAAAAATACATTTTACCAGAAAATTAGGAGCACAGGTATTTCTTTGTTATTCGGAGAAATTTATTCCTATATTCAAATGCAATCTTATTTATTTTAAACGTCATTTTACGTTAGTATTTCGAAGTGTAAACTTGTGGGTTGTTATTAATTATAATAGCAAAAATGCCGAAAATAGCTACTGTGCCTGGATGGATTGCACCTTATTCAGAATTGCGTATGGATGGAGAAAAAGTATTTTGCGTAGCATGCAGCAAGATTGTAAGTAAAATTTAAGTTTATTTCCTCTTATTAATCTATAGTTTTTAAACGATGTTTAACAAAATCACCAATACAACGCTTCGACAAGTAATTTTATTTTAATATGAGTAAAATGAGATGTATATTTCATGCGTATTTTTCGCATATCATCAGCACAATACGGAATATCTGATATTCCGCATTCTGCTGATGATTTTTAAATAAAAATCATTTTAAAATAAAATTATTTGTCGAAGCGTTGTGTTGATTATTTTATTAAATGTCGTTTATTCCTATTGCTTCGCAAACTCTTTACACATTAGTTTTTTATTACTCCTTTATCTTTTACTAACACTTATTTTATAAGAAAACAACTGATGATGTGATATTTTTTGCAGGTTACAACTGAGAGAAAGTTTCAAGTCGACCAGCATATTAAAACTCCATCTCATGCTGCAAAACTATCAAAGATGAAATTGGCGAAGAAGGGTCAGCAAACATTACCGCAATGTTTGCCATCAACCTCCAAAAAATTGGAACAAGAACAATTTAATGAAGATTTCTGCCTAATGTTTGTGTCGGCAGATATTCCACTACATAAAATAAACAATTTAAATGTCAAGTTATTTTTGCAAAAGTACACCAGCAAATAAAATATTCCCGACGAGAGCACCTTAAGAAAAATTATATTCACCGTATCTATGTAGAAACATTGAGTAGCATTAATAAGGCTGTGTCAAACAATTACCTTTACATATGCGCAAATAAAACTACTGATAGTGTGGGCCGATACATAGTTCATTTAATGATAGGTATCCTTAACGTATCGGTTCCAGCAAACTTCTTTTAATTTCATCCAAACAGTTGGAAAAGGCAAATAATTTGACAATAACAAGGTTTATACAGGAAGAACTGGCAACCTTTTTCTTACCGGAATCGATTCCAACAGAAAAAATTCTATTGTTTTTAACGGATGCCGCACCATACATGGTGAAGTCAGCTTGCAACTTGAAAATCTTTTACCCAAATTTAATTCATACAACTTGCTTGGCGCACGGACTAAATTGTGTTGCAAAAGAAGTAAGAAACCATTTTCACTTGGTAAATACTTTAATTAGTAGTGTTAAGAAAATGCTTTTAAAGGCTCCATTATGAGTTCAGTTTTACAAACAACATCTACCCGGTATTCCGCTTCCTCCTCAACCAGTAATCACACAATGGGGAAAGTGGCTGGAAGCTGCTATTTTTCATGCAAATCATTATGAAGAAATAAAGGCAATTATTATGGATCTTGATAGCGATACACAATCTGTGCTAGACGCCCAAAAGGTGTATTCGAGTAAAGAAATACCTCAACAGTTGGCGTTTATTAAAGCCAACTAGAGTTTTATTTCTACTTCTATATTGCAATTGGAAAAACAATTTATGTCGCTAATTGAGAGCGTTGAAATAATAAACAAATTTGAAAAGTTATGTTTTGATGTTAAAGGAAGGGTGGGAAAATCCGTGTATAAAAAACTTTTAAGTGTAATAGAAAAAAATGAGGGTTTTAAAAAGCTAAAGGATATTGAAAGCTTGTGTGGTGAGTCAGTAGAAAATACGTGTTGAAAATAGAGGATATTTCTAATTTGAAATATGCTCCTATAACAAGCGTGGACGTAGAACGAACCTTTTCAATATATAAATACATGTTATCAGACAAGCGCCACAATTTTTCTATTGAAGAAATATGTAATTGTAAATTTTTTTCATAGTTAATTATGTTGTAAAATGTTATAGATAAATTTATAGTAAACATAATAGAATATTTTTTTCTATAGTATTATATTTTGTAGCATTACTCCTATTTTTTATCTGCATATTTTTCATAAGAGATTGCATATTTAGGCCAAAACATCTGCATATTTCCACTTTTTTGCATATAATCCGGCCTCTAGTGATTATAAATGTATGCAATAGTTAATGAATGCTTGAAATTCACCTGTTACATTTACCTCCTCAAAATTATAGTGAGGGGTAAATGTGTCATAGATATTATACATTTGCTCCGCTATTTTCAGGTCACAAAAAGGTTAGATGTTATCACAAAAAATAACGAAAACACAGAGTACACGAAAAATGACTTAAAGCGAGCACATCCAAAGAGTATACCTAGTAGTCTGATACCTAAATAAGCATTAAATAATATTGGCAACTCTATTCTTATGCACAGATAGCCAAAATAGTACGCCATCTACGATAGCAACTTTTAGAAGAACTATATTTAAAATTTTGCGCGTAACAACATTACATTTAAAATTGATCAAATTTATATTAAAATTTCAAGATATTTACACAGATGGAAACAGAAATTGGAAAAAGAAAGGAAAGAATTAATAAAACTGCTGTACTATTATACAAACTATATTTACATTGACAAATACATGAATAAGGACAATACAGAAATACATAAATTATATTAGCTGTTTTTTTCTCTTCCTCTTTTGTACAAATTTATTATATGCCATGTTTGCAATAAAACTACTATTACGAAAGATTCCCCTCTTCCCTATAAGTATTTTATTAATAACATTGCACCATGTATATATAAAAAGTTATGGTATGAATAAATAATTCTTTCATATACATAGCATGTTTTGCGCAGTTCATCCAGTTGAGGTTGTATATAACAATGTATATAACGATGATATGTAACGATGTCATCGTACAAATCGTTCTTAAATCAAACATCACTCATTTGTTTTTCTAAGATTTGCTTCCGAAAACAGATCTGAAAATTTTTTATTTGGATAAGATAACCTGGGATTATTTATGTTGAATCCTTTTCTCCGTATAACATCTGAATTATTTTTCATTAGTAAAATGTCTTTACATAAGGGACAGTTGTTTATAATGGAAGCTATCAAATTTCTTTTTGCCAACCATTCTGCTGTATACTTCACAGCCCCAGACACAATTTGATTTACCTCTAGCGTAGAATCTATTAATATGTTGCCTATAGAAACTGAAGGTTTCATGTCTGATTCGTTTGATAATGAAGAAGTTTCTAATATATTTTTAAAGAAAGCAACAATTCCCCATCACATTTCTCCTCGCAATTTCTTAAATTGTTTATTAACAACGTTTTATAATTATTTTGAAATTGGCTGCATGAGGGATTCACATTTCACCGTCCAAGACTTCTTATTGCACCAAAAAGTTTCCTAAAGGATCTTGATTCATCGCTCGTGTTTTATAAACCTTGAATCCCCTCTCTTGCAGAATTCTCCATAGATTTGGTGACCTACAGTCTTTTGAAATGAGAAATGGTTTTCGACCCATGTAAAGGTTGCCTTGTTACCTTATGTATGAACACCATATAATTTAGTTTTTAATAGATTCGCTCCAAAATTGTGTGTGAGGGCTTTTTTAAGGTTACGGCAATATGTAATGGCGTTTCGGGTGTAATGTTGACCATTAATGGAATCGAAAAGATTATTGAAAAAAAAACAGTGCCTCTGCTGTGTATTTTCCTTCTTTCTTCTCTATCCTTAAAGGACCGACAAGCGCGTCAATGGTACCTACAAAAATCTATAAACATCGTGTTTATCATCTAATTTATATCTGGTTATACCTTCAATTTTTGAATGATGATGAAGCTCACCATACTTCTGCTAAGTGTTTGGACCGCGTGCTTTACCCGCATTTTTAAATTTTGTTTGTCAAAATATATTCATCGTTAATTTTAGGCATCAGTCTATATAGGCCACCTTGACTGTCCCACGAGACTATCTTACTTTCATCGAACGATAAATTATTGCTCACACTCTTAATAAGATGAGGAGGGTCATACAGTGGAACGATTTCTTTATTGAATAATGCAATAATATCCCCTGAAAGTAACATAATTAGAATATATATACAGTGGTGGACAAAAAAAATAGGTGTGAACTAATTTTCAGTACATTATGTTATAAATTGTGTATCCTCGTTTAATGAAAGCGACATCTATTCATATTTTCAATCAATACGGCTGATGTACGTTATCACGTCATAGGAAATATAAGGGAATTCCCCGAGTAATGTGAGGAAAAGGCTTTTATGCGGTCTTCAATTGTTTTACAGCCGGTCATAAAAATAGGTGTGTAAGTTTCACGAAGAAAAAATGCTATTATTAACCAATATTAAAACTTTGTAACCAATAATCTACTAGGTAATAATAATTTTGATCTTACGTACATATAAAGAAAAAAACAAATTACAGAATGAATATTAACATATAAAAAGGGTAGCAAAAGACATTGTACCGAAAATAAGAGAAACTTAATAAGACAATTACGGAAAGAAGGAAAGACGTACAAAGAAATTTCAAGACTCATACAACGTTTAGAAAATATGATTACTAATGCATTAAAACCGCACAAGAATACTGAGGTAGGCCTAGAAAGACTACTCCAGAAACAGATCGGTATATTGTAAGATTAGCAAAACGGGACTCATTTATAATCTCTGGAAAAATTTTAAATCAAATTAATATGAATATCAATTCACGTACAATTAGACGACGATTACAAAGCAATAACCTACATGGAAGATCTGCAAAAAAGCACCTTTTTTGAGCAAGAAAAATATTAAGCAACGCGTTGAGTTTGGGAAACAACATTGAATGTGGCGCAGAAAAATGGCGAAACATACTTTCTAGCGACGAATCCAATTTTGATATGTTTGGTTCTGGTGGTAGAAAGAATTCGAATCTAAGTACACAAAAAAAACAATTAAACATGGAGGAGGTGGCATATGGTGTGGGCATGTTTTTCTTGGAGCGGTGTAGGTCCGATACACTTAATTGATGGAATTATGACAAAGATTTATAGAGACATTTTAGCCAATGTTATGTATCCGTATGCAGATGACAATATCCTCAGTATTTGGCGATTTCAACAAGACAATGGCCCTAAATATACTAACAGGTGTGTTAGAGAATGGTTTGAGGGAAAGAATGTGAATGTTTTAAATTGGCCAGCACAATCACCCGACTTAAACCCAATAGAACATCTTTAGAAATATATAAAGGATTCACTGTTGGGTGAAAAATGTAAAACTAAAACTGATTTGTGGGAAGCTGTCAAGAAAAGCTGGTAATTATCCAATATATAAACAAATATCTAGATTATTCTCAACACACCTATTTTTTGTCCACCACTATATATATATACATATATATATTAAATTAATACCATTCGAACCACAAACTGCAACTGTTTCAGCTTTTAATTTATTTATTGCAGCTATATTGCTTTTCCCCTGATCACATACAAATGCTACAATATTTAAACCACACTCAATTATTTCTTTAGTGGTTGATGATGGTCATACATTAAATGAGGTTGAAGTGAAATCTTATCCCACATTAAGAAGTAAGTCTTCTCACTATTGTTTAACTTTTTAATTGTGTCCTTTAAATAATTTCTAAAGAAATGCATGGACCCTGGTTGTATAGTAACTCTATTCGCCAAATTTCGAAGTGTTTTCTCACTTGGCATACAAAATATTTCTTTCAGACCTTTCAACCCTAGAAATATACACTAAATTATTGACCCTACCTAGCTACTAGATTAAACGATGTAATTAAATAGGTAAAACTTTTCTGTTCACTTCTTACCTTAGGTGTATGCTTGCAACAGTTTAGTTGTATTTCTATAAGTTCTTATTGCATGGGTTCTAAATTCCGAAATACATTTTCTTAAAGAATTATTTCCATAGTATTTTTGTGCCTCCCTTAGTTTTTGACGGTATGATAGATTTTTGTTTGCTAATACCTTTTGCTTCTTTTTCAGAGTTACTACAATTTTGTGTAGTTTGCCAACTTCTGGTAATGAATTTGCATATTTCATTTCTTTCTTCTTCACAACCCTCAAACCTGCCCTTTGTTGATTTCTATGACTCGTACTAGGTTCTGGCTTATTCTATAAAAAGACAAAGCAAATATATCATATTTAATTATAATTTATATAAAGCTATGTGATTTTGCAACAGCAAATTATACCGACTTCATTAGTTTTTATATCCTCAACTTCTAATACATTTCCTGTGGATATATTATCCGCCTCCAAATTTGGAACAATGGGTTCTCTCAGTGATATGTTTAGTGTTGGTACAACATTTTCTTTCAGCACTCTCTGTTGGTTGTGTTTTATAATCATCATCCCGAAAATGACGATAACACACACACTTCTGTCTTAATGTTGCATTAGACATATTGTGTATTTTATCTGATATTACAATCAACTTCCATTTATTAAACAAATCTTCACTTGCGGGAAATCTATGGGAAGGTATATTGGAGAGTGATGGGCATTGCCACACACAACAAACACAACCCATAATCTATCAATTCATATAATTATAAATAACTTCACAAAACCATGTGATTAGTTTACTTACTATATATTAGATGTGGCATATATCCAAATCGATATTAAAACGTACTATTACACTAATTACTACCTACAATTTATGAATTTAATCTGCAAATAAAACCTATAATATAACCAATTAATGTAAAATGTTTCACCTTACCTTATAAAACGTAATACAATTCGTTCTTATATTTATTGTATAACTCTCTGTGTTCATTTGTATTATCTCCTCTAATGATGGTGTCCATCATACTTAAAATTTTATTGTTTTCTTTCAATTCCGGTGTGTACCATTTATCTGTATCTGTTTTTGCAGTATTTCTAATAATTTTCCTCTTTTCAGGGAAAGCCGATTCTATTTTCCTTTGAAGGGTGTTGTCAAACGCCGCAAATTTGTCTGACTGCGAATCAATTACCTTCCACCAATGTTCACTTGCGATAAGTTCAATAAAGTAATTTATATTACATTTTGTATACTCTCTTATTATTATTTTTACAGTTCTTTCTTTTGATGTTAGTGCTATTCTATTTAAATCAAGTTTTTGTGCCAGATCGTCAGACAAATGCATATTAATTATTTTTACATAGAATTTTTCCTCTCTCTGTGAAATAAATATATTGTCCAGGCATGTCTTCAATCTTGTAGGCTCATGACAAGTTCTAAGCAATCCAAACGATTCCAACGTAGACTCAATTTCGAATCTCTCTTTATTCTGACAGTTTAACGCTGGCATTTACACCTCAAAATATACTCAGTTTTATGCACATTTCGATACACTTTTTGGGAGCCAATTTCAAAGTTGAAACAGTGAACGAATTTTTCGAATCATCTATGTTTTATCTGTCTACTGACACAGCGACTTTTTTATTATTTTTTTATAACGTTTGGGCAATTAAAAACGTACAACTCGATTTAACATCAAACTTTTCAAATAATATTAACAGAAATATATATATATCGAAAATATCCCCACGTTGGTAGCTTGATGTGACCACTCTCTTTCATATGCCACTTGTAAAATTTTTCCAAATTGTCTATGAACTCCGAAATAATGTAACAAAATTATTACAATAATCGGCGTTTTTCAAAACTGTAAAATAGCATGTAGGCAACACAAATAGCTCACTACCGGTAGAAAAATAAATGCAAGATTCCTTGTGCGTCATATTCCTAAACAAGAGATAATAGAGTTCATTATGGGAAACGTTGTGGACGGAATTCAACAGAAATAACCAAATGTGAATTAATATTGGAACTATTTATGGAAAAGTTTTTGGCATATATACTTCGTAATATCATGAATAAATCAATTTATAGTATACAAAATTCTTGGGAATTAGTAGATTTTTATTCATGTATGTACCAAATTTAGTGTAGATGTAGTTTCTTTATTTACAAATATCCCGACTGAATTAGCAATTACAATAATAGATAATAAATGGGAGTTGATTTCAGATTTCACAAATTTATCGACAGATGATTTTATTGACATGTTCTTAGATGTCTATAAGGACTAGAAAGTATAATAGTGAGCAGGTAATAAATAATACACCAATAGTATAATAGGTACAGAGGTAACCCAGTGCAGATAAACTATGAGTGAAACACATGCAAAATTAAAAGAAGTATAGCTCGTTTCAACTTATTTTATCCTGACTAAAGTGTCACAGCACCTCCTGCGGTGGAAGCTTTATGGACGGTCTGCTTATCACACTCTTATCCCAGAGAGTAAACATAATATACTAACACAAATATATCTGTTGACTATTGGTAAAATATAAAATTTTTATATATAGATATTACGTAATTCCTGGCCTCTAACTTTACGGGGATCGATTAATTCCGGCAAGAGCGCCCTTTTATAAAAAATGATAAGTTTGGGAAGTTGCTTCTTCCAAAAATGTTCATCTTTGTATATAATTTGATAAAACAATCCTTTTGGCGTCCATACAACAAAGTAACATTTATTTTTATTGGTTGTCAATTGACCTTGTACTTGGTGCATGTAGCTGTGATTATTCTTTAATAGCAGGCCACCGCTGTTATCAATAATGAAATATTTTATAAGTTTATTTTCTGTTGCTTCTTCCGGTGTTAACATCCTTGAATTATAAGGGCTTTTTATTTCAATAATGGCGTCGTCACCTACTAAGCCATCAGCAGATGCAGTTAAAAACGGATATTTCTAGTCAATAAAAAGACCACAGCTTCTTATTTCTAAGCCAGAAATTTTTTCAAATTCGGCCAACGCTCTGCTTTCATTTTGTATGCCGTACTGAGTTGCCGCAGATCCAAAAAAGTCTTCATAAAGTAGAGCCTTTACTGTGTTCGCTGTCGAACTGGTTTTTCTTAGTTTTGCAACTTTACCAAAATTCGATGCAGTTAATCGTTTGATCCTCATCGTTTTCCATAATGTGTTGTCTCCTTGACCTACAGTTAATTTTTGTATTTCTTCTGGATTTTCACTTTTCAATTTCTGAAGGAATGTTGCTTCTTTTTCGAATAGGATGCAGTCTCCATATCGTCAACATTGGCATTTCTTTCAACTACTTTTTTACGCTCTGCTAAACGCGCCCGTTTCAATTGTTTCTTGTGACTTTTTGGTCTGGACCTTTTGGCCTGGACTAAGGTAATCTTAGCTGGCGTGATAATCTGAGATAACGCCGCATCAGGTAAAATTACATTGAAAGGGAATACAAGGCAAATAGAAATATTAACTATTTACAAGATATAAAAAATAGGACATTTCTACCTACTGTAGACATAAGATATAAGTATAAGTAAATACTATAAAAAAAACTATGAAAATAAATAATGTTTTTATTTCAGTTATGAATTGCTGATGAACTAAATTCATAATCCTTTTTTAAATAAGGATCTTTGCATGTGTCTCAAAATAACTTCCGCTCTGAAGGATTTCTCTGAAAATATGACGATTTCAAAAATAACTCTAGGCAGAAAATATAATTTTGCATTACAAACAAATTTAGTCAAATTTCTATAATAATTAATATCTAATAATGTATAATTATATCGGTCTGTAATAGTTTCCTTAATTCCTTTAATTGGAACAAGTACGAAATTATCTACTTCAATTAAACCTGTTATGTCATTAACAATGTGACTTTTGAAATGTGGAAAGTCTGCAATATCTCATTCTGAAAGTCGAAGGTCAAAAATCGGTATTGCATCATAGTCATTATTGGTGCAGTTAGCATTTATACTTGGCGGCACAATGTTGCTGAATAATAATTTTCTAGGGCCCAACAGTAAACCATTCCGATTATTATTCCATCCTCTGCAAGCTCTAATACAAAAAATAATTTCAAATGGTCTTGCGAGCACTTATATATTAAAAAATACCTGGATTTTTCGACCCGCGTTAAAAATTCAAGTGCCAAATTTTTAACTGTATAGATTCATCAAGAAATCTATAGCAAATGTATTTCTATTATGTTGTTATGTGTTTTGATATATGGCTACCTAATAATCTATATTGTTCAAATATAATGGATATTTGTACCATTTCTGATAGGAAGATTTCACTATTAAACAATAAATGTTGTTAAAAAACCAACGCGTGGTTTGACAGATTCATAAGAGCCAACGAGCAAGAGAAAGAAAGAGAAAGGCACGGTTTTCGTTGATAAGCGCATTAACGTGCGCCTTCCACTATCTTCTCTAATTCAATGGTTTTGCTAAATTACTTGTGCCCTGGCCTAATATATTTTCAACGCGGCTGTTTTGATTAAAAATCTCGTTTTGCACGCAATGAATACATCACGTCTTTCGTGTTGGACAAACAGCCGGCAAGTTATGGAAGTAAATATTTCCGTTTCAAGATGCGTTTAGTATAGTACTACAACAAGTAAAAAAGGAATTTTGTTCTATTAAATTATTAAATAAAGCTTGATCGCCAGGAACATACAGATTAGCACCTATGAACTTCTTCGAAAGTTATGAACCTATAAATAAAATGGTTAATCCATATTTTAAAGCAATATGTACGTAATTGATATATAGTTTTTGGAAATTGTAAATATTATTAGAAAAAATAGTTCTATTTCTTTATATGTATCATGAACTATGGATATCAAATGGATAAATGGGGACAATAGTCGTGAGTAGGATTACCATATTAGCTTCATCGAAAATGTAATTAGTGGGATGGGTATCCGCAATTGGTGTTTGCTGTAGCCCCTCCTCAAATTATCAATTAGTAGTACTGTAGGAAAACTGAAGTATAAAATCGCAAGTTGTTTATCTATAACTTCATTAGCAAATTTTCGTTGTCTTGATTGCCCGTAATTTTTTATTACATTTAAATTCAAAAAATGGGAAATCGCAAACGTGATGCGTATTTGTCCAGACGAAGAAAACGATGAGGATCAAACGATTGACTGCATCCAATTTTTGTAAAGTTGCAAAACTAAGAAAAACCACTTCAACAGCGAACACAGTAAAGGCTCTACTTTATGAAGACTTTTTTGGATCTGCGGCAACTCAGTACGGCATACAAAATGAAAGCAGAGCATTGGCCGAATTTGAAAAAATTTCTGGCTTAGAAATAAGAAGCTGTGGTCTTTTTATAGACCAGAAATATCCGTTTTTAGCTGCATCTCCTGATGACTTAGTAAGTGACGACGCCATTATTGAAACAAAAAGCCCTTATAATTCAAGGATGTTAACACCGGAAGAAGCAACAGAAAATAAACTTATAAAATATTTGATTATTAATAACAGCGGTGGCCTGCTATTAAAAAATAATCACAGCTACATGCACCAAGTACAAGGTCAATTGAACATAACCAATAAAAATAAATGTTACTTTGTTGTATGGACGCCAAAAGGGTTGTTTTATCAAATTATATACAAAGATGAACATTTTTGAAAGAAGCCACTTTCCAAACTTATTACTTTTTATAAAAGGGCACTCTTGCCAGAATTAATCGATCGCCGTAAAGTTAGAGACCAGGAATTACGTAATATCTATATTTGAAAATTTTATATTTTACCAATAGTCAACAGGTATATTTGTGGAAGTATATTATGTTCACTCTGTGAGATAAGAGTGCGATAAGCAGATCGTCCATAAAGCCTCCACCGCTCCATCTCTTGTTTAGGAATAAGACGCACAAGGATGTTGCATTTATTTTTCTACCGGTAGTAAGCTATTTGTGTTGCCTACATGCTATTTTACAGTTTTGAAGAATGCCGATTATTGTAATAATTTTGTTACATTATTTTGGAATTAATAGACAATTTGGAAAAATTTTACATGTGGTATATGAAAGACAGTGGTCACATCAAGCTACCAACGTGGAGATATTTTCGATATTTATATTTCGGTTAATATTATTTGAAAAGTTTGATGTTAAATCGAGTTGTACGTTTTTAATTGCCCAAACGTTATTTAAAAAATAATAAAAAATCGCTGTGTCAGTAGACAGATAAAACATAGATGATTCGGAAAAAAATTCGTCCACTCTTTCAACTTTGAAATTGGTTCCCAAAAAGTGTATCGAAATGTGCATAAAACTAAGTATATTTTAAGGTGTAAATGCCAGCGTTAAGAAATCCACATTAAATCCACACAAGAGAGGAGATACAAGAGAGTGCAAAAACTATAGAGGAATAACTTTATTAAGCACAATAGGCAAAATATACAAAGGTAACTGAAAAAAGATTACGAGAAACACGCTTGAAGATTCAGTTTGAATTTAGAAAATAGAGAGTGACAGATGCAAACTTCATAACAATAATAATAATAAGACATATGTATAAGCGAGAAGGCAATAAAGGAAGCAGGGGAGGTACATCTATACTTTATTGGTTGAGAGAAAGCATTCTATAGGGTAAATAGAAATGATATATGGACAACACTACAGAAAAGAGGAGCCGAGGAAAAAATAATTACTGGGATAAAATGCCTCTACAATAAAACAAACAACTACGTCAGAATGCATCATGAAAAATCAGACCTTGAGTCAGTACAAGGAGTGAGACAAGGGTGCATCCTGAGTACTTAGCTGCGCCAATATTCGCATACGGATCTGAAGTATGGACAACAACAAACAATCAAAAACAAAAAACACAAAGTATTGATATGACATTCCTCAGAAGTATAGATAGAAAAACAAGACTAGATAAAGTAAAAAATTGTACAATCAGAAAAACTTAAAAATACAGCCTATACAGAACAAGATAGAAGAAGGACAACCCAGACGGCTAGGACATGTTATGAGAATGGGAGAAGATAAACTTGTAAGAAGTTTTCAAAGCCAAAACAAGCAAAAGAAAACTGAAAGGAAGACCAAGAAAGTGTTGGATAGAGAAAGTAAGGGAAACGGCGGAGAAAAGAAATAGAAATTGGAAGGGAATCCGAAGACAAGTGCAAGACAGGAAAACATGGCGATGGGCACGGAAATGAACCCCAACGTGATGAACCCGACTCCCGAAAGGATATAACAGTTAGCATACGATATTAGGGTTTTGAATGAGCAGACAGCAATAAATGAGAGAGATAGAGATAGGGTTGGGCGATAGTGTCAGATCTACAAATATTAGTCCGTATTCCGCATTATTAATATTAGGAAAAACTATAACAAAAATCACAATAACAAAAGGAACTTGAAACTTCTAATAATTGAAAAATAATAAATTAAGCAGGTTATGTATGTACGTAACTGCATATGTAAAATAATATTTTTTATATACAAAACATCAAGACGGTAGCTTACATAATTTATTGTTTTACCTAATTGTACGGCATTTACATTTTTAATGCGAAAAATTTAACCTATGCATACGTGCATACATGAAAATTGAGAATTAAAAAGTTGTTTTTTTTCTACCTTTGATTGCCGCAAATTCTTTTAACATAGCCTATGTATTAATAGTATCTAAAAGTTAATATTCTATGGACAAAAAAGTGGGATAACCTTTCTTGCAACATGGTAGAGCTTAAATAATTTGTGATTAGTAAGCAAATGAACGTCCACCTAATACTACTGATACCGGAAGAGTATCCTTGACTTGAGATACTATTAACTTACTAGGTCTGGAGCGTCTAGTAGTATGAAACCGGAATTTCCCTATAGATGGTGCCAGCGTTCAGTTTAATCACCATAAGACCCCTGTTACATAGCCATCGTCTTCTTCTAACAGCTGACGAAGAGTGTCAACAAACATTAACCCACATTCCGTACACTAGTATATTTTTTATAACCTCAAACATGTCAAGTTTCGAGCCTAATAACTACGATTTGCGGACAGCATTAATTTTTTACCATTTAAAAAACTGCTGCAGAGTCGCATAGAATGCTTGTCGAAGCATACGGTGAACATGCTCTCGGTAAAACACAGTGCTTCGAGTGGTTCAAAAGATTCGAAAGTGGTGATTTTGAGGTTAGTAAGAAAGAACGTGGAAAACCACCAAAAAAGTTTGAAGACAAAGAGTCACAAGCCTTATTGGATGAAGACGATGCTCAAACTCAACAAGAACTCGCGGATCAATTAAATGTATCGCAGAAAGCTATCTGCAATCGTTTAAAAGCTATGGGAAAAATTCAAAAAGTGGGAAAATGGGTTCTGCATGAATTGAACGAAAGACAGCAAGAAAACCGAAGAACCACCTGTGAAATACTGCTTAACTAAATAACTAAATATGCAAAAAGGCAGCACAATGTGATTTTGCTGCATGATAACGCCCTATCTCATACAGCAAAACCGGTCAGGGAAACAATTGAATCGTTCAATTGGGAATTACTACCGCATGCGGCTTATTCCCCAGACTTGGCTCCATCCGACTATCACTTATTCGCATCGATGGGTCACGCTCTCGTTAACCAACGCTTCAATTCGTACGAAAATGTACAAAAATGGCTTGATAATTGGTTCGCTTCGAAAGAAGAAAAGTTTTTGGCAAGGCATCCATAAATTGCCAGAGAGGTGGGAAAAATGTGTACAATCCACTGGAAGTTATTTTGAATAAAATATCTTTTATCACTTTTGAATAACAATCGTATTATTTCTACAAAAAATTCCGGTTTCATACTACTAGACCTGGTACATATGTCTGACACTGTTTGACAAAGCTGAACATACATTATCAGAACATGATTCATGACATGTGCCATTACAATAGTGGTATAAAGTGCAGAATAAATATTCCTTCGACTGTTATATCCTGAATCCTGGAACGCATTTTCCAATACCTATTCCAACTTCAAATTATTGTTTTTGACATAACGAAATTGCGCTTGACGGTTGGCAACATGTTTTTTTATGAATGTGTGTGAGAATATTGCAAGCATCGTTTCGTTTGTTGTCTAGGTTTCGTTGAAAAATTCTACAAAAGGAACAGCAAGCACAGGAGAAACATGTTCTTGAACGTACCTCATAGGGTCTGGCCAGACCCCTATGTATTTTCACATATTCATATGGAAATATTCAGTTATTAGAATTGCATCGTATTAATATCCATGCCGATATATATTTTCGGGCTTTTTTGGTTCTCAGAGATTTTTATAAACATTGAATTACCTGCTCAGAAGAGATTATTGAAAAAAGAATTTCTTTAAAGGTGGCAAGTAGTTTTATCTCCTTTCATTTTTGTGTCTTATTTCAGAGTTTATTTTCAATTCTATGATGATTGTAAAATTATCTATTATTACTTATTTTAACCCTCCGTTTGGCATATGGGTTCAGCCAGACCTTTTTCGATTTCAATTGTAATTTTAATATACTTCCGATTGAGCTAGCCACCTGGAGTTTAGTGACTTTTCCTAAAATTGAATTAGCTATAATTTCTTAGAAAATTTAGAAGGATACGCATCACATTCGTACCATGCAAAATACCACATGAGGTACCTCACGTGGTGTGCCCAGACCCCTAGGTATTTTACATGGATGAAACATAATGCGATTCGTACATTTCACATTGCTGCTTTTTACTTCTTATTGATAATTTTCAATTCGAATTATATTTCATATTCTTGAGCATTGTGCGTACAGATAAGCGTGAGTATTCGGTCGCACGAACTTGCAAATAACATGTTCATTCGCATTTTATCGCATTGTTCTTTGCATATTCTACTGAACGCATAACTTTGGTGCACATGACACACATTCCACGTGAATTTTTTCTAATTGTTCGTTCTCTTCAAAATGAGTGATGAAGTGGAAATCGTTTATAATACGCGATCACGAAAACAGAGTGCGGGTATTAATTTTCATACACGATTGGCAACGGGTTTAGCCAAAGGCATAGAACCATCATAGAACATAGATGAATTGAAGAAGAGCTTGCTGAAATCGATTCATCCATTGACGATGACAACGATCATGATATGGATTATGTGCCTGATGACGATGCGTCTGATATTGAAAAAGAAACGATAATCGAAGCGAACAATATTTCTGATAGTGACGACGAAGAAGAAGAGGGGGAATGCGTACTGGAAATGGAGCAAAAAGTGCAATGAAAGATTGCTTTTATGGGAAGGATGGCACAAAATTGGATAAAAGTGAAGCTGCTGCTGTTGGTCGTTTGCGCTATCACAACATTATGCGTTTCCGAGCTGGACCTATGCTTAGAACGAAATTCGATTCCGATCGAGGTATTCAAGAAATTCTTCGCACCAAACATATTGTTCATCATCACCAGCAATTTCAATCTAAAAAAGTGGAAATAAATACAAAATAAATTTATTCATCGTTAACATTTCCATCCAAAATTGTCCAGTTGATAGAAAACATCGATGTATGTTATCAAAATGTATAAATTGAGGTTACGTTATTCAAGTTATAGGACAATAACATTCCCGAATGCCGCTAAAATTTTAATGTAATGCGATTTCTTAGCAGGTTCCAAGAGTGAGATGACACTTGTATTTTGTTTCACTCAGATCGCAAAACATTCTACGCATTGCATTGATATTTATGGGTAGTTACGTACCAGTTGAGACATCTAATGATAACTACTACAACTATCATTTTCCCCTCAAAAAATCCAATCCCCACCACATAAGTCGCCACCATAATCAACGTATACAAATGGTTAACGATATTGCTATATATAATAAGGGCGCCATCTGATGGGGAGACGCAAATACGGCGTGAACGGTAAACACTATGTATAACAATGGCGGACACGCGTACGTGGGGGTACTGATGACGCGCCTAGTTTAATCCGCGAACAAAACCTAATTTCGTTTCAACTCGAGCATACCTAATAATATTATTGTATCACGACACGACCTACATTTCGTCGTTCCCTGCAAATTAAAATTACGCAGCAAATTTAAATTTAAATATCTGAATACTACATATCCCATTTTTAATATTGCCAATTCTTTTCGTAATAAGCACGATAGTAACGGTTAATGGGCATTCAAGGTAAACGAAAAATGTATATAATCATCACTTCAGTAATTGTTTTATTTGTCTAACAATTCTTTTTAATATTTTACTACACTCCTGAATAAGTACCATACGAAAAAATAGTTTTTATATATATTTTTTGATTTGCTTTTTCAGAAAAATTATTTTAATATATTTAAATCGAATTGCATCCCAAAATCTTATCTTGAATGTGTTCACAAAATTAATATTAGCAATAGTGCCGTTTTTCAATAATTTCTGAACTGCTAGGACTGCATTAAAATTAGGTAACTGTAGTCGTTAGGTTAAGCATATGGGAGTTTCGTATTTCCAATTGTTTACGAAAACGCTACTTTAAATAATTATTTTCTTATTAAAAACCGTTTTATATTTCTATTATCGAGTGCAAATGCCCATTAGTAGCAAGAAATACATGTATACTTTCGATTATTTGCCATTTTTCTATGCCTAAAATATAGGTCATCTTGAGAACCTAAGTAATTATAGTACTCCCTTTTGAAGCCAATTGGAAATGAGTAGCGAGTAGCCATCTTAAGGGCGTGTTTGGAAAGCGCCATTTCCATAACTTCGGAAACTGATTTGAACTATGCTTATGCTTTGGAATTATAGGTAGCGCTAGCACCCATTTTTACCACTAATATCTAAAAATAAAATCAATTCTAGCATGATCGGTTTTTACCATGCTTATTTACATTCGTGTAGCATTCGCGTTATGTCGTATACAATCGATTTCCATTGCATTTATTTGTATTTATTCTTCGGTTTTATGCTTTATGTATAGATTTGTGTTGGGTAACGTTTGGGTGTGATGTATAAGTTTTTATGTAATTGAAATAAAATTATTAATTCAACCGCACCGGATTGATTTATGGAACATGTTATCAGAGATTAGGGAGGTTTCTCTAATCTGTGCATGTTATGTTATGAAGACGAGTGAATAAACGTGTCGTGATTATGTGTTATGTTTATTTTTATGTACAATCGAATAATTAAAAGAAGGAATTATATTTTTTCCCTCTTCTACACCAATAAAGATTAAAACCTAAACTTTCGATAAATAAAAAGACAACTAAAAGTGTATTTTATATAAATACAAAATAATGGAAAGTATTCACAAATGAAAATCAATGTGAGCAACGACAAGAATTATACGGATACCGACTACAATTTCGTTTTACACTCCAAAGCCCGTTTTACATTATCATATTAAATTGCACGTAGAAATTAAATACTATTTTATAGTCCAATATAAAACACTGCACTATTTTTCTGTGCAAAATCATTGTATGAAATTAGAACCTTTCCTATTTTCATACTAAATGTTTTGACTTGCGCCTGCTCACTAGTCTGCATTGCACGTATTCCAATCTAACCTTATTTTCTTATTGTTTACGTCTTGTCCAGTCCTGTTACAGTATAAAATAAACATGGGTTTATACATTTTACTGTGGTTGTGTCAGCAAATGTTTGTATTGAGCGTTTCAGTAAAAGTAAATTTCCTATTCTGATTAATCTTTTTGGAGGTTATGAGAAATATTTGTAAATATTGTGTGATACTTGTGTATAATTTGAAACGAGGATGAGAACCATAAACAGAATTTTTGTACATGTTCATAATACATATGTAATAGCCCTAATAAATGATGCAGTCTAAGTTCATACAATAATCTTATACAAAAGACTGGTAAAGCGTTTTACATTGTACTATAAAATAGTACTCAATTGTTTGGTACAACTTAACCTTCCTATACTCACGCATACGGTCTGTGAGACCGACTTATATAGTATAGTATATGTCTTTCATTTTGACGTGAGTATAGGAAGGTTAATATGATAATGTAAAACGGGCTTAACGCTTTCGATGTTATAGTAAGACTAAATTGGATTAAATTCAATGGGATTCTAAGTCACCAATACGCTACTTAATTTTTTTTAAAAGAATTGGAACGAAATACTAAAATAAAATATTATCAATATTGAAAATAGGATAATTTCTTGAATTGATACTCATGTGAAATATAATTAATTATCTGTAGAAGAAGGAAAATATATATATATCCGTCTTTTAATGTTCGTTTGTACATACATAAATAAACATCACATAATTTCTCTCACGACTAACTACATTTCGTCGTTCCCTACAAACTGGCCAGTACTGCCAACTTAAAATTACGCAGCAAATTTAAATTTCTGGGTACTATTATATATCGTATTTTTAATATTACTAATTTTTTTCGTAATAAGCACGATTAATGGGCATTCAAGGTAAACGAAAAGTATATATAATCATCACTTCAGTAATTGTTTTATTTGTCTATCAATTGTTTTTAATCTTTTACTACACTACTGCATAAGTATCATACGAAAAAATAGTTTTCATATATTTTTTTAATATGATTTTTAGGAAAAATTATTATTTCAGTATATTTAAATCGAATTAAATCCCAAAATCTTATCTTAAATGTGTCCACAAAATTAATATTTACAATACCGCCCTCTTTTCAATAATTGCTGAACTGCTAGCACAGCATTAAAATTAGGTAACTGTAGTAGTTACGTTAAGCATATGGGAGTTTCGTATTTCCAATTGTTTACGAAAATGCTACTTTAAATAACTACTTTCTTGTTAAAAATCGTTTTATATTTCTATTACCGAGTGCAAATGCCTATTAATAGCAAGAAATACATGTACACTTTCGATTATTTGCCACTTTTCTATGCCCAAAATATACGTCATCTTTGGGAATTGTTTGTGAGAATCTGAGTAATTATTCATCAATATAAGCTAGGAGGGGAAACAGATACATGTTTCCTCTTTGCGTACATGTATAATTCATCAGCAAAAACTTACTCCCTTTTGAAATCAATTGGAAATGAGTAGCCCACCTTAGCGTGTGCTGTCAACACGTTTCCAAACGCAACCTTAAGGCGTGTTGTCAACATGTATCCAAACGCAACCTTAAGTGCATCCCCCTGGTTTTCATATAAAAAGCTTGGCCAAGTCGTTAGCACAAATCACACACCTAGTGTGTGATTTGTGGTGGTTAGTGGTGCTGGTGCGTTATTATTTAGGGACATCTCAACTATCCCATGATATAAGAACAACAGGTATGCTCGTAAATTTTACTAAAGTCGTCTTTAACGCGCATTGGCGTGGCTTGGCCCAAGTGTCGTCACAATAGGAGCATCTTATCGCGTTTGACTCATCTGTTTGTGCGCGTCTTATGTTGTTGTTAAAGTTTTCAATAAAAATTAAATTATAAGGAAACAACTTTCAAAAACACTAGGATCAATAAATAAAAATAATGGACGAGATGACAATTTGACAGCTAATATTTATTATATTATAGCTAAATTTTTTATATATTCCTATGTCAAAACATTGTTTTATCATTTATTTATTATATTATATATTTAAAACATTTATTTTCGTAATTTTGTTGTACTGTGCATTATGTGCGTGACAAATAGACTGTCGGCAATTACTATGGGCAATAATACGGGTAATATGGGCATTTTCTAATAATTTGTTCATTAAAATTTATAGTTATTATTATAAAATGTATTTTCTCAATTTTATTATTTATCGTACGCCTTTATTGAAATGCTTCAACTTTATTACACGATCTTCGTGAAGTGATTGTATTTGGCCCAAGTTACGTCACACATAAATGCGCAAGAGCATACCTGTACTTCTTATATCATGCAACTATCCATGACTCTATTTGTGTCATAGTAACCTATAAGGCAACTAAAATATAAAGGTAACTTCCGCATAAATCAAATAACCAATACAGCGCCAGTAACGAATGTGCAGAAAATTAAAATTCCTATAGAAATCTGTAATTCTGCATTATAAATGCAAATATAAGACATTTTATAATTTCTAATCAATTTCGTAAATCCAATTAAACATAATTTAGGAATTTTATTTATTGGATTTACAATAATGATATAAAAATTACAACTTCCAAATCTGAAATAACGAAAAATATACAGCAGAAAACTAAAAATACTAACAAAGGCATATACAATATTTATTTTCTCTTACTTTTTAATAGTCTCTTTTCATAAGCATACCCATAGCAGCATACTCTACCACACAACATCGTTTTGGGTTGCTTGACTTCATATTTGAATACAAAATCGTAATAAAACAAGAACTTAAATGTATATATATATATATTTCGTGACCTTTTATACTTATCTTAATATCTTATAAGATAAAACAAGAACGAAACAAGCAATACGCAAACTGATCCAAACGCTATAAATGTGGCTAACGTGGTAAACTTTATAACTCTCTCCAATTCGGTGTAAAACAATTAAAATTAATGTTGACTCAGATGCCAAGAACGCACCAGTTGATTTTTCATTGGTTCATCTAATTATGTTCTGTGATTGGTTGTTGCTTTCTTGCGTAGTAGAAACCTATACAAATCAGCCATACTACGCCATCCAACGAATGTTCAGTGTATTAATTATATATTCCTTCGCATCTAACTTAACTTTCCACCCCGTGAGGTTAAGTTAGTATGGTATTATAGTTAAGTTTTTTTACGCCTTATATTTTATCAAAGTATTTAGCAGTTAGATTAATTAAAGACAAGTGCGCACCGATAATATTTATATTTATTTATATTGAAAATGTTAGGGATAGAATGAAGAAATAAAAATTGTGTAAGTAGATAGCTATTTGCTATTCCTTTAAATATAAAATATAGGTTATCCTGGATTCTAAAAATATAGCTATTAACGCCTTATTTGTTGTTTGTTTGACGAAAAAGTGGTAGAGGAGGGGACATTTAAAAGCTTGAATACAAACACTGCGGTTATAATCATGCTTCAATTGTTTTCAGTGTGTTATGGAGGATACTTTGAGTGTAAAATCAAGTGAATCTCTTCCTACTAGCGATGAATTTGATTTTATTTTGGAAAAGTCCAACTATTCTAAAACTCCTACTTTAAATATTATTGGTGGTGGTTTCAATGAACTTGAAAAGACTATGAATGAAGTGATTAGAGAATCTGAAGAACAGCCAATTTGTGTTTCTAATAACGATATGAGAAAAGTAGGGCTTTCCACATTTTACAATCAAATTGAAATGGAAATGGACTTTTCCACCATGCAGAATCAACCATGCCCAATTGAAAGGGAAGATCTAATGAAATCAGTAGCAGATTGCTGTAATGAACAAGGTACTAGTTTCATATATTTATAATTTTAGTTCATATATAGTTGCTGATAGTGGACCATTGGTTAGTATAGACATTTTAGGAATTCCTCGTGTGGGTACTATGTAAATATATACAATTAAATATTGGTTATTATGATATCTCTTAACCACTTGCGCTACAATTTAACTTTCGGTAGCCGTGCCGCGCTCTACGATATAACGCGCGGTAAGGCATTGCCTTGACGCCGCAATGCGTTTGCCAACTCAAAGCTTTAAGTAGTGCCATTGCGCGTTGGTAGGGACTTACATAAAAATTGACAATAATATGAGTAAATAACATTTATTAATTAATAATCTACTTTTGTGTGGTAAATTTCAAAACACTTGGGAATATGTAATGCCACAAGACACTTTTTGCATTCCCAAGTAGTCTCGCTGCGTTTTTATGTTTGGCACAGACCTTACACCATCTTTGAGGTTTTTTTTTAGCATCTGTGGGTGGAATATTTGTTGGAAAGTGGCCCCATTGTTTTGATTGTAATCGAAGTGGTGTATCACCAGCAGACAGCCTTCCGCACTCTGTGTACTCAGGCATACATACACCTTCTAAAATCTGTTCTGCCACATTTAATTGAAATTTTGAAAACGTGTATTTTTGCTTTTTGGTGTATTCGATGTCTTCAAAAATAAAACATAAGCATTAAAAAGTGCAATATCCATTAGGTAAAAATAGCTCGAACATTGTCAAATATAGAACTGTTGTCGTATTTAAAATATGGTGGCTGGACATGCACATACAAAATTTACCTCAAGATTTTCTCACTTTGTCGCTTTTGTCTATTCTGTGGTATAATGCATACACTTCTCAACATTTCCATGCAATAATATGTCACCAAATTCTCATCAAGTATTTGAAGGAAAGAAATTCTTTTAACTCTGCACATGTGTTCAACTTTGACCTTGTTTTTTTTTTTTTAATCATTGATAAATATTCTTATTTATTATATACACTGCGTCTGTAAATGGCTGTATGCCAATTATGTTGGTACTATGCATGTGCTATGTTACTATTTTTAAGAATAATGACAAGTACCAAGGTTATGTTTGTGTGTGAAGACGTTCCTGATATCATTGATATTAGCAACAATATGTGCTCAAAGTGGCATTGCGTTAGCTCTTGCGTCTACCGGAATTGCTGCAACACTGTTGGAAGGTGGAAGAACGGCACATTCAGCACTGAAGCTTCAGTTAAACATGGAAATCTACGAAAATCCTGTTTGCAACATTTCAAAGCAATCAGCCATGGCAAAAGTGTTAAAAAATTGTAAATTGATCGTATGGGATGAGTGCACGATGGCGCACAAACGATCATTAGAAGCACTCGATCGAACATTGAAAGATTTGCGCAACAATAATCGTATCTTTGCTGGCGTGATGATACTGTTGGCGGGCGACTTCCGACAAACGCTTCCCGTGATTTCGAAATCAACAGCGGCGGATGAATTAAACGCATGTTTGAAGTCATCGTATTTGTGGCGATAAGTCAAAATCATTCCATTGAGTATGAATATGCGAGTGTTCCTGCAACAGTTTTCTCCAAAGAACTGCTGAGAATCGGAAATGGACAAATTCTGGTAGATACTTCCAGTGGCTTAATATCGATTCCACCTGCCATTTACCAATTCACTTCAATGAAAAATGAACTCATCACTAATGTATATCTGAATATTGATCAAAATTATCGCAACTACGATTGGTTGAGCGCACGCGCAATTTTAACAGCGAAAAATATTGATGTCAATGATTTGAATTGGACGATTCAAAATGAAATTCCGGGAGAATTGCGTTAATACAAATCGATCGACCGCGTTGAAAACGAAGACGATGTCGTCAATTATCCAGCGAAATTCCTAAACTCTTTGGATTTGCCTGGCATGCCGCCTCATCATTTGCGTCTTAAAGTTGGATCTGTTATCATTATGCTGCGAAATCTTCATGCCCCGAAACTGTCCAATGGAACCCGAATGATAGTGACGAAGCTAATGAACAACGTGATAGCGGCAAAGATTTTGAAAGGACTGTTCAAGGGAGAAGAATGCCTAATTCCGCGAATTCCCTTGACCTCTACCGATTTGCCGTTCACTTTCAAACTCATTCAGTTCCCAGTGAAACTTGAATTTGCAATGACCATAAACAAGTCACAAGAGCAGTAGCTGGAAGTGTGCGGCATAAATCTCGAAATGGCTTTCTTTTCTCACGGCCAGCTATATGTGGCGTGTTCACGAGTTGGGAAACCATCCTCACTCTTCATTTACGCTCCGGACCAGAAAACAAAAAATGTTGTTTATCGTGCAGCTTTAAATTTAATACAATCATTATTCTATTCTTTTTTTTTAATTTCAATAAAACGACTAGAATTCAGTGAAATTAATACTTGATTTTATTCTATTTTCCCGAAATATTAGACGGGACGAAGTCCGTCGGCTCAGCTTTGCGTATTGTATTTGTTGCGTATTGTATTGTATTTGTAAATATAGGATATTGAATTCAATTGAATTCGAAAAGTGTTTCCATCTATAAGTGAAATTATATTATTGCGTTCTGTTAACGATCGTTAATTTTCGATCGAAATAACAAATTTCGGGTGGAATCGTGAATGCTCAAAATTAATTCAATAAAAAATATATATTGGGCAAAACGAAGTTTGCCGGGTCAGCTAGTTAGTTCTAGAAAATGGTATAAAACATGTAGTGTGAGAACGAGACGATAATATAGGAACATAAAAGTGTAACTGGAAAAGCAGAGCCGAACAGTCAATGATTCCATGTACCAACTTCCATATGAAACGGGCACCACTGCATTCACGCCGAAAGGTTAGAGAATTAAAGCCGTGCCTCCCCAGCAACGAATTATTATCAATTCCTCGATCGGGATAAATGCCATCCATCCTAAATGATAAATATTTAAGAAAACGACGCTGAATCCTTTCAATTGACAGCTCAAGATAGATATAATGAGGAGACCAGACTTGCGACGCGTATTCTAATTTACTAATAATAAAGCTGAAAAAAGTGATTTCAGCAATTGGTCATTACGAAATGATTTGCAAGAGCGTATTATAAACCCCAAAGTCTTAGAAGCAGAAAGACATAGGTGAGTTATGTGAGGTGAGAAGCTCATGGCATGATCAAACAACACACCAAGATCCTTAACCACATCCAATTTGGTTAAGGAGTGACCACCCATGTTATAGTTAGAGACAATTAGATAAATTTACGGGTAAAAGAAACGTAGCAGCATTTATTGAGATTTAATTTAAATTTAAATTTAGCGCACCAGTTAATAATGTAATTAACATTGTCCTGCAAATTTGAAACATCATTCCAACTGTTAATAGTAGAACAAATTTTTATGTCGTCAGCATATGCCAACACCGGATATGATAGATTCCAGGAGGTCATTAATGTATAGAATAAATAGCAGAGGCCCCAGATTTGATCCCTGCGGGACACTAGATGTCGAAATAAAATCAAAGGATTTATAGCCATTATAGTGTACATAATTACATCTATTACTGTATGACTGAATTAACTTTAAAAATAGTGTACTAAGGCCAAACCCACACAGTTTATACATTAGTATATTGTGATCAATGATGTCGAAGGCCTTGCTGAAGTTCGTGTAGACCACATCCACCTGGTCACGGCTATCCAACTCACCACAGATAAATTGAGAAACACTGACAAGTTTGGTGACAGTTGACCGACCACTGACAAAGCCGTGCTGATTAGGCGATATGTAAGGTATAACGTTTTTATATAAATGTAAATACAGAACATTCTCAAAAACCTTGGTAAAATTCGACATGATCGATACAGGTCTCTAGTTAGTAATTTCAGTTTTATTCCCTTTTTTAAATATAGGACATATTCTTGTTCTTTGCCACACACAAAGAAAAACGGAAGTCCTGATAGACAAATTAAGCAAAACTGCCAGAGGCCTAGCGAAAGCTGAACCAGCGTTACGCAAAAGAAAAGAAGGAACTGAGTTATCGCCAGAAGTGTAACTCTCAGGAAAAGAGGCCATAATTTTGCTCAATTCCTCCTCAGTATCAAGTCGGAGGCAAAATGGAACATAATCACCGTAGGAGGTATGATCAGAAAACGGTGCACCAGCAAGATAAGTAGATCGAAAGATTTCGGCGAAAGCATCTACGACGTTCTGAGGCGACTCAAGAGATGAACCGTTATAAGACAAGTTCTTCGGAATTCTAGTTGAACCTTGTTTATCATGAATATACTTAAATATTTGTCTGGGGTCATTCAAAATTGATGCTTCCGTTGATTGTAAATAACGTTCGTAGGCCAGAGAAATTTCCGATTTGCAAAGAGTGCGAAGTCTTTTAAACTCTTTCTCAAAATAAGCGCTCTTAGTAATAATCCACTTTCGTCTATAGTAGAACTTCAGTTTAATATTAGCAATTATACAAGCGGAAAACCAGGGAGGATAACGATCTATTTCTAGAGGAAGCAAACTTTGGAACAGATTTATCAAAAATATGGTAAAGAGTAGCATAGAATTCATCTAGAGCCACATTGACATTGCCTGTACGCTCCAAAAATGACCAATCCGTATTTCCAAGGTCAAGATATAATTGCTCAAAGTTAACTCGCTTAAAATTATATCGGAGATTTACGTTAGATGAAAAAGGTGAAGGGACAGGTGCAGATGCCAGAAACGACATCGTGGTAGGTAAAGCTGGATGATATTGTACGATGGGCACAAAAGGTAGAATGTCAGGTTCTACATCTATGTTGCAGTTCACAGTGGAAACAATCAAGTCAAGTAGTCTTCCATCACAATTAATAATAAAACTGAAGTGACGTAGGTCAAGCGAAGAAGAGAAATGTGAAACGGTAGTACATTTAGTACAATTTAGAGAATCGTCTAAGAACCGTGGAATATTAAAATCACCAAAAATAATAACTGGTTTATCCAGCAGAAACAACTCCGAACATTCACATAGTAATTCAAAGTCATGCTGATTAGTATCCGGAGGTATATATAAAGCGGAAATGTAGAAGCAACAAGAATTGAGAAAACATTTACAAACAACAATATCCACAGTTGAAACAATATAAGTAATAGGAGTAGTATCAAGAACCTCAAACTTAATTTCATCAGATAATCCTACAAACACTTCTCCACCCATTGAACGATTAATCAGAGCAAAACGTCTGTCACATCTAACAATATTGTAAGAAGACGATAGTAGTTCCGTGTCTCGAATAGAATCGTCAAGCCAACTCTCGGTAATTACAACTATATGATAAGAAAAACTACAAGCACTGGTAAAAAATGATTGGGTCTTACAAGGAGAAGGTAAGGTAATCGGATTTTTGTAATTTTTGATATTTATGGTAAGTGTAGTTTGGACCTTGAATAAGAATATTTCGGAGTAGTCCGACGCAACGTTCATAAATTACCAAGATAATCGATGTTGAAGTTTCATCCGCCAGCTAAATCCACTAGATATAATACATTAACCAACTGCACTTGTGGCCTAGTCCGTAGCGTTTTGGTCCAGTACTCACCGTTTTGGTCCAGTCATTTCAAAAATTATGAATAAACGAAATATTATAATAACTATGAGCAGGAACATTCTTCAAGTACTTCATTGAAATCGGTTGATAAAAATATTCATTTTGCATTAACTTAACAATAAGATAATTATAAAAAAATTTGCTTCCCATGTTTCTATGATAACTACCATTCTGGCTCGTGCCACACTGCGAAAAATGTCGCACATTAGATATAAAATAATAGAACATCTCATTTCCTGCCTGACCCCTTTCAACAAATATATTTACGAGAGATCAACAAATATATATTGGGTAATATAATATTATATTACACGCTTGTATGTACAGCGAAAAGAAACAAGCGCGCAAAAACGCACGTCAGAAAGAAAAAGGACACAGCGATATTTTAAGTGGAAAACTTACCACACAAATAGCGGTCAAAGCAGTGTTATGGTTATCACACGTTCTATTTTCTGTGCAGTTAGCAAAAGTAGAGAAACAGTTGTTAACGACCAACTCGCTGAAAATGACGAGCGACAGGAGGAGTTTACATTCCGATCTGGATTCTGCATTATTACATTGGCGTAAGCAGCAGCAAATTTAACCTTCCTATACTCACGCATACGGTCTGTGAGACCGACTTATATAGTATGGTATACGTCTTTCATTTTGACGTGAGTATAGGAAGGTTAAAACATAATAATAAATAGGTGTCTTCTCTAGACCTAAGCTAATGAATTAGCTGTATTCCTGACCAAAGAAAGTTTTACCTGCTCCTTATTATTTTTTCTACGTTAGCGAACACGTAAGATCGTGTTTGTGGAGATAATGGGGAAGTTGGCGCAGTTCCAGATGGTGTGATTCAAGATGGCTAATTGAGCAGTCGCCCGTTTTACGTGCCGAATATGGTCCAGATGACATTTACAACGCAGATGAAACTGATCTGTTTTTTTAGACTAATTCCCAATAAAACATTTAATTGCAAAGGAAGAAATATTCTGGTGGTAAAAAAGCAAAAGACCATCTCACCATACTTATTGCAGCTAATACTTCAGAAACAGATAAAAGAAACTTATAATTGGAAAAGCAAAAAAAAAAACATGTTTTGTGAATTACTACCAGTAAAATATGAATTTAATGCCCGTTCCTAGATGACTTGAGACCCTTTGGAAAGTAAGACGAATTTATTAAAGTAATATTCTTTCCGCCAAATACAACATCTGTTTTACAACCAATGGGTAATCAAAACGTTGACATCAGGATTTATAAAAACAAGTTCTGAAAATCGTAATAAATATAGAAAGAAAAATGGGAAGTCACACATTACAGGACTTAATGCCATTTTAATGATACCTAGTGTTTGGGACAAAAAAACATGTCATTCTCAATTGCTTTCGTCATGCCAGATTTTTAGCCCAGGACCTGTCCACAACAGAATTGTTCCAAGAGGAACATTTCACTGAGCTGCCTATTGTAGTATAATAACACACAAATGGTTAATTACCATTAGAAAATTCATTTATTACAATTCAAGTTATCAAAATCGTAGTTAAGGTTGGGGTTATGGTCTTCATTTGACATTTGATGTAGCTTTGGGGTTCTATTTATACCTTTTAGACGCCACGCCCACCACCTTTAAGCATTTTATTCCCCTACGGGAGTTATCTCATTAACTCCAGCCAGAGACGTTTAATGGGAGAAATAAATGTCACCAGAAATAAAAATTTGTTAAATATTTTATAAAAGCATAATTTAATGGATAAAAAGGACTTTGTTAACATTTAAAACACATTTCATACAACAATTATACATAACAAGAATTCACATAAATTTACTGGAAATAACCAAGGATACATCGACGTACAGTACAGGTTTCTATAACAGCAATATATTTGGATGGACTGAAGTCAAGGTGAATTAAAGTTTCGTTTCGGGGACAACGGTGAAATACAGCAGTGTCGTTCTGGTTTCGAGAAGAAATAAAAGTTTGTTTGGTTAACGACGATAAAATTGACAATATAGAAAAGTCCATAAAAAAGTTTAAAAATATATTTCACAAAATAAAGAGTTTTAAAAAGAAGTATTAGTAAGAAAACGAACCCCACCATACAGAAGAAGAAAGAATTGATAAAAGGGAAGAATCCATAAAGCTGCGCCAAAACAATTAATAAAAGGGAAGGATCCATTAATCTGCGTCGAGAAAACAAGTGAAGAGAGGAGATACAGGAAGAACCCTTAACGGAGAAGAAATTACACTTATACATTCACACACTAAATAGGTACATATTTCGATTTTATGTTCAATATTTCCAAAAATTTATAAATATAAATTGTTATAATCTATGCTTTTATATTATTATCTACGAGCTAGACCGGTGCAATTTATTTTGAAAAAATTAACTAAATTCTCAGTACACTATGGGGAGAAATTCCGGAATAATATGAGGACGAGTCTCGGTCGATTTTCGCAAAAAAATTATAGCGCCGTAAAGGTGTCCTAAAAAGTGATAAATTATCTTAATAAAAGTTTTGTGAGACGTGCCTCCCAGAGTCACAATTTCAGAAAAACGGTCTTACCTTGAAGTCTTTACGTTACGTTCAAACGCAGTCTTCTTATGTATTTAATCCCATAGGTATAATTTATAATAACTTTTATCCTTTTTCTACAAATGTACGTTCCATTATTAATACAATTTTCAGTAATTTACCAATAATTTTACATTTTCTGAGATGTTAAAATGTGTGACTTTTTAAATGACATTTGACTGGTAACTGCTGGTGGCTACCAGTACCAACTTAAATAGATGTATGTAATATAATTTTTCTTATTCTTCTTCGAAACGGTGTATTATTGGGATTAACGGAATTATTGCCGTATATGGAAAAATTGATTGATGTACGAACTTATGTATTATTATGATTTTTTCTGTATTTGCTAGTCGTTAATTTAAGAAAAATTCAATGTGTAATTTACCTTACCCTATTTGGTATATCACTGATTCACACCATATGTTCATTCTATTACATATATTCTAGGTTCGTTTAGTTGTTTGTTTATTAATTGCTGTGTTTCTGTTGAATGATTAAATATAATTAAAATTTAGAATAATACAAAAATATGCTCTAAAAATATTTTAGTAAAAAATTTCAAACGATTTTATTTTTTAAATGTGTCCAAGAATTAATAGAGCAATACACAAATAAATAAATAAAATATAATTAAAATTTATATAAATATGAACAAGACAACTAGAAATACACACAAACATAAAATGCAAACGAAGCAATTACTATCTGGAGTTGTTAGATTGGGAACATGGAATGTTAGAGGAATAAATGGGAAAGAAGATGAATTGACGGAGGAACTGGAAAAACTAAAATTGCATTACGTAGGAATTACGGAAACAAAGAAAAAGGGGAAAGGGTGTAAAAGATTACCTAATGGATATTGGATGTACTGGTCCGGATTTAAACAGGAAGAAAATGCGGCAGCGGGAGTAGCACTACAGATAAAATAGGAAAGGATAAAAAAATGTGAAAAATGAAAGATTTGTAAATGAAAGAATAATACCGGTATCAATTAAAGAAAATGGCGGAAGCGAAGAATATACCTTAATAGTGTGCTACGGCCCAAATGACAGTGCGACAGTTGAAGAATAAGATAATTTTTTTAGTGATCTACAAGAAGAGATAGATAGCACAAATAATAAGGTAATAATAATGGGCGACTTAAATGGAAGAGTTGGAAGAGAGAATGAAGGAATAGAATGGTGCCTGGGAAAACAAGGAGAGAGTGAGAAATAATAATGGAGAACGAATAATAGAAATAAGTTTAGAAAATGAGTTAAAGATTAGCAACACACACTTTGAGAAAAAAGAAATCCATAAAATAACTAGACAAGTGATATCAAGAAAGGAAACATCTATTATAGACTACTTCTTGATACATAAGGAAATTTGGAGAAATGTCAAGGATATTAAAGTAAAAAGAGGCCCAGAGATAGGCAGCGACCACTTCTTGTTACAGATGTTACTAAAATTTGGAAAAGAAAACGTCAAAGAAAATAAACACAAGATTGTAAACTCTAAAATAAAATGCTATAAACTAAGGCAGAAGGAAATAAGAGAGGAATATCAAAAGAAATGTGAGGAAAGACTGAATATCAATAACGAGGAATTAGGAATAGAAGAAAGCTGGAGAAGACTTAAAGATATCATTTTAACTGCGGCCGAGAGCACCTGCGGCGCATCAAGGATAGTAAATAGAAAAGTCAAAAAGACAAACTGGAGGACAGATAGAGTAAAAGCAGCGATCAATGATAAAAAGAGATAGTGGAAAAAATGTTTGCAAACAAGGGATCAAACAGACTATGAGAAATATAAACAACGAAGGAAAGACGCCAAAAGAGTGATAGGGGAAGAAAAGAAAAGATCATGGCAGCAATTTGGAGAACGAATGAAAAACGCGTATAAAGAGAACCAGAAGCTTTTCTTCGGTGTAATTAGGAACATGAGACAGAAAAGAGCAGAAACAATATTAAATATAAAGGACAAAGAAGGAAATATCATAGAAGAAGAAGATAAAATTATGGGTAGATGGAGAGAATATTATAAAGATCTTTTAGAAGGAGAGGACATAATCGCCGAAAACCAACATCTGAGTGTAGGACTAGAGCACGGAATAGAAGTAACACAAACAGACGAGATAAGTATTAAGGAAGTAAGGGAAGCGATAGCAGAGTTAAAACTGGGAAACGCACCGGGACATGATGGAATTACAGCAGATATGATAAAAACACTACCAGAGGTAGCCATACAAGAACTTACGATAATGATGAACAGGATACTGTTAGGTAGTGCACCAAGGGACTGGACAACAGGTATAATAACACCTATTTACAAAAGAGGTGACACAAAGGACTGTAGCAATTACAGAGGGATAACACTAACTAGCACGGTATCAAAGGTATATACTAGAATATTAGCAAAACGTATGAGAGATAAACTGGAATATATTTTGGAGGAAACACACTTTGGATTTCGACCGGCTAGAGGGGTAAATGATGCAATATTTATAACGAGACAAATAGGAGAAAAGGCAATAAAAGAAGACAAAGAGGTACATTTATGCTTTATAGACCTACAAAAAGCTTTTGATAAGGTTAATAGAGAGGACATATGGATGACACTAAGAAATAGGAAAATACCGGAATTAATAATAAGAGGAATACAAAGCTTATATAAAGAAACAACAAATTATGTAAGAACAAAACAGAGGAAATCAGATGTGTTTGCAACAACTAGAGGTCTCAGGCAGGGATGTATTCTGAGCCCGACGCTCTTTACACTGGTGTTAGATGAGGCAATGAAGAGAGTAAAGATGAAAGGAATAAGGGCGTATGAAATAGGCTACTGGAAAATGCAAAATATAAAAATATCGGAGATATGCTATGCGGATGATATAGTTATAATTGCAAAGGACGAAGAAACACTTAATATGAATATACAGACTTACAAGGAAACATTGGAGGAAATAAACATGAATATCAATATAGAGAAGACTAAGACAATGATAGTGGGGAAGAATCCGCAAAAACACACAATAAAAGTAGGAGCAGAAATACTAGACCAAGTAAAGAAATTTAAATACCTAGGCTCAATATTATCAGAGGACGGAAAGATAGAGGACGAAATTAAAGAAAGAACAACAGCAGGAGGAAGACTGTTTAATTGTATAAAAAATATATTTCTGGGAAAAGAAGAGATACCGAAGGAGGTTAGAGTACAAGTATTCAAAAAAGTGGCTATGCCAATACTTTTATACGGTGCGGAAACATGGACCATGACTGAGAAACAGAAAACAAAGATAACAACTGCAGAAATGAGATTTGTGAGAAAAATAGTAAATAAAACAAGAAGAGACAGAATTAGAAACATAACACTCAGAGATAACCTGAAACCCAGACCAATGGAGGAGAATATTGAAAAAGCACAGCTGAGATGGTATGGACATGTGAGGAGGATGCCGGAACAGAGAGTGGTTAAGCAGGTATTTGAAGCCAGGACGAGGAGGAAGAGATCGAGAGGAAGACCCAGGCGGACGTGGATAGAGAACGTGATGGATGCACTGGACGGAAGGGCAGTATTGTGGGGAGAAGCTCAGCAAGCCGTAGCGGATAGGAAGCGATGGAGGGAAATATGCAACACTAATCCCGGGGGCTCAGCTTCACACACGCCTTACACCCCAGGAGAGGGGTAGAAAAGGCTTAAGGATTAAGTAAGTAAGTAAGTAAAATTTAGAATGAATACAAAAATACGCTCTAAAAATATTTTAGTAAAAAATTTTCAAACGATTTCACTTTTAAATGTGTCCAAGAATTAACAGAGCAATACACAAATAAATACATATATCACCGACAAAATCCAACAATTTCACGGTCTTCTATTTCTGCTTCAGCTGCTTTTATAACTTCCACGACGGACACGTCAGCAATTTCGTTGTAATTTGCCGTTTCTTCTTTAATACCCTTATAATACACAAACGATTCAAGCCAAAATTGTAATTCGATTGGTGTTTACCGCTCGAAGTAAATCGGAGTTAAAATCGACCACGGCCACGTCCATCCTTAACCCATTTGTACCCGCTGTACTCATTTGGGTACAGTTTACTGTACTAAAATGAGGACGGCGGTTACAAATGGGTTAATTTCATTTAAGCTGAGTCCTCTGACGCGTCCCCCTGTTCGTCTCGTGGGCATTTCGTAGGGTTTAATAGGTTATACAATAGCCCTGCTAGACGGAAAAATTCCACTGTCCGATCCGATTTCAACTCGGCACATCTTTTGTCAAACATATACCGAGCCAAATTTCCCGGAATATGGGATTTTCTTCGTCCGCTAGAACTTATTGTATTTTTGGCAGCCCGCCACGAGGACTCGATTGCATTGGTATGAGCATTTGTATCAGGATCCTTAAAAGTCAAAGAATGATTTACCTTCAAATGCTCATACCCATGCAATGAGAGGCAGTCATAGGGCTTCCAATAATCGCTGATGACCGTTGTTCCCAATTCAATTCACTCACGGATAATCGGAAGCAACGTGTCAGCAGACCTGCAAATAAAAGGAAAATTATTAGACCAATTATGGTTTCACATACAAAATATATTAAAATATTCAATGCGATCGAACTTGGCCAAAGCTGCCCTCCCCTCCAGGCTGCTCATCCCAAAACCGCCCACACAGCCTAACCTCAAACCGCTCCACATCACCAGACCCGATACCGCCCCCGCACCGCCCGGCTCGAACCCCCCAAACCGCCCACACAGCCTAACCGAAAACCGCCCCACATCACCAGACCCGATACCGCCCCCGCACCGCCTGAAACCGCACCGCCCGAAACCGCACCGCCCGGTCCGCTCTCGCACTGCTCAGCCCAAAACCACCCACACAGCCTAACCCAAAACCGCTCCCACACCGCCCTGCCCAAAACCGCCAGCCCCAAACCGTCCCAAACCACCAGGCTCAAAACCGCCCCACACCGCCCGGGCCCAGAGCCGCCCCCATACCATCCAGGCCCAAACCGCCCCACCCTACCCGGCCCGAAATCATCACAAATGATGGTTAGGGGACTGTTGGCAACCCAAAGATGGACGAATCCTAAAATTTGGAAAATCGAAAGTTTCGACTTAAAAAAACGTCCCCGCCCTAAATTCACAAACCCCTCCGCACCGCTCTCTCTTTTAAATCGATTTAAAATCGTTCCAGGACACCTACATCTCAAACCATCGCATCTAGTACAAAAAAAAATCCTAAATATAAAGTATACAACAAATGCACGTAATACTTACCGATTTTCCTCTAGCCTTAATTTCAGATCCTCGTTGGGGATTAATCCCCACTGCATAAGTTGGTGACTCATTTCAAATTTCGTCTGTAAATTGCGTATTTTATATAACTCAATTAAATTGACTTGCGCCATTTCAAAAGTGACAAAGACAATGACAAATTTGAATTATTAGGGAAGAATAAGAATAAACCATGATAGAAATACATTAGGTATGCTCATAAGTTTACCAAAATAGGATTTTCTTGCGCATTTACCAACGCGCGTTATCACTTGCCTTTAGTTCTGGATGTTTCGCTACGGTATTGACTGCTATAACTAGAGGTATACATATACATATTAGAATTCCCCAAAGTGCGTCATCGCTAGATGTGCACGAGCATACCTAATGTATTTCTATCATGGAATAAACATACGACTGCAGTTTTATTTAAGTTGGTACTGTTTACTACCAGTCAAATGTCATTTAGAAAATCATATATTTTAACATCCCAGAAAATGTAAAATTATTGGTAAATTACTGGAAATTATATGAATAATTGAACGTATATTTGTAGAAAAAGGATAAAAGTTATTATAAATGTATTATAAATTATACTTATGGGATTAAATACATAAGAAGATTGCGTTTGAACGTAACGTAAACACTTCAAGGTAAGACCGTTTTTCTGAAATTGTGTCTCTGGGAGGCACGTCTCACAAAACTCTTATTAAGATGATTTATCACTTTTTAGGTCACCTTTACGGCGCTACAATTTTTTGCGAAAATCGACCGAGACTCGTCCTCATATTTAGCTGAAATTCCAATTCAATCTGTAGTAATTACAGTCTCATTAGATGCGGAAAATTTCATGGATATTGACAAGCAAATTATTGCTTCAAGTTATCAGGTTCTGCTAATTCAGAGGCCAATTGTTAAGAATCAGAGGAGTGTACGGAAAATTTTATTCTTCCTTCGTATTGCATTGAATTCTTTATAAAATTGAATGAAATCTAGAATGTGCAACGGTTTGTACATTCACAATACACAAAATCAATAAATTAAAAATAATAAATTCGTTAAATATTTAAGGACAATTTTTTTTGTGAAATATCTTTGGAGCCGTCGATTTTTGTTTTTATTTAGGTAGGTACTTTTTCTAATTGAATTAATACATACATGGTGAGTTATTCAATGATTTTATCGATATTGTTTCTTAACAATATACCGACAATTTGACTATACCTATTTCTACTGGTACCAGTCAAAATGACTGTTGTGTGGTGTTAGAAAAAATGGTTTCCTATCTTTATATATTAAAAAAAAAAAGATAAATTACATAATTGAAGTTAATTGTAATATATTATATTAATTATAAATTTATTCATTAGTTAATTATATATTAATAAATGTAATATTCAAATTCCTAAACATAAATTGTACTGTGATTCCAGATCCACAACATATATACATACATATAGTACATGTATATAGTTATACTATACAGTATATAAAGAGTACAGTAAACCTATAACATAAATAGCAAATCGAAATTTTATTTCAATTCTGAATTAAAAACATAATTGGTAGTATTAAATTTGCCACAATTTTTATATACGTAGATTTTGCTTTATGCACATTTTCTGTATACATATTTTTTGTATATATTACAAATAGTCGTGTTATTATTATTGCAATGTTCTATTTGACACCATTTACGTGTATGAAGGGTGTTACTTGAACTTGGTATATCGGCTTTTTGTGGGTTTTCTCTTGAAATTTGATATTTAGAAGCAAGTTATTCAGCTAGACGAAACAAAAACTCTCTTGTTGACATATTTGCAGCTGTCGTGTTTTTATACAATATTCCGGCATTTGTTCCAGCTAAAACTAGAATATTAAAAGAAACTTGAAATGACCTTCCTCTGAAACCTGCTTTGACACTATATTTACCATACCATTCGGTTAGTCACATCAACGGCAAATTAAGTACTGTTAAGCTGCAAGCAGGAATGACAATCAAATGCCAATAAAACGTCTGCTGAATTTTATATTCAGTTACTGTAATACCCGTATAGCACCACTTATAAGAGCCCAAACGAAATGGTGATTGGTCATCCTTAAACCAAATGTGAAAGAAACGCTGAGATACCAACATATAAAAAATAAAATCGAGAATAATGGAAGCCGTAATCGACAATTTAACAATAATTCAACAAACAACATTGTCAGATTTGGCGAGCTAATAATCAAACATGAGACTCATCAGTTGCAAATGCATCCAGCAAAAAGTCACTATTTGGTATGGGTTTTGGTCTGGCTGGGTCATTGACCCGTACATCTTCCAAAATGAAGCTGGCATCGTCATAACTGTCACTGGCGAGAAGTACAGGTCGATGATAACCATTTTTTGTGGTCTAAACTAGAAGATATGGATCTCAGCGACATGTGGTTCCAAGAAGACGCTACGTATCACACAGTACAAGCAACAATTGTGTAATTTAACGCCATTAGACTTTTTCTTGTTGGGCTGCGTTAAATTACGGTTCTTTGCGAATAAGCCGTTGACGATTGGTGCCTTAAAAATCTACATAACCAATACCATCAGTGATATCGAGCCCGATTTATGCAGTCGAGTCATCGAAAACTGGACCTCTCGGACCTCCCGGAATCGGCGGCCATTTGGCCGATATCATATTCCATACATAATGTATATCCTTTCATATAAAAAAAGAATTCATGACATTTCATACTCAACTTGTTTTATTTAAATTCAAAGTTCGAGCATCCTTAATGGAAAACTCGTTATAATAAAGTTGTTTTCTCAATAGAGTTGTGGCGTTAAGTTGTGAACATAGATTAAAGTATTCAGTGTATAACTTCACAAATAAATCTACCTAACAGAACAACACTCCTCTTTGTCTTTTTCAAGTAATTCCTCGTATTAGTACTTGATTTGTAATTCTTTATTCCGTCAGGCATGTCCTAGGCATCGCAGTCTTTGTGCTCTAACCACACCTGTTATTAGCGGTTCTCTATATAATTTTTTCGTCTTTCTGCTACCATATATTTCCCCTCCTTCTTTCTCTATAGATTCTTCTTCTTGGAAATTGTGAATTTAAAGTGGGCCGTTGGGCAATGTGTGCCTCTCAATGACCTTGACCTCGCACATCTTTTGCAATGTAACTACAATCTACGAATAGTAATTAAGTGAATATTCTCACGAGAACATTAGTTTCTATTTTTAGTTGAACTTCCGTCTCTTCCTCGCCTTTATATTTATGTTGCTCGTACTACATATACTTATCTTATAATTGACTCTTCTTTTTTGTACATAAAGTTTTAATATATTCTGAATGAGTTTACCACTGAAATAACAGTATTTGATCGCAACACGAATTTACGATTCTTTTTTCAATCATAGCCAGCAAGTTAGTGTTTATAATTTGGAAAAATGTGAAATTATATTTTAGTTTCAGATGTGGATCAAGATTGTACTATATTCGGTGGAGTTACATACTTAGGGGCAGCTTCCATAAATGCCCCCAAATCAGAGACGGAAATTCAGAGAAATATGGCTTTTTTAAACGACCAAGCAACTGATCAAGGTATCAAGGTTTCGGTATCCGTACCTTGTTTATCTCAAGGACTTGTAGTGTAAGCAATTATCTAATGTTCACACAGCATTATTATCTACATTTTTTTGAAGATTATACGATGCTAACACACATTCCGTAATAGCAAGATATGAAATTTATCGTATCCTCTTTTATGCTAGAGGCGTTATGGATAGTAAAGAAGCCAGTTGTTTTGCTTTCACTTGGTCGCACGGAGACACACAAGAGTCTGCCATTTTTCAATGCCATGTGTTTAGATGTGATATTGCAGAAGCTGTTAGTAGAGTGTCTAGTAAGTAATTTTAAGCAAACGTTAAATATTCATGGATGGTTGACTATTGGTTGATGTATACTGATATCTGTTCTATTTTAAATAGATGGGCACATTTAGGACTTCAAAACAAAATTGCTAAGATTAGACGGTATTCATTTTGTAGATATTTGACTACAAGAGAAATATCCGGCTCTTCTGCTAGAACTATTCGAAAAAGATATAATTGGGATAAGAATGGGTTAGTGAGCTCTGCTTGGATGTACTTCCATTTTTGGATGAATCTGCTCTTGGATAGATATGTTAATATTGCGAATAGTTAAGTTTCCCAACCTACTGCGAAAGTATAACTAAAAGTTGCGTACATACATTATTCGTCTTCTACTTTTTTAAGAACTCGAAATTTAAAACTTGTTATCACAAAACTTATTAGTAGTTTTGATTGTAAAAATAGTGATAACACTTGCCTACAAAGGATTGATGGGAATGATCTGTACATACACTGTCGTTCATAAGATTAACTACACTTCATTAAATGTGATTTGTGTATGAAATAAAATTACGTAATGAATTTTGTAATAATTATACTTAGAGAAACAGGAAATTAAAGTAAAACGTATTATCCACATTAATAGTACTTAAATAAATACATTGTCCAAACTTTTGCTTTATGGAAATTACTATTTAGATGCTATTATTTTCATACAATGGGCAAGTATTGTAACAGCGTACAGTGCAGTAAGTTTGTCTGTGTTCTTGGCGACTTTGAAGCAGTTTTTCTGTGAGTTATACTCGGCATTTCTATTGTTGCTTTATACCACACCGAAGCGCAGTGAATTCTCTACTTCCTAATATTTTCAATATCTTGCTATAGTGGATGCTGTTTGTGTAATTTATCTGTATTTACTTAATCTTACTTGGATTATTATTTCTTTTTCTCCGCTTGCAGTTTTTGTTGTTTGGTTTTCTTTCGCATCGACTTTTTGAATTTATACCGGGGTTGTATAAATAATACGTCTCTCTATCGCCTGCCTTGATTCTTCTTGTACAACTAAATTATGGCTTCACTTTTTACTATCTGTGAAAAGGATGCTTCTTATGAACGGGATGTGACGTGTAACCTGTGTATGAAATTTAATCATGCTATTTGTGCCGGCTTATCGAGGCAGGAGGCTCAATGTTTGAAAATGAGGAGAGTCTGCAAAGACTGCTCAGATTTTAAGATGCAGCTCAAGAATCTGCATGTAGTTACAGCAGCGGTCAACAGTCTTCAAAAGGAGATGGAGGCGATTAAGCGGGGTGCAGCGCCCGCTCCGACTGGTGCTGTGGATATTTTGGTGACTGAGAACATTATTCACGAGGTGGCTGAGCGAGAACGTATAAGGAAGAATGTTGTTGTGTTCAATGTGCCCCAGATGATTGCGGGGGTAAAGCGGAGCAGGCTGATGCGGATGCTTCAACAATTGAGAACATCATGTCGGCTCTGGATATCCCTATCAGCTCTCCTACGTTTACTAGACTGGGTAGATTCGACCCATCGGTAGTCAATCGTAAAAGGCCAATCAGAATTACCTTGCCGGACGTGTCAGATGTTACAAAAGTTCTTCGTAATGTTAAGAAACTGAAGGTGTCTGAATCATTTAAAACGGTTGTAATCTCTAAGGATAAAACACCTCATCAACAGAATTTATATAAAAAAATCAAGATGGAACTGATGTATAGGAAAACTGGGGGCGAGACCGACATCCATATGAAATATATAAACGATGTTCCTACTATTGTTAAGTCATTGAAGCCTTTAAACTAATAAAGTCCAACTTCCGTTACCAGAATGTGCGTGGCATGCGTTCCAAAATCGATGGTATTTATTCCTGCAGCTGTGTGACTGATGATGATGTCGTATTATTTACTGGGACCTGGCTCGATGGGGTGTTACTAGTGAAGAGACTTTTAATTCCGCATACACAGTTTATAGATCAGACAGAAAATTTGAGATTGTTGACCGTGAGATTGGGGAAGGAGTGCTCTCTGCATTCTCTGAAAGCATAACTACTAGTTCGGTAGACATCGTTCGTTTGTCAAGTCTACTACCAATTATCGATATTAGCATTGTGAAATGTCAGCTGGCCTTGACCGTCGTGTACATGGTCAACATTTATGTTCCCCCTCATGTCGACAGCTACACTTATAAAACGTTTTTTGATGCTTTGGGTTTATTCCTATTGCACAAGAAGGTTCTCATCATAGGTGATTTCAACTCGCCAAACTTAAATACTCCTACCTCATTGGATAGGAAAGCTTCCACTTTGAAACACTTCATGGAATTGCATAGTCTGCGTCAGCTCAATTGCATTACAAACGCTAACGGTAGGCTTCTTGATTTGGTTCTTACTAACCTCGTATATGATTGCGATATTACTCGTGACTCAGTGCCATTCGTGACAGAGGACCCTCACCATCCTGCCCTCTGTATCTCTATAGATCTCCAGATTGCACCACAGCCTCCATGTTTTTCTTCGAATGGCAATATACGTTACAACTTTAGACGAGCGGATTTGGCGGCCCTGTATTCTATGTTGGTGGACACTGATTGGAAATTCCTAGTCAATTTTGACGATGTCGACGCGGCTCTGGATGCATTTTATAATAGAATTTATTATATCATTGATTTGACTGTGCCTAAAATTTCAACCACCAAAAGACCATATCCTATATGGTTCTCAAGTAATGTTAAAGGACTAGTACGCATGAAAGAATTTTACCACAGTAAATGGAGAAAAACCAAGTCTTTATTTCATTTAAATGAATTTAAAAGAGTCAGGCGGCAACTTAAACATGAACCACACCTAGCCTATACCAACTATCAAAGTCGAATTGAGTCACAGCTTGCGAGTAATCCTAAAGCTTTTTGGGGTTACGTCAATAATAGAAGAATAACATCGAGAATACCCGGTCGTATGTTCAGTGGTGATTATGAATATTCTGGGCCTCATAAAATCGTCACGGCGTTTTCGGGGAGTTCGCCACAGCCTATAAACCTGGGAGTACTGTTCCTTCACCAGTCTTTGGAAATTACCAATGTTTCGATGTTGGACACGTAGCGGAGGAGGATGTGATGTTTGGTGCAAAGAGACTTAAACCTGACATGCCTGCTGGGGATGACTTAGTGCTAAGTTTTTGGTGCGGGATTGTGCTTCAGTGCTCGCGTACCCCCTATCTATGCTATTTAATTTAATTATATGTACTTCAACTTTTCCACGTATGTGGAAAATTAGTAAAATTATACCCGTTTTTAAAAAAGGGGATCGGTTGGACATTAAAAATTATCGACCAATTAATATTTTATGTAATTTTTCAAAGGTATTCGATCATATACTGTACACTAGAATTTACAAAAATATCAAACGTCACTTGTGTCAGGCAGGTCGACTAAAACAAATTTGTTGGAGGTGACACAATTTCTTTCTGCAGCTCTGGATCAGCGTAAACAAGTCGATGTTGTTTACACTGATTTTTCAAAGGCATTTGACTCTATAGATCATGTCCTCTTGCTTGCAAAATTAGACTGCATGGGATTTTGCCCTTCATTCCTGGCATTGATGCGCTCCTATCTAACTGGCCGGAGGGGTTACGTGTTTTATAGTGGCTTTTCTGCATATCCCTTTTCTATACTATCAGGTGTACCCCAGGGTTCGAATCTCGGCCCTTTGCTGTTTAATATTTATATTAATGATCTGTTCATGAAATTAAATTGCAAATTTCTTGGATTTGCCGATGATTTGAAAATCTATAATGTAATTAACTCTACCGCTGATTGCATAAATGTAAATAAGTGCAAGGTGGTATCCTATACTAGATGCGCTAATGCCATTACTTACGGCTATACAGCTAGTGGCGACGTACTACACAGGGATAGCAGGGTTAGGGATCTGGGAGTACTTTTCGACTCCGCTCTCACCTTTTCGGAACATATCTCTTCAACATGCTTATCTGCCTCTAGGGCATTAGGTTTTCTTATAAGATCTTGCCGTAATTTTAATAATCCCAAAACCCTCATAGCTCTATACAATTCCTTGGTCCGGAGTAAGCTTGAGTACGCCTCCTTGATCTGGTCCCCATATTATATATACCATCAAACCTCACTTGAGCGAGTTCAGAAGCGGTTTTTGAAATATCTTTCTTTTAAACTTACAGGAACTTATCCCGACCGTAATATAGACTATACGTGTTTATTGAATCTACACCACTTCCAATCATTGTACTATAGACGTGAGAGATATATTGCGGGATTTCTGCTGAAATTGTTAACAGATGAAATTGATTCTCCGTCCTTGCTGTCCAGTGTTGGTTTTCACGTACCGCTCTTCGGTAACTTTCAGCTTGCCAAATGCAAGAACCAATCTTTTAATCAATTCTCCAGTATCGCAGGGGAATTGTGTCGCTCTTTGCATTTACATGACACATATAGTGTATGCATATACTTTTCTTTTCTGTCTTCTTTTTTCTTTTAGTTTGTAACTGTTTCACTTCAGTTTTGTAAATTGTATTATTTTTGTTGTATGTTTTGAATGTTTTTCTTTTTAGTATATTAATCTAATGGCAAACTTTATTTGTGTGAACTATTGTACTTGCTGTATTGTAATTCAGTATTTGTCTTTGTCCAGTAACGTGTAATCTGTTGGACAAATAAAGATCATTATTATTATTGTTATTATTATTATTATTATTATTATTATTATTATTATTATTATACAAGTATACGGCATACGCCGCACCAATCTGTTGATATGTTTTCGTCTACAACATGGCAAGTGCCTTGTAAGGCCTTTCAGGGAATGTTATTTATTTGAGCCATGTTTCATTGTCCTGACGATCCTATAGCAGTTGGATAGTATTACGGAGAAAGTAAAAGAAGAATAAGTAGAATTTAACTTTCATATAAACGAACTTAAACGAAGGTTCGAAGAATCCTAATAAGGACGAAAATAGTCTATGGTTGCAGACTACGATTAATAAAGTATAATTCCCCACCTGACATTTGTTAGCATACGTAATTCGTTCTTGCAGTGCATGCTATTACACAGTTTTTTTGAAGAGCTGTCTAAGTAACAAAGTTCGTTCAATTGAGAGTTGTTCTACTTATTCCTCTTTTACCTTTATTATTAATATTGACTCTCTACGTAACTCATTAAACCTAGTTTTTAAATACTCTTATTAGTATGCGTTTTTAATTTCCACAACGCTTGATTTGCTGATAGTGTTTCGTCAACACTGTTGGTCTTTCACATAAAGTCTTATATCAACTATGAGCCCCATAAACTATATGTTGATACACAATGTTGAATGTAGTTAATTATTTTTTTCTAAAACGGTTTGAGCGATTTTTTTAAATTGATGTGAAAAAATAGCAATGGTTTCAAAGTTGTTTTAAAATTATATTCACTCTCTTTATTACAATTTACAGACGACAGTTATTTATACAGCGTGTCGCCGGATTGACTCCACTATAGGTATAATTGATAAAAAATTGTTGGATTTTATTCTAATGTTTTGAGCTGCCGTCTTGCTTGGTCTGAAAAGAATTTCAAGCCCATTTTTACTTTTAAAAAATCAAGGTCATCATGACAATTGAAAGAAACTTTTTCTGTCGAAGTAAAGTGCCATTTCGGTCAATAATACAGCAAGATATTATTGAGAAATGTTTTTCAGAATATGAAATTATGACTCTATGCAACATTTCACATGGTTCTACTGGCCGACACGTTCTCGTGTGACTGGGAGATTTGGGGTGTTTTAAATTTTCGACAAAGGAAATTTTAATTAAAAATGATTTTCAATTAATTTTGTTGTTATGGATTTTTCATTGGGAGATTGGATCAGCAGCGTGGTGTGTTGATGGACCCCCACATGTGTTACGCATGGACATTTAATTAAAGTATATTTATCATCAACCAAGAACCTATTTCATCATATACAGTCGAGTCTCGTTTATCTTCAGTCCTCCGAAACGAACGAGTTTCGTTTATTATTAGTCGGCAGGGGTCTCCACTACCGCCACCGTTGTCATGCCAACTGGAATTGCGTCACCTCCACCCCTCCCATTTCTTCCAAGCTCATTCTAGATTCTAGCGTGACGGTGAAATTAAGGAACATGGAGGGGGCGTGGCACTTAAAATAAACGATACTCCCAAGTGAAGATAAATGAAACTCAAAATACATGAGCCTCAAGATAAACGAGACTCGACTGTATATCATATTATAAATATTACAAATTGTTTATAATTAACAGAGCTGCCTAACCGTTACCTTTACATTGACCAACTATTGTTGCTTCTATTTTTAAGTGTTCATTTACTGTCCAAAATTTGATGACTGTTTGTACTTGATTGTAGCTTGTTTTGCCAAAGCGTTTCAAAGAGTGCCACGCTCCATGAGTAGTTTCGCTGCTTCTACAACAGAGATGTCTTCATCTGTCACTACAATATCTGAGTCCAAGCAATTAATGGCCGTATTTGAAGTTAATTTAGAAATCAGGGAGGACGATGGTAAAGTATGTGTTGTTTAGTAAAGAAAGTTATCTTTTTATAACTATATACTTGACCTAGGGCACCTTTTCTACTGTCGCAAAAGATAAGACTGGTTTTAAGTTGCGAATGAATTTGGAAAAACAACTTGGCCTAAATATTCGTCAAATTTCTGACAATGGACCACGACTTTCCATTGAGCGCTATTTTGGTGTACTTGTGGCATCAGGAAGACACGTGAAACATTCTGACATGCAATTATTAGAAATGGTATTGTAATAGATTTATTTTAATTTTTATGAAACTAATATATTGCCAAATATTTGCTTTACAGTAGATACGATACGATTAAAAAGTCCTAATTTGTCTCTTATGTATAATCCGTCGCGCAACACAAACTAAACCCTACATGTGTTATATCCGTTTTGTGAGCACTGTTGCAGACTTTTGCACGACGAATCCGAATCCGAAACGAACCATGGAGGAGAAGGTGGCAATACAATGGTTATAAAGGGGTGCGTCCCTACTTCAAAAACCTTTCAAAAGAAGTAAAACTTCATTAAATAAGCAGTCAACAGTAGATATGCTATGGGCATATAGGCCCAAAACCCCATAAGATATAACACAGAAATCTAACAATGTCGTTCGAGGTTATTTCGTGGTGTCAGCGACTGACTGGTTTTACATTAGAGCTACCGGGTGTCCTCTTGTCGTATCAGTAGCTTATTGGTCGAACGATAGAAGAACACTGCACGCATTTTTAATGAAATTTCTTTTAATCCTTATCTGTAAACGTTTGTGCTTATGTGTGTAACGACGATAATTTAATGAATTTTTGAATCTATCAATGTCATTAAGTGTTTTATAAAACAGCTTTCTGAACAGGTTACTGTTTTTACAAAGCTGTCTATTCCTCTGTGTTAACTTGTTGAGAAAGGTGGTTAATTTGTTTAGAAAGCTGTTTAACGCGATGGACAGAGTTTATTAAAAAAGTGGTACCGGATGGCACTGGTGTAGCGGTAGGGGCGTGGGTAGGGGTAATTTTTAACTCTTAGTCAATCTCGATAGTGGCGCAAGAGAGTTCAAAGCGCCAGTACGTTGCACACTGCACGCTAAATAAGTATGTGGAGATGGGACGCCCAAAGGGTGCAACGCACCCTTCTAGTGTGTATAAATATCTCGAGCATTTCCTTAAATTAGCGTATAGGAGTCCGCATATTTATTGCACAATATGCTAAGTCGATAGGTTTGAATGTAGAAAACATTGTGAAAGTAAACGTCATGTATTACATTTAAGTAACAGTATTCCATACTGACAATTTATATATGATTTTATTTTTGTGTTAAGTGTGCGCTACATCTCACAACATCTGCTATCTAATGAACACTTTCATCTATTTTGGGATAAGTACGTTCCCTCATGGAAGTGGTCAACATCTATGCAATTACGATACAATTTGCCACGTGTTCAAGGTACAGTAAGGGAATGTATAAAAAACGAATAAGAAAATCTGCCTATGTGTGGATGAAACAACTGATGCCTAGAAACACAGCGTCATTTATGTTGTAGTACGTCCTTTAAAACATGATGAAACTAGCTTCATTGTTGTTATCCAGTAAAAGGATTCAGAAAGCTGATGCAGAAACCGTTGTCAAGGTAATATAAGATTTTTAAGACAATTTTTTATCACAGCAACCCAAGTCACAATTTTCGTTACTGACGGTGCCGCAACAATGCTGACAGTTGGTAGAATATTGAGAATATGCTTTCCGACTATTCTTGATACAACATGCCCCATACACGCATGTCACCTCGTATCAGAAACCATTCGAAAGAAGTATCCAATGGTGGATCAGTTAATAGCATCTACCAAAAAAGTGGCCATCAAATTTCCCAAATACATCCGTATATTAAAACAATTGTGTCAGAATTTGCCAGCACCACCTCAGCCTGTAATAACGCAACGGGGAACATGGCTCCAGGCAGTATGTTACTATGAGAAATATTTTTTACAAGTGAAAAATGTCATTTTGAAGATCGATTCAAATAATTCTGCAGCAGTTCGAGATAGTCAACAACTTTTTCCAATTTGGACGTTCAGCAACAAATAGATGAAATATCTCTGAACTATTCTGAAGTTGCACAAGCTGTTGAACAATTAAACAGTCGCGTATCTACCCGAAACGCATTAAATTGCATAAACAATTTACAAGCACCTCTAAACATTATATACTACATATGCAATCAATTTTTAAATAATTACAAGCATGTTTGTTGAAATTAATAGTAGATATATTAAATAACGCACGCATCGTTTTCTAAGTGACCAAGTGTGGTAAAAACACCTTATCAGACAAGTTGCTTATATAATTTTTTCTAGTTTAAGTATGTAATAACTTAAAATGAAAGAAACTCGTCATATTAAACATATATGTAGTTGATTTAGAAAATTTGATGTATGGATTGGTGTAATTGACATCATTAGTATAGTAAACCGAGAATTTAAATTTAAATCTACCGCCATCTGGAGGAACCTGGGAAGGGGTGGTAAAAGTATGTGTTATCAGAAGATGAGAGACATTACAGTGATAGTTAGTTAGGTTATGAAAGTGAAAAGATTATTAAGATTATGATGTTATTATTGTAATGACACGTTGAGTGTACCAACAGTATAAACATGGCCGAATTATTATTTATTTTACAGAATCCCAATCCTTACAACTTTAGAAGTGAGATCGACAAATTAAGCTGCAATTGTTGTAGAGGACACGTCGGAAAAAGCCCGCCCTTGATCCGAGAAGGACTTGTGGAAAGCGTGTAAAGTAGGAACGAAAATGTACCCAAAAATATGGAGGAAGCGTTTGAACAATTTCCGCGGTATAACCGAAGTGAAGACGACGGTAATACCGGTACTACTCAGAATGTCTAATAGCAGTGATATAAAAATTACAATATTATGTCCGATTTCTCGAGAGATATTGACGAGTTCAGAGGTGAAGGAAATCTGCAAGCAAGGAATTGGTTGGATTTAATAAAGAACATGGAATTACTTACTGAGAGCAGCTCGTCACATGTTGGGCAAGGACAGCTAGGTCAATGGGCAGAATTTGAGATGGCATTTCGCAAAACCTTTATATTCGAAGAAAATAAGTGCGGCCTCTGAAACCAGATGCAGAGCCAAGCGCAATTATCAAATGAGCATATCGGTATCTACTACCGTGAAAAGGTAGCGTGGTGCAAGACATTGCATTTACCATTCAGGGAACTGAAGTGGCAGAGACTTCATTCGGATGGTTTGTCAGACTTTGTTTTATTGAAACATCACATTGATGAGGAAGACCATTTCCATGATATTGTGAATTACGAAAGAGTGGTGTCAGTAATACGAGGAGACAAAATTAGCACGGATCTGATAGGAAAATGTAGAATCAAGAACCTAAGGGTGCGACATAAAGAATAACAATTGTAATGAACAGGGACATCTAATCGCAAACTGCCCTAATCCTCAGAGAGGATCGTGTTTTCGATGTGGAAGTGGAGATCACAAGGTGTCCAGGGAAGATAGCATTACTGACTGGAAGAGGGACTAGAAACGGACCAGGCTTCGCATGGCCAGGGGATGTAGATGCAGCAGAGGCGACGCTCATCATCAGGCGTAGGGGTCTAAGCGATTATCTTTTTCGGAGAAAGAGGAGTTCGAAAACTAAACTGAGCACATATGCGGTATGATGAGTCATCTGTCCTTTGTCCTCTGTAATATAATATTACATTATGAGAAGGACGGATGGGACTCATCACACCGCATATTTGCTCAGTTTATAGATAGCATCTTATGTGACTTCCAAAGATGGGGAATAATGCGGGAAATTTTTCGCAAAGGAAAACGGCGAACTCAGGATGTGCGCTTAACAAGTATTTGGTTAGGGATCAGTTTCCGTTACCTCTAATCGATGACCATTTAGACAAACTAAAGGGGACAGAGTATTTTACGTTGCTTCAATTAAAAAACGCCTTTCACTACGTATCCTTAGATGAAGGGTCTATTCAGTGTACTTTATTTATAATGCTGTCTGGAGAATTTGAATTTCGGAAGATGCCATTTGGAGCTTCATCAAGTCCCGCTACATTTGCTATGTTTATCAATCAGATTTTTAAAGACCTTATCAATGCGGGTAAATTGATAATCTGTATGGGCGATACTCTAATTCTGACGGAAACGATAGACAAAAATTTGAGTATTTTAGATCAGATCTTTAAGGTGATGACTAGAGTTTCTCAATTTGCGCCAATGGTACTACAACTATCTGAAACGATTGTACTAGAATAGCAACGTTGCCCTATACGAATACCTAATAGTTTATATGTACAGTATGAAGCCATCTCTATTCATGTCTCTCTAGTGATGGCTGGTAATTTATTGGAACTAAGAATAGACAAATGCTCGCCCTTCAAGTGAAAGGTGGAATTTTTGGGGTGTGAAGTAGATGAGCACCGAATTAGCCCCAACAACCATAATGTGAAGGCTATAGAGCGGTATCCGCCCCTCAGTAATGTAAAGGAAGTATACAGGTTTGTCAGCTTAGCAAGTTATTTCCGAAAATTCATTCAGAACTTCGCATTAGTAGTTAGACCACTCTACGACGTACTGAAAAAGAATGCAAAATTCGAATTTAGCCAGAAAAACTAAGTGCCTTCGAACACTTGAAAGAAAAGCTAATGTCTCGCCCAGTATTGACGATTAATTAAACTTCGACGCAGGATCGCATGGATTTAGTGGTATATTAGTGTGGAAGCAGGCAGAAAATTTCACCCTGTCTTTCATTTTAGCCGACGTATACGCGAACATAAAACAAAGTATCATAGTTACGAATTGAAGTGTATGTCTGTTGTATATATGTAACATTTATCTACAGGCAAAGCTTTTAAAATACTGACGGATTGCGACAGCTTTAGGCTCCTTTTGGCAAAAACAGATGTACCACGTATAATGAGATGGTGTTTGTTCCTGTAGAACTAAAACCACACCATTTAATATAGACCAAACTTACGCATGCAATACTTACAATTAGTTGCACTTAGTCGAGTTAATCACGTACTACTAGTAGACAGCAACCGAATCGCGCAGACGCTAGTTTTTAAACAAAGCGATATTTGTAAGTGGAGGGAAATTTTGGAATACGTGGAGCATCGACATTATGAATTACGCAATGGGCTAGTGTATCGAAAACAATGTGATAAAATTCTCTTCTACGTACCAAAGGAGATGGAACACCAGACAATATATCGCTACCACAACGAAATGGGACTTTGTGGAGCAGATAAAACGGTTGAGCTATTCACTGGAACCTATTGGTTCCCAAAAATTCGAAATAAGCGTACTGAATATATAGGAAATTGTATAAAATGCATTGAGTTTAATCGAAGGTGGGGATCATGTACAGTTCCAAATTTCCCATTTCAAACCGTTTATGTAGACCATTATAGCCCATTGCAAACAACTAAACAAAAAAACATGTATTCGTAGCTATATCCATGCAAAAAGTACAGATGCGGAGGAGGTCATAAAACATTTAGACAATTGTTTCGGGAGTTATATTAGAGTCAAAGTATTGATACCAGATCGTGGTACTTGCTTCACTTCTACGCTATTCTGGGATTGTATGCTGGAAAGTAATGTCAAACACATACAAGTAGCGCCTGGTGCGCTGAAACCTAACGAAAAATAGAGAGAATAAACTCAATATTGACACCGTCCTTAGGTAAACTGGTCGATGCAAAATGTAGACTAGGGTTGCAATTTCCGTGAACAATAGTGTTAATAAGTCCATAGGGGAATCTCCAGTAGTATTATTGTTTGGACGAAAGCAAAGGAAAGTACAGGAAGCTTTTGAATGGATAAGAAGAACGAGATTTGGAACAGATGTGAATGAAGGCAAGTGGGAAAATCGAGTTGACACTCCTCGAGAAAGCAACAGGACAACCATGATAGTAAACATAGAAAACCGACTAAGTATGCGAAAGGACAGTGGGTCATGATACGGCGATAACACAAAAATTTATTCTTTCGAGGTCAAAGCCTTATATCACTTAAACATTTTAGAAATATGCTTCTACTTTAATGAAATCTATTTATCGTTTTATGTGTTCAATAATGATGTGTAAGGTTAATTAGTTAAGTATTTAGTTTATTAGGTTGTATTTAGAACAATAGTTAGTGCCAATGTATAAATGTTCGGTTGGACAAAAGTTAAAGCTATGTACGCACCTCTAAGGGATAGATCGTGAGTGATCTAGATTCAGAATGACCGATTTGAAAGTCAAGAATGTCAATTTAAATTTACGGCCATCTAGAGGAATCCAGGAGAGGGTGGTAAAAGTATGAAGTGAGTGAAAGATGAGAGACCTTCCAGTGATAGTCAGTTGGCCTATGAGATTGAAGCGATTATTAGATTATTATGTTAATTTGATAACGACACGCTGAGTGGAGAAAGAGACCAATAGTGTCATCATGGAAAAATGATTCTTTATTTTACGGAATCTCCAATCTAAGTTTAATGATTACTATTTGACATGAGAAAAAAATAATTTGTCGTTATTATTCTATTTATAAAATACTCGATTACTCGATACTGGATTCCTCATTCATACATAAGCTTTAACCCATTATATGTTAGCCTTAGCCAGTGTAGGATTAGGTGGATTTTTGTGAACAATAAGTTTTTGATAAAACGGCCTCTTCTATTAATGTATATCTTTCTACGCATATATCTTCAATAGTATCCCATAACTCAATCGTAACAGGAAATCAGTTTAGAAAGTACATATTTGACTAGCAAGATGTGCAGAACATACAGCCCTCGCAATATAAGTTGGCGAAGGGTGGGAATGAGTTCGCGCAGATAGAGGAGGGATAGATTGCCTATCATTCGTCCTTTCCCTACGGAACTCATATTGATACGACAATGGTAATTCCCATGAACTATCTGAATCAGACAGGTGGGAGGTACGTGTCCTAAATACGTTTACGGCGCATCCCCACCGCTCTCTTATATTGCGAGAGCTGTACATGATTTAAGAAACAAATAGTAACAGCAAGTAAAGTCAATCACCACTACTACTTTCAGAACTCACTTTACTATCACTATTTCCAATGTTAATAAATAACGTTATCCAGTACATCATCGCAATCCCAGAACTTTAATTCCTTCATGGTGACATAGTGTATTGTCTCCAACTGTTCGTGGTCTCATTATTAATAGCTCTTAACCCTAGAGTGGGCGCGTCTTTCCGCAAAACAGTGGGCGTGTGGGGACCATTTTGCCGCTTCTTAACATTGACCATTTTGAATAGGAATACATTGAATTGAATCTATTTATTTTTTCAGGATATAAGTAAAACACAATAAAGTAATGAAAAATCAACATATTTATTGGAGTCTTATTTAGGAACTTTGGTTTATATAAAGATTTTGGAAAACGTAAAATTTTAATTCACTTTTATAACTTATCCTACATTATACTATATAATACTTATAAAAATGGAAAACAAATAACAAAATTATACATTTTCTACATCTACAGGATATGCTTTGTCAAAACAGTCTTCACGTAGGTATGTGCAATGTTCATCGCACAGTAATTTGAGCATCTTAAACACCCTTTTTCGTGCCCCTATTTTTCTTTGTTGGGCATATACTGCATTTGCCTTCCTTCTTTGAAGATGATGCTTGTTCTATAGTGATAAAGCGAGCAATTTGGTTCCTCAAAGGAGGACTTCTTCTTCTTCTTCTTCTGCATATGTTATTTTCAATTAAATGTATTTTACTTCGGACAAAAAACATCAGGGCTTAATATTGTGAATATAAATAAACTAATGACTTCTAATAAAATTACACCGTTATTTATAGTTACCAAAAATATGTAGTTTAAAGATGGGCATGGATTCATTACTCTCATTCCTATAGAATCCGATATACTTTAGGTGAAACAAAATGTGTCCGAAATGACCCCACTCTCCCCTAATTACCAGGAACATACGCGGAGAGTCAGACCAACACACAATATAACAGCTGATGAATAACTGACCGGAATGCGGACTAATATTTGTAGGTCTGACAGTATACGACCAACCCTATCTCTATCTCTCTCATTTAATGCTGTCTGATCATTCAAAACCTTATTAAAATGATATTGGCGTCTTTAGCGCAAGTGCCATCAGTTATTAATCGAGCTCTATCTGATTATCAAACATCTCTGTTTAGTTTATATACTATGATGTTAATGCTTATTGTTAGACTGTTTCTTATAGGCTGTAGTGTTTGTTTTCTAATGACAATAAATACGTGATATAACATTTTTTAAAAATTGCCTTTACGTTGAAAAAATGTGCAATATTTAATAAGCATCCAAATAATGCATAATCTAATAGATAATATAACTCACTAAAAGCCACTTGGCCTTATAGTCTCGTGCCACTGTTCATACGGTGAAGCGAATTGCACCATTGGACATTAGAGATGATAAGTTTGCAACTATGGCACGCCTTTGTTAGAATTCTATTTAGATGTATCTATAGATGATATTTAAAGAGTGTGTGTAAAATATTTTATGTAGTTTGTTCGTGTTCTCTGCATTGTTCACCACCTTAACCCTAGAGGTGACACACTATTTATTTAAACATTTGTTATTGAACAACTATGGCGCGTTTCACTTTCAATTCTTTTTAGTTGTATTAGATGATCTGTAAAGAGTATGTGTACAATGTTTTACATAGTTAGCTCGTCTTCTGTACCTTACGCAGCGCGTTGTTCCTATAGATGTCATTTAGCAACTCTGGTGCGCTGTACTTGGAGCTTTTTAGTTGTATTAGATGATTTTGATTTAATTGTGTGTACCAAATATTAGATACTTTGTTGGTGTTCTCTGCCTTGTGCAGCACCTTAACCCTAGATATGACGGACTATTTATTTAAGGATTTGTAATTTAGCCACTATGGCAGGTTTCACTTCAACACAACAGCCACATTTCAGAAAAGTCTGAATTTTATGGGATGCAAATTGTATAACTTATTGCCTATCGAGTTGAGGAGTTGTCATCCACTGTATAAATTTAAACAAAAATTAAAGAGTTGCTTGCTTCAAATTAACAGCTATTCAGTGAAAGATTTTATTAGCTATTACCAATAAGATATTGTTTTTTTCTGTTTTTTATTTTTTGTGTTTTCTTTTTACACACATATGTTGTATTTACATTGTATGCATTTTTTGTTGACGTTTTTCTTCTGCTTCCTGTAAGTGATCAGAAAACAATAAAGATTATTATTATTATTATTATTAAATACTTTTTAGTCGTATTAGATGATCTTTGAACAGTATATGTACAATATTTTAGAGAGTTTTCTCGAGTTCTCTACCTTGTGCATTAGAGGAGATGCACCATGTATTTATTTCAACATTTTCTATTTTACAAACATGATGCGCTTTAGAAACTTGGCAGCTGCACGTGAAGATCATTAGAGAGGACACCTAAAAATTTTTATACACTTAGCTCGTGTGCTGTACTGTGTGTAGTACTTTATTTTATTTATTTATTTGTTTCTATTGAAAGATTTGTTATTTGCGCTAGTGACTGTGCAATTTTATACTTTATTACATCGCATTTCTTGTAACTGATCGCTGCATGCATGTTTTATTCTTAAATTTCTGGTTTTACGGCATTACATTACGAAAATAGTAATAAGGTTAATCGTCACTCCTGTCCCGAATGTTCTGCTAGCTTCAGTGTCATGAGGCAAATAAAAACTGCGTTTAATAATACTCAAATCGTATTAAATGCTTATCAGAAACGTAGATCACTCATAATGAATCACAACCACCTAAAATGTATGGTCTTATTCAATTACATAAAGATAACTCACCTATCAGACCCGTTGTTTCTTATGTCCAAGCCTCTTGTAGAAAATTATATAAACATTTAATTAACGTATTAATAGAACGCACAACATTTGAATATGAATTCTCATTGAGAAACTCTCAAGAACAGATACATAGAGTATCACAATTACAAATTCTTCAATTCAATTACTTTAAAACTCCGACCTTTATTAAAACTCCAACATAATCAGACGAATCCCATAATTACCGAGGAAATTTTATATTTAGTTAAAATCTGTTTGGAACAAAATTATTTTCAATTCAATTATCAATACTATAAACAAAAAAAAGGTCTGGCAATGGTCAATCCGTTAAGACCGTTAGTAGCAGAGATATTTATGGAACACTTGGAAAAGATCCCTAGCACACACCATTTATTCAAAAAATTGCATCTATTGGTATAAATACGTAGATGATATTTTAATTTGCTTTAATGGCACCGATAGACAATTAAGAAAGTTTTATGACTTTTTGAATACAGTTCACCCTAATATAAAGTTAACTTTGGCACTAGAAGAAAATCGCTCTATTAATTTTCTAGATCTAACAATTATCTCACAAAAATAATAAACATGAGTTTGCCATATTTCATAAACGCACACATACAGATACAACAATACATGCGATTTCGTATCACCCGATTAATCATAAATTTGCCGGGTATCAAGCGATGTTACATAGATTAATAAATGTGCCAACGAATAAAGATAACTTTGATATAGAATTAAACAGGATACACAGTATGACCTTAAATAACGGTTATTCTAAGACGAAATTAATAATTTACTTTCGTAAAAACAAAAATCACATACTCTCTCTCTCTCTCTTATATATCCTAGATCTTCAATCAAAGAATTCAGTAATTACAGGTGCATCACATGTACATCACAATAATACCATCAGTAAATTCATAAAAAAACAATAAGGACAGGACAGACAAACGGTCGCACTCAGGAGTATATAGGTTGACATGTGAGTGCAATAAAGTATATATAGGCGAAACAGGTAGAATTTTTGCAACCCGGATATCCGAACATCAGAAAAGCTTTGTAGACAAAACCTCTGACTCGACCTATGGAAATCATTGTTTGGAAAATAACCACAATTTTAACAATAATTTTGATATACTTCATATTCAGGAAAAAGGTAAAAAACTAAATCTTGTAGAGTCAATGGAAATTAATAGATTTTAAATTAAGTTTAGCTTTAAACGACCAAACAGATGTTTGTCACTCTCCCCTCCTAGCACCAAATTTCTAAGTTGATAATTACCTGCTCGTTATTGTTTTGTATATAAGTAGTTTTTATCGATCCTTAACCTGATGAAGCCACAATGTGGCAAAACAATATTGTAGTACTATAATTAAATATTTTAAAACCTACAAAGTCTTTTGATTTAAGTTATTCGTAATGGAGTTTCAGCAAGTAATTCCCGCATCAATCAATGATTGCACACTTGCAACGAAGAATTGCTTGATGTTTGAAACATTGAGAAAGGGTACGGCCTAGAACGAAAATTCCAACCTAAGAAATGCGGGACTTCTTATAGGCGGCTATCGGCGGTGGGTTTAGTTTTCCTTTAACGTCAATAAGCTGTGGTCGTACTAGGGTGCGGTTGGTTATGCAGCCTGGATGGCACCGAAAACAGTCTCCCCAAGGAAGAAATGCAATATTTCCTTAGGTTGATTTCATTGGACTACGTAGCTGGTGAAAATCGTATTTCCTACTGACTTTCACGGTCAGCTAATGACAATTAACATGACTAATTACAGATAATAAAATTTCCGAACAAACATTTGGGGCTAGGGCGTTGGCGCGTAATTTGGAACAGTACGTCGGCGCTCAACTGTGACTTAGGAAGTATTGCAATTCCAAGCAAATCACATTTAACACTTTAAATTACAACCGGTGGAAATACGTATCTAAATTGTCTACACAAGGTACATCTGTGTAGCAGGATAATTTTAATATTACTTTTTGTGTTGCAAAATTTCCTGCAATTGTCCAAGCAAATTTATTAAAGCTTTTTCTCTATTATAGGACAAAAGAGATGATGATAATTTCAATAGTGTGCAAGATGGAAATTATACAATGATCTCAGCATTATGGGATCCAACTGAACCAGCTTTTGAGGCATTAAACACAGAAACTCCAAGAGATGGTCGACAATACATGACAGTTGCTGTTGATCTTGTTATCAGGGGAATACAAGAACCTGTCCGGTTTCAAATTGAAACACCGGTTAGGATTTACAGTCAAACTGAAAGGTTTTGGTATTTTCAGAAAAGATATTTGATCCAACATTTTTTTCTTAATTTGAAAGAGGTAAGTGAATAACATTGTAAATGAATCTGATTTATATTTCTATTTAGTCAGTTTAACTTATTGTGTATATACACATTCTCTGTGTGCGTGTGTAGAGGTGCACCTTCAAAATCCGAACAAATTGAAATCTAAATTTTCCGCCTTGTTTGACTCCCTATAATAGGTCTTTGTTGACATTTGAATAAGCTATATATAACCCACAGACCACCGACTCAATGCTAAAAAGTTATCTGATGAGATAGATAGATATATATCTCTTTCACACAGCAAGATTTGAGGGTGACAAAGAGGCCGCTAAATATCAACTAGCCGCGAAATTGAAAATTATTGGCGGGAATTTTAAATTAGTTTAAATGTGCTTATCGTCGGTTTGAAGGTAAGACTCATAAAGTTACATTTAAATCCGAAATAAATTATTAACACGTAAATACTTGCTAGCATGTATCTCCAAAAATTTATTTCGGATTAAAATGTAGCTTAGTGAGTCAAACCGACGATATATGTAGGTATAATAGGTACAAGATAAAAACAAAAATTTGAAAAGAAAATGTATATTATAAAGGAAAAGAAACATTAATTACAGTAGCGTTTCAGGTAAAAAAAAATATGAATCATCAAAGATATAAGAAATAATAAATAATAAAAAAGATCGCAACAATACAATAAAAGTATAAACACTACAAATGACTCAAACGAAAGAAATGCGATCCAGAACCAGGCAGAGAGAAAAATAAAAATATTAGAATATGACGTAGACATTTTACTGATGTTATAGTATTTTCAATTTGCTCTTCTTGCCACTAGAATTTTTTAGTCATGTTAGTAAAGGGTTGAGTCTGGTACAGCACTTCCCTTAACAATACTAATAACTAAATTAAAGTGTGTTGAACAAGTAGTTCAAGAAAAATCGATTTTTCTGATAAAAACTACAGCTTTCTTCTCAATGTTTCCTACTTGCAAATTTTGCAATTCCTGTAATTCTATTACCAACAGACACAACTAACTTCTCGAAAGCATATGTTAATTTATTCTGCCGCTCAGAAAACTCTTTGAAATAAATTGATAGCGTAATAGTGAACAATCAGAAGTTGAAGCACTTAAACATTTATCACAATTAATATCAGCGGGAATCCGTTTGGCAATATAACCACTAATATAGCCACTGATAAAATTTTTATATTACCAGAAGAAACAGCTTCATGTATTTCCTCAGCAATATGATAACTTATGTATGTATTAAGGGTTTCATAGTTATTTACCGGACTACTTCTCCCAGTCAATTCAGCCTCCTTGAGAAAATTGTGTAAATTACTTAAAAGACTTTCATCATCTTGCTCACAATCACACTTGCTTGCAATCTTGGATTTTTGAGACCATTAATGACTTGAGTCTTTAAAGAAGTAACAAACTGTGGAACTGTTGGGTTACCAAGTCAGCCACAACCGAGACGATTTGTACCAAGTAAATTTTCAGGCGTATCCTGGTTAAAAGTTGGAGGTCGGATATCAGTTATTCGGCGACTATACATACATGTTTTGCCATATTAAAGTAATAGCTTTAATGGAGTGCATCCATCCAATTTGTGATGGTAGTTTCCAACCAGTCTGATTTTGCCGCACACATAATTCCACACCTCGACTTTGGAAGTGGCTGTGTAAAAAATAGGAGTATAGGAGAAAATATATGTAGCACTGAAAGTACTGCTAATAATAATTAGTGAATGCTTACCTCTCTGGATCCAAAGTGTTTCTTTTTGAATAGGTTTAGGTACTGCAGTACAAAATAACTTCTTGCTCGTATCGTATACGGAGCAATCAAAATAGTCCCTGCGCGATCTTGAATTGTGCGTCATTTTGGATTCCAAAATGCAATGCATCGAACCATATTTTTTCCCTAAAAACATTTCATTATTATTACGTATAACTCAAAAATTGGCAATTAAATGGATGAGTGATAAGACCAAAAAACTATTTTTTAGATAGTTCGCTGATTCAATTATATTCATCAATATATTTATTTTCATCTATTGTTGTTTTGTAAATTTGATAATCTACAATTTTGATTATCTATAAATTTTATCACAAATACATAATTTTAGAACTATTTCTTTCATTTAAGGTTAGGTATACAAATAAATATGTACCTCTCAAATTTTCTTGCAATACTATGCTACTGCACATCTTTGTAACCCCTATAAAGCTCTTCCCACACACAAAAACATTTGTTTCTCATTTCAACGATGAAAAACGGTTCAAGACGGTGAAAAACGGTGGAAAATAATGAATTAAAAAATCAAAAACAACGTACACTGACGCTGCTCCAACGCCCGATTCTTAACGACTCCCGGCAATTATCGCGCCAGTTGCCAAACCTTGGATTCATACTGGCAAAGAAGGAGCATATTATCTTTTTACTTAGGTAAACAAAGATAACTATAGCGGACAACTTTTCGTATTTACTTGGATATCTGGAGGATTGGAGGATTGGAAAAAGGCTTTTATATTCTGGTTTCTGATCCTGTAAGTACACCAAAGCGCGCCTTCTAGCTGAAGACTCTTTTCAAAACGTTATCCCTCGAATGCCATCTTACTTCTGTGTGATAAAGAAGATTTATATATAAAGAACCCATGTCTTCACAAATGTTTCCAAAAATACGAGTCTGTATCCTTTTCCTTTGATACAATTACAACTCTAATGACACTTTCCAGAACATAATCCGTTTCGGTGTAAAAAACAGTACCGCCATTTGGGATTACTTCTTATAATCTGAGAATAAGACCAAATCGAGTCAATCAAGTCAATACCGTATTGATATGTATTTTATTGCATTAAAGTATCAAATGGATTTTTGCCGGTCGTATTGGTCTCTAATTGCGTACAAAATAAAATATTTTCTGTGGAATCATCGCTTGTGTTGTATCTTACGAATGTTATAAACTGAGCACACCTAGATGTAGATTCGTCCATTCGTAAAGAGAAGTACGTGCATTTCTTGATATTTTCAACAATTAGTGCTCGAATATCTTCTGGCATGTCACTTATTCTCTTTTAGATAGTATTATTGGGGATGAGTATTGTTTTTCATTTTTTAGCTAGTTTTTCACCAATGAGTATTTTTGAGTTTCGATGCGTGAAGATAGCGGTTGTGAGGCGAGTAGCTTAGTGAATCGAACGTTATGACAATAAACGCGTCTGACATGTATTTTACAAAAGCAAACTAGTAATTGAATTTGTTTAGTTCAACCTAGAACAATAAAAGAATGGAAGAGTGTGATCAAACGATAAATCTATTTCCTTTTCGGGCAAAAATAACGGGTGAAAACAGTCAAACCTCACAGATAGAAAATATATGGTAAAAGAGGACAGTACAGAAAGCGAATTAAAACACAGATGGAGGATAAAGTTGATAATCCGAGGTATACACTGGAAATGACGGACAGCTGGTGGGATACGTGCAAAGGTTGTGAAAGGAAGAGAGGAGGGCGATTTGGGTACTTATTCAGAAAAGACAGAAGAAACGCAGGGCAAAATTGATAAATTGATGGAGATGATAATAGAATGGCACACATAGAAGAAATAAAACGCACATAGAAAGAACCAAAAACAAACTAGACAGCTTCAGCTGGAAAATCAGCAGTTAAAAGAAGAAAACAAACAAATAAAGAAGGAATTAAGTATAATTAAAAACGGAATGGAGAGAATAGAGAAAAAATATATAAGCAACAACAGTAATTACGGGTTTGAAGATATATAATATAGACAAAAAAACGAACTTCATGGTAAGAGAAAAATAAAGGGAAAATGTCAGAAGAGAGAAGTAAAGGAAATCACGCAAAAATAGGATACAGCATGCAGTACATAAACAACAAAGAATAGAAATGGGATAAAGAATTGAGTGAATTGAAAGAAGTGGATGGCGATGCACCAAAGAAATGAAGGATGGTGTAAACAAAGGAGTTGAGGCAACGAACCAGGTTATGGAAAAGGACAAGAGAAATAATTGGAGGAGGGAGAGAATTGAGAGAGGGAGATAAAACAAAACAGAAAGATACAAATTGAGGAAACAGATGTAATCAAGATGGGAGCTTGGAATGTGAGAAGTGTTAATGGAAATGAGGAAGGCAGAGTCGACGAGATGATTAGTCAACATATAAACATCTTAGGAATATGTGAAACAAAAAGAAAGGAATAGGAGAGAAACGTACACACAAGGGATACTGGATGTGTTGGTGAGGGTGTGGGAGAAGGAAAACGTGGAAAAGGGAGTAGGGCTTATAGTGGCACTCAATTGGGCCAAACCTATAAGAAAAATATGTAAATGGAAGAATATTGTTGGTGGACATTGAGATAGAAAAGGGGAACACCTGTACAATAGTGGTAACATGTGGAGCGAATGAAAATGCGAGGAGGGATGAAAAGGATGAATATTTTAAAGGACTACAAGAAATAGTTGACGAAGAAAATCAGTACACTGTTGTGATAGGGGATTTGAATGGATAAGTGGGTAGCAGCAATATCGCGTTACGAAGAATAATGGGAAGAGAGGGGAAAATAATGAGAAACAACAGCGATGATAGGATAATAGGAACCTGTATCGAAGACGACTTGGTTATAGCAAACACGAAATTTAAGTAGAAAGATATTCACAAAATTACGAGAGAAAACAGAATGAAAAGGCAATCATAGACCACTTCCTGGTCCGGAAGTACATACATAGTAGACGTGAAAGTATCTAGACAAGCAGAAATTGGCAGTGACCATTATTTAACAACCACGTATACGCACAGAAAGAAACAACAGAAGTAAAAAAGGAATGAATTTAAGGATTTGATATTAACAGCGGCAGACATAAGTTGCGGTACTTCTAGAGTAACTAACAAAACTTTTAAGGCAACAGAATGGTGGACAACGCACAAATAACTATCGAGGAAAAGAAGAATGCATGAAAAATATATCTCAGCTCAAGAACATCAGATGTTTACCAAAAATATAAGACGAAAGGAAAAGAGGCGAAGGAGATAGTGAAGGGAGCAAACCAAGAATCATGGAGGAAATTTGGCCCAAATATGAGTGATAACTAGAGGAAATGAAAAATTATTTTACAGCATTTTAGAGCAAGAGGCAGAAAAAAGAAACAAGTGGCTAGGATTATTACCGACAGAACGAAAGCGTTCAACAAGAGGCAGCACACAGCGTTCATGCTGGTGGATATAAAAATAGCTTTTGATCGAATGTGGATCAACAGGTTAATCAGTAAAATGATAAAACACGATTTTCCACACCCGCTCATCGCACTAATAAGATCTTATCTCGCCAATAGGAAAGCTAGAGTCAGAATAAACGCCATAACTTTCGCGACATACGACATTAGGGCAGACGTACCACAAGGGTCGATGTTGGGGCCTATCCTGCACAACATCTACACCTACGACATTCCTGAATTTCCTAATACAAATCTAACTCTTTATGCCGATGATACCACCATATACACTCACTCCTCGCCGCTAGTAGCTCTCTAGAAAATTCAGAACTATATACATACCTCGATATGAAAAATACCTGAAAACATGGAAGCTATCAGTGAATCCAGAAAAATCCTCAATCAGCAGAAGACTTCGTGCACCAGTATTTTGCAAATATATAGTTGTAAACCAATGAGTAAACAGGTTCGTACTTAATTTTTTGAAGTAGAAGTTTGACATTTGATGCCTTAAAAATATAAAAATACGCGAAGGGATATTACCTGGAATAGGCTCTCTTTTATTCTCGGACCGAACTATCCTTCTGCTTCCTTTAAAACAATAAACAAGACAGAGGCTAGTTTATCTGCCGCTGATAGCAGTGGCAATACTGTGTAATTGTGGGTTGTAGCCGAAACTGACTCTACAACATATCCAATTTTCTTTGTTCCGGCCAAGGCAAGTGTACGACCTGAATCTATTTCCAAGTTAAATCCGCTTGCATCAGTATTAAATACATTCCTTGGGCCATAATGTTCCATAAGCGGTTTTACTAACTCTATAAAATTAGCTGCCGCGGTTTCTGGCACATTGTTGTCCATTCCATATGAGCGACTAATAAAACTTTGTAATTTTCCGTGATACGACCCAGATGTTTTCTTAGTGTGCAATATCCATTTCCTCGAAGCTTTAAAATTTTCAAGTTCAATTTCTGCATTAGCTTGTAGAGCCCAACTTCTTACATCCATATCATGAACGATGCGATTCAAACTGGCAGTAAACCGTTGAAGTGTATGTTGAGAAATTTGTATTAATGTTTCATGTTTGCCCTTCTGTAATGACTGCTCCCATCTGCATAGTTGTCGTAGAAACTTAACTAAACTTAACTAAACTAACTCTAAAATTATTTTCAACTGTTGCTCACTTTATCAGTCCTTCTTTTCTGCTCCTCCAAAATTTCACTGCTTTCTTTTTGTATTCAATTAGTGAAACCACTTACATCATCGCTGGTAGAAATTCAGTTCCAATTCTTCTACAAGTCTTCTCGTGAAGGTGGCTCATCGTCAATCACATCAGCAGCAATTTGACGATATTCGTCCAAAAATTCTCTACCCATAATGTGTCTGGAACTGTCTTGCATACTCCTCTCTATCATATCTTTTATGACATCATGCAGTTCTTGTTCTTTAACATTTGGATTAACAAATTTGATATGTTTATGTATACCATGCTGCACTACAAAAGCACGATGCAATTAACAGTATGATTGAAGAATATCTATTAATCATCGGTATACTGGGGAATATATAGTATTTATAACCTACGCGTTATCAACTGTTCAAAAATATAAAACTATAACCATTTAGTTTAATATGCAAACACATTACAACTATGACTTTCTTTAGGCGTCAAAACAAAAGCATTCATTGATAGTATAAAGGCATAGGTTTTAACTTTTACTTAAATCCATTAGCAGCCAGCAAATTTCTTCTTTTACATTGTAATTGGCGAAAAAACGAAAAACCGCTCTATTTCCAGTCTTCAGATGCTTGTAATAGATAAGAAGTATTAAGTTACTATTAAAAGAAAAGGTCTGGTTCGAATTTAATGCTTGCCTGTATTTGGTTTATGCCTACAACAAATAGATTTGCAGGTACAATTCAACATTTATCGCATAATGTCGGGATAGGGCAATTAATAAAGAGCAAGGTTTTCCATCATTCGCCGTGCAGTCCCAAGGACCAAAAAATAATGTGGTAAAAAATTATATAAACAACGATGATTTGAATGTTGGACGATTATTACATATCGTATAATGTTTGCGAACTCGGGCGTGAGATCTGGAGGAATTCGGGAAAGGCGTAGTAGAATAGATTAAAACAGCGAACTTGAGGAACGAGAGAAAAAACAGTGATTTATTCCTCGCCTAAAAAGGAGGAAAAGCCGTACAAAGCTTTATAACTTTATAACTATATATCTACTATACATTCCTTATATAATAATAATAATAATAATAATAATAATTTATTTCATATACTAAACGTGAAATAGAGAGTGAAATACAAGAACAGTTGCATGGAGGCCCGCGTTGTTTCCGCCGTTCGGGGTATGTTTACATGAATCGGGTAGTGAAACAATAGATTACCGTGCGTCTCCGCAAAAACAAACTCTTTCGTAATTAGGCAAGTGTTTGAACATTAGTGCATTTGTAATTTTTAGTTATAATTATTTGCTTTGGAGCACCCTTCGAAATTCATTCTTCATACGTTTATTTCTTATACTCAAAGGGCAAGATAATAAACCAATATGAATCGATATGTATTGTTGAATCATGCGACCACCCGCAACGTCAATTCATAGTCTGTTTCATGTAATCTTTAATATAAACATTTCTGCTAAATGCTCATTGGCAAGCGATGTCATTGATCACTGAAGACTTCTTCACCCCGAAGTGGGAATGTCACAATCATTTTCCCCATAAAACATTTTTGATGCAAGATTAACGACAGACGGTAGAAAACAGTCCAGTCTCGCCGTTCCGGTAACATCGCGATCTTAAAAATCTGTGTAGAAAATAAAGTGTTTTTAAAGAAAAAGCTCGAACTCTTGTGTAGTTAAAATACGTAACAAAAGTTTCTAGAAGTAGGTAATAGAGGAGCTTCACGAGCGCAAAATTTAGCAAGAATTATCCGATTTTATTAAATCCGATTACGGAAAGCCTCAACAAATGTTCAAACAGTCATAAAAAAAGTTTAAGTTATAGGACTGTTTTCAAAATTTATCGGAACTTATTAAAATTTAGTGGAATATATCTTTGGACATAATAATAATAATAATAATAATAATAATAATAATAATAATAATAATAATAATAATAATAATAATAATAATAATAATAATAATAATAAAAAAATAATAACAACAATAATAATAATAACTTTATTACCCAACAGATTATCCAATAACAGGGCAATTTACAAAAAAGAAACGACAATGCAGTGTTACAAATCAAAAACTTAAAGTTAAACTTGAACTAAAGCTAAACTTAAAAGGAACAATTTGAACAAAAAAAAGATTGAAAAGCTGATCGCTACAATATGTTAAACATAAAAGAAGCTTCCAAATAAAAGTTTTCACCAAAAAAAAAAAGAAATACTAATGTGCGGCAGAAAAGTTGAAAGGGTCAGGATACGCACCATTCGCATTCCTACACATATGATTCAGTGGCGCTTTAAGTAAAACATAAGTATGTGCTCGTGAAATGCAAAATTTATCCAGAGATCTGCAATTGTTTTGGGGAACAACAAAAGATACTTGGGAAAGTAAAGATGGCGAATCGATCTCATGGTTGATCAACTTTAAGAGAAACCTACCACTAGCTACTTCTCTGCGGCGACATAAAGATTCAAGATTGTGCCTCTGAAGTAGGCTGTCATAATCAATGCCACGAAGAGGATAGACACCATCCGATTTATAAGAGAGGTGCTTCAAAAGTTTTTTGAACCGCTTCAAGCTGTAGTTGATGATGATGGTAGTGAGGATACCATACAATAGAGGCATACTCCATCTTGGAGCGAACAAGCGAGTAGTAAACAGCCTTTAACGCTGCATCACCGGAAAAGTGTCTGCAAGTTCGAAATAAAAACGCAAGTGATTTAGAAGCTGATGAACTGATAGCTTGTATGTGTAAAGAGAATGACAATTGTGTATCAAACAGTACACCAAGATCTCTGAATTGGCTCACTCTAGAAACTATAACATTAGAGACTGTGTAGTTATATATCTCTGGCTGAGAAGAGCGAATGAAGGTAAGTGTTGGCACATTTATCAACATTCAATTGAATGTTATTGAGAGAGCACCAATCGTTAATTGCTGTAAGGTTTTTTGTAGAATCAAGGAATCAGACGTTGAAGTAATCTTGTAAATTTTGAGATCGTCTGCATAAGCAAGGAAGTCACAATCCAAAGAGAGCAAAAGATCATTCACGTATATATTAAAAAGAAGTGGACCTAAATTTGAGCCTTGGGGGATTCCACTGGACGCAATGAAAGAGCGAGATAGAAAACCATTATAGTGTACGTAATATGTACGATCATGAAGATAAGATTGCATTAGCGCAACAGCACCAGGACAGAATCCAATTGAAGAGAGTTTGGATACTAACACCCCATGATCAATAGTATCGAAAGCTTTGCTGAAGTCTGTATAAATAGTGTCTACCTGAATTCGTTTATCGAGGTTCTCGCTAATGTACTGGGTAAACTCAGCTAAGTTGGTGGTAGTTGATCGTCTACGAGTAAATCCATGTTGATGAATAGATAGATAAGGTTTGATGGAGTTACAATACAATCTTTCGTAAAGAAGTTGTTCGAAAATCTTAGCACAGTTTGAAAGCAGAGTGCGGAGAGCGCTCGAATTGAGCTCGTTCGCGAGCGGGCTCAATTCGAGCGAGCTTTATTTTCTCCATTAAAAAGAGCAATTCTTTTAGGACTCGCGAGCTTAAAGCATAAAACTCGCAAGCGAGCCTAATTTTTAAGAGCCCAAAATAAAGTTCGAGCCGAGCTAAAAAGAACCGTTCGCGAGCTTTATTTTTGTTTACAAATTTAAAATTTGAAATTTTTTGAAGCAAAAATGTTCATGCTTATGTAGGCATATATGTACCCTGCCCGCAAATTGGTAGTCTACTACAAATAAAATCGACTTATAGTTCACTTTTATGGTCTAACTACACGCTGGCTCCAATGTAATCCAGAATTTGCTCAAATCAAACTGTGTGTGTATTTTTAATCGACTTCAAAAAAGGAGGATGTTATCAATTCGGTTGTATTTTTTTCATGTTTGTTCCACTATAACTCCGTCATTTGTAAACCGATTTTGATTTTTTTTTGTTTGAAAGGTATTGATTGCAGTTGGGCCCCATAATTTTTTTTTGGAAATCGGACAGACAAAATGTCCATCCGAAAAATGAATTCTTGCATAACTCCGCCTTTTATGAACCGATTTTCAAAATTTTTTCTTCTTTATAAAAAGGCTGGTCAAAGGGCCGAATGCATAAATAAAATTTGGAAATCGGACAGAAAGTATAAATTTTCAGTGGAAAAATTATACAAATTAATATTTTTATTAACCTTTGCTCACAAATAATTGATTTAAAGGGTTGCAGCATAAAATGTTTATTTATTTTAATTAACATTCTTTTTAATAATTAAATAATTAAATAAAGTGAGAATTACAGATCACTATTTTTTTAAATTAATTATTATTTCTTCGATTAAATTTTTATTTAACTAAAAGCAAATTATTAATTGTATCCTTTGATAATTTGGATCTAGATTTTGTTAAAATAAATGAAAGAGCACTAAAGGCTCTTTCTGCAGATACTTGTGTTGATGGAACCGCCAGCGCTGCGTCAAATAATTTTCCAAGTTCTGGATCTGTGATTTTACTTCTTTTGTAATGCTCCAAAATATTTGCTTCAAAGGGAATCCTTTCCACATTGCATAAATTTTCTAATTTTTGCTTCATTGTTTGGTAGGTTTGTGGAGTTTGTTGAATTAGCCAATTCATTTCTGATTCCAGTTTTGAAAATGCTCCTGTAGATGTGGATGGTGCATTGCTTGAAATTGATTCAATTTGGCTGTCGTTGTTTTGACCTGCTAAGCGTTTTATCATTGCCTGTGTTTTAAGGAGGTGGTTCTAAAATGAAATAAAACGTTTAATTAAACCCGTCATTTATTAAAAGGCTTTGCTTTCGCTTCTTCATAGCATCTAATAAGTTTTGTGCGTACGTGTTTTCTTGCAATCGCAGCTCTTCTAGCTCCGCTTCACAGCAAAGCCAATCTCTATAGAAATCACCTACTATGTATTGTTCGAACTGGAATTTATTTGTACACTCTGACAGAGGGCTAAAAGCGTTCACAAATTTCTTTACGAAATTCCAGTTAGGATCAAGAATATTTGATTCATTGATGCGCTCAATATATTCTTTTGCATTTTCCAATGATTTCATCATTTTAAAAGTTGAATTCCACCTTGTGGCATTGTCTAACACTGGCATTTGAAAATTGACAATTTTGCGGCATTCTTCAACTTCAGGTTGAATAGTTCTCAGTACGTCTTGAGCTGCAAGTTGTATTGTATGTGCTGCACATCGTACAACTGCCATAACAGATGAAGGTGACGAGTAATATTTTCGAAGTCTTCATCATCACTACTTATACCTTCAACTTCTTGTGCTAAAGCTTCCTCTTGAAGATCTTGCAGTAATTTTGCCGTCTTTATTACATTTGCTCCGTTATCGGAAGTGCAAGCGTATACTTGGGATATCTAAATATTGTATTCTTTTAAACAGTTTATTATCTCCTCTTTCAGAAACTGAGCTGTATGCCTTTGTTAACTGTATCATGCCAATCGTATTGATATGAATCTTTGAGTCTTTTATATATTGAATATTTACTCCAAGAATACTTTTTTCCATACGCGTAGCAACGTCGATTTTTAAACAAATCATCTTTTTAAAGCCGATTTTGAGATATTTTCTTTTATTTGCATTGCTGCGTCGTTAATTTTACAAACGATATTTTTGGAATTTATATTAGTTCCATCCAAATCTTCATAAGGGCGTAAAATCTTTTTAAAATACTTTTCATCATCAAATATTCTAAATGGAATACTCTTTACAGTTACAAGCCCAACACAGCATAACAAAAATTCATTTTTGTTTAAGGAAACCGAAATATTATTAATTTTTTTCTTTGACGCACAATTATTTGATGATGGTTCTACGTCACTATCGCCATCACTAATTTTAATTATGTGCATTGTTTCATAATGGCGTTTGACCGGCTTTCTTTCCTTTGAGGATCTTTTGGCAAAGTACACATTTCGATGTATTATTTTCTTCGTCGACAAATACGTATTTATTAAATTCAAATGAATTTTTCCGGCCCATTACGATAACGTTTCAACTATCACTTAAGAACAATCACTCTGATCATTGAACAAATTTCACAATTTTTACAAAAAGTACAAGACCCCTTCCAAGAAAAAAACCTCTTTTAGGTAGCTCCCTTCACAAGTTTAAGGATAAGAAATTAAATTTTTCGCCTTAGAAATACCCGACTGTCAACTATCTGCATTAGGTATCTACTTATGTATCGAACTGCCTATGGCTATCATTGCGAATGTTTACGCGAGAGTAATTAATCCGGATTAAACAGGCTTTAGATGGGTAAGAAAGGGGAAGAGAACGGTTTTTACGTTGGATTAATTTTTAATCCGAACTGAGCTCATCCAAACGACAGTAGTTTTTAGTCGGCTTAATTTTTAATCTGTTCGGTACACATGAGATGAATTCAAAAAATAAAGTTTGCGAACGATTCTTTTTAGCTCGACTCGAGAAATTTTAAAACGAGTCGTGTTTGGCTTACGAGCCGAGCGCAGAAATTTGGAGACCCTTAAAAAGTTTGCGCTCGTGAGCTAAATAATAAAGCTCGGCCGCACAAACTTTAAAACGAGCGAATTTAATGAAATTGAGCTCGCGAGCCGAACTTTTTCCTACCCTGTTTGAAAGTATACTAATAGGTCTATAATTGTAAATATTACGCGGGTCACCTTTTTTAAGACGGGGTGATCCCGCTAATTTTCCAAGAAGTCGGAAAAGTAGACGTTTTGATAGCCATATTAAAAATCGTACATAGCGGTTCACACAAAATTGGAGCACAGTCCCGAATAATAAAACTAGGTAAAGCGTCATCTCCTTGAGTCATGGTCGCTTTAATTTTTTTAAAGGCACTAGTAACCTCGTTAGGAGTAAAGTATCCAATGTTAAAAGAACAGCTATTAAAGTCCGAATAAAAATTGCTAGGATTAGTAGGTATGCTATGAGTGAATACTTTTGAGAACACATCTGCAAATGCTTGAACGATATCAATTGGTTTATCAAGGATTGAATTGTCGACATCCAAACACCCAGGAATTCTGGAGGTAGATCGCCTAGAGTTTACAAGCTTCCAAAATAATTTTGAATCACCAGCTATATTCATTTCAATAGTTTTATGATTTTCCCTATAAGCTCCATTAATTTGTGTGTTAATTAAGGACCGTAATAGTCGACATGCAAGATACTGTCATACAGCGACATAAAATCCGCTCTTGAAAAATTATATCGCAAGTTTTTATTAGACGGGACGTTGTTTCCTGCTTTAGACTTGGTAATATCTAGGATTGCAATTAGGGCAGGGTGAACACATCTTCGTGTATAAGCGGAACAATATCATGGCTAACGGCAACAGTACAAGAAAGGTTAGAGAAAACTAAATCTAAAGTTCTATCATTACAGTTTAAGACGTTATTGTACTGTTTCAAAGCTAATGTTGATATGAAGTTAGTAAGTATACGTGTTTTTCGATCGGTAGTATTACAAGAATTAAAATCCAGACAATTAAAATCACCGAATATCAACAATTGCTTAGAGAAGCTCCAAACTCAACGCATCAAAGAAAATTTCATATTCATCACATGCAACATATGGAGGTACATAAACATTAACAATAAACAAATTATTCTCGCCAATGCAACATTTACAGATAATAATATCAATAGAGGGAATTAAAGTGAGTAAGTGGTTAACGTTGTATTGAAAAGATTTAATATTATTAGAAACTGCAGTTAAAATTTCACCGCCTGTAGTACGCCCAACAGTAGCAAAGCTCCTGTCCTTTCTGTAGATAGTGAAAGAGCTATCAAATATCTGAGAATCTAAAATATCTAAACACAGCCACGTCTCAGTAAAAAAACAATATCAAAGTCAATCGAAGCACTGGCGGAGAAAACGCTATCCAGTTTCGTACGGAAACTTCGAACATTCTGATAACTACATCTTATAGGCGCAGTACATCCGCTGGGCAAGGTCAGTTTCCGAGAGAGGGGAGGGGGGGACAAACGATTGTAGGGACATCTTTAACATATTTGATTGTGAGCCCGGTTTCGCCAGCAGCAATCCTAGTCCGCAGTTGATCCCTCACTGATTTAAAGTATTCATTTTGCATAGGTGTACGATCCTTGACTATCGAAATAGATCTGTATATATCCACAGTTCGCAGCCTCCTCGCCTTGCGCAATATATCATATACCACGGAAGACACTGGCAATGTTAACTTGATTGGTCTCTTTCTTGAAGGACTGGTTAGATCGTATTTACCCAATCGCGTTGGATTTTGAAAATCGGTTGTAATCTCTAGTTCTGTCAAGATCCCACGAACGGTAGCAATATCGGAAGCTACCTGGTCGGCCTTCGAAGCATTTACCAATTCCGGGACATTAAACACAACCAATATTATTCTTTCTACTTTCCCTCTCTGAGATTTCGCGAATCTCTCCGCATCCATCGACGTGAGAGTCTGCTTTTGCTCATTTAACCTTCCTATACTCACGCATACGGTCTGTGAGACCGATTTATATAGTACAGTATACGTCTTTCATTTTGACGTGAGTATAGGAAGGTTAAGTTCAATACCGTAGGGATTTGATCCTTTAGGGCCTGGATCTCAGATTGAAGGTTATAAACTAGAGTTGTGAGTTCATGTATTTTTCCTAGTTGATTCCTAAGCTCAGCACACTCAGAACAGTAATAAAACAATTTACGATTCCTTGCCTTCATGCATTGCGCCTCAGAACGAGATAAACCACTGCAAGCGGGATGCACAACTTTTCGGCGAAGATCACATGGAATTGAGTCTTCTGCGATAGTTGCGGAATTACAAAAAGTGCAAGCAGAATCCATAATAGGAGATAAGTAGGAAAACAACAGAGGAAAGAAGGAATATACGGGGACACACTTCACACCAAGGGGGTCTATCCAGGTGACTAACTGTAAACACAAACAACAAACAACAATTGTTATGATTTCCAAAGATGTATTCCACTAAATTTTAATAAGTTCCGATGAATTTTGAAAATAGTCCTATAACTTAAACCTTTTTTATAACTGTTTGAATATTTGTTGAGGCTTTCCGTAATCGGATTTAATAAAATCGGATAACTCTTGGCAAATTTCTATTACCTACTTCTAGAAACTTTCAGCTGTATTTATAATTATTCCTCGAAATTGTACATATTCGATTAATTTTAGATTTATGGATCCCCCATCTCATTAGTTCGTTTTTTTTTTTATGATGTCGCTTAGTCCCACATGAGGGTTATGCCTACATACAACTGTTCTTGTATTTCACTTTCTATTTCAGGTTTAGTATATGAAATAAATTATTATTATTATTATTATTATATAAGGAATGTATAGTAGATATATAGTTACAAAGTTATAAAGCTTTGTACGGCTTTTCCTCCTTTTTTATGCTAGGAATAAATCATTGTTTTTCTCTCGTTCCTTAAATTCGCTGTTTTAATCTATTCTACTACGCCTTCCACGAATTCCTCCACATCTCACGCCCGAGTTCGCAAACAGTATACGATATGTAATAATCGTCCAACATTCAAATCATCGTTGTATATATAATTTTTTTACTACATTATTTTTGGTCCTTCGGACAGCACAGCGAGTGATGGAAAAACTTTCTCTTTATTAATTGCCCTATCCCCACATTATGCGATAAATGTTGAATGGATATTTATTAGTTTAAAAAAGAATACCTATAAATCTATCTGTCGTAGGCATAAACCAAATACAGTTAAGCATTAAATCTGAACCAGACCTTTTCTTTTAATAGTAACTTAATACTTTTTATCTATTACAAGCATTACAACATAGATAAGAGGCGAGGAACAGCCGAACGCTTTCGGCATCGGTTGGCCCTTTTCGGCTGGTTCTCCCACTATGACAAATTTTTGTTTCAGATATTGCTCCTATACCTCCAATACCGTAAGAAAATGAATATTCGCGCACCACTTGATTTCTTAACATCCAGAAATCTACCTTCTACCTAGCAACAACCAAGGGAGTTCACTACAGGTGTAACCACTAATTGACGACGCAGGATGAGGGAGGTATAAAAGGAAGCACATAACATTGAATCAACGTCATAAAAGTAACAATAAATTGATTGACATATAGCCAGTAGTAACCCCTGTATATATGCACATATACATATATATATACAGTATGACCCCGGATTGAGTTTACAATAGGTATGATTGACCAAAAATTTTCGAATTGGAATTTTATATTTTTGGATTCCGCCCTGCTTGGTGTGAAACTTACTTTTAGTTTACTTTCGATTTTTCAGAGTGATCGGCCTACTTTAATAAAATGCAGTATTGGTCAGTTTCCTTTTGTGTCAACTTCATTTTCAACTTCGTTTTGTGTCAACTTTGTGTCAGCTTGACATTAATGATCACAAAAACAAAAAAATATGTATAAGAAATTTTCAATTAAATTATTAAAACAAAAAACATTATTCACAAATTATTGTGAATTGGTTCAACCGTAAATTTGATCACTGTTGGATGGGTAGGAATGTTCCAGTTTTATGGCCCCCAAGGAGCCCAGATTTGACTATTGCCGATTTTTATTTGTGGTAACGTTTAAAACAAGTAGTGTATGCAGAAAATTTACCCAATGATGCCGTGGTATTAAAAAATCGCATAAAAGATGCTATATCCGGCTTACCAATTCAGGAAATCCAGAATAGCTTTAAACCACTCTAGAGGCAGAAAAAAGACCTAAATTTGACAATTTATTCTGGGATTATAACAAACAGAATAGAATCTCTTTTCGGAGGGTTTATTTAACGCATATTGAAGTACGAAAAACAGTTTTTTTATTGTCATTTTCATACAAAATGGTGGCGACAGAGCACGTCGCCGAGAACAGCGCTTTTGAAAACACGGTCACGGGAAGACGGATTTCTCGGCCTGTATGAGTCCCGGAACAAAAAATCTAAAAAATTTATAATCTATATACAATTCGCTTTGGAAGTACATAGGAGTTACTTTTAAATCAATTTTTGTGGAAGTGGTGCACTTTGTAAGAAGTTAATTGATTGTTTGCCCTAAAAATGAACATTAAATTGTTCATAAAAAAAAGTTCACATTCAATAGGAAAACGGCTATGTACTTCCAAAGAGAATATTGTTGTGAAGCTACTGTAAAGATTTCAAATCGATCCTTGCAATAGTCTCCGAGAAATCCGTCCTCCCAGTTTGAAAAAAGTGGTTCCGATAAAAACGCGTTTAGTTTTATGAACAGTTTAATCCCTGAAATTTTTGTTTACATCTAATCTGCGATGCCTGCACCATACATTTGGCCATCCAGGTCGATGTACGCCTCCTCCTCTTCCTTCCTAGATGCTTTCAAGGATGTTCGGACCCTTTTTCCGGCATCGGTAAGCGATCTTTCGGAAAAGTCGCTGCGGCGTTCGTCAGTCTCCACGCAGAAGTTATAACAGTTCGGCCCAATCTTCATACTCAAATTCTGCATGAGCCTCATGACAGTTGACAGGCTGTCATGATATATGCCTGCACTGTATAAACTGCCGTGTCAAGTACGTGTTTGCCGCTGGAAGTCGATTTCGGAGCCATTGACCAGACTGTGGCGTTGCAGCTCTCGTTGCTAATTTGCGTAAAGTCGCCGATACAACGAGAAAGCAGTTCGTCACGGCTTAATTAGTCATAAATTGGAGAAATCGCTTCGTAAACTTCTCGAGATAGAGGTGGCGGCTAAATATGAGGACAAGACGCAATCGATTTTCGCCAAAAAGTTATAGCTCCGTAAAGGTGACCTAAAGGGTGATAAATTATCTAAATAAAAGTTTTGCGAGAGATGCTTCCCAGAGTCACAATTTTAGAAAAACGGTCTTACCTTGAAGGGTTTACGTTACATTCAGATGGAGTTTTCTTATGTATTTAATCACATAAATACAATTTGTAATACATTTATAATAACTTTCATCCTTTTTCTACAAATATACGTTCAAATATTAATATAATTTTCAGTAATTTACCAACATTTTCACTTTTTCTGAGATGTTAAAATGTATGACTTTCTAAATGACATTTGACTGGTAGCAATCAGTACCAACTTAAATAGATGTATATTTATGTAATTCTTCTTATTCTTCTTCGAAGCGGTCTATTATTCAAGTTAAACGTTGGTTAAACGATCGCTCCGTGCAAGTCGTTGGAGGGATACAAAAAAGATCGAAGCGCCAGTAGTGGCCATAAGTTGCAAAAACTTTATTTGTATCTGGTATCAAGTAGAATAATTGTATATACGATGAGCCGTCAATGTTGTTTAAAAATTTGTAAAAATAATAATAAAAATAGTAAATGCAAGTTGTATACATTTCCTGTTACGAAATATAAACAGCAACAACGAGATAAATGGATTCAGTTTGCGATGAAAGTAAAGTAAGTGATATAACCTCATTTTGAATGATGTAATTATTAACTATTAATATGATTTTAGGTAAGTGGATCAACATGGAAACCGAAAGTACAGTCTGTCATATGTTCGAATCATTTCTGTGGAAGAGCAAAGTCCAACGAAGAAGCAAGTCCTAGTTATGCTCCTACTATAACTTCTCTGAAATCAAGTGTGTTTCATGACATTTCACCATTAAGCAGGTAGTAGTACTATACAATATGATAAACTATGTGTAATGCTTAAATTAAATTGATAAATTAATGGAAATACTACTTTTTATTTATAGACATACTCGTTTCATAAACAGGAGATTCACCAAAATTAACCAAGAGAGAAAGAAAACTCAAGACTATTATGAAAATGAAAGAATCAATCTGGAAAATCATGATGGTACGTCTGATAGTAATATTAATATGGATATACAGTTTGGTTGAATCCATGGATAAGGAGTGCCAAGTTGACTTCTCTGATGATTCGAGGGAAGAAGCAAAAACATTTACCTGTAATAAATATACTTACAATGATCATTGCAGTAATGTAGAAATACAAACAAATATAGTGATTAATAAATGTCAGAAGAAGAATATTGTTGTGTTAAATGTGAAGAATAAAAAGTGTGGTACTCCACTCAAAAATTTTAAAGATGTGTCTGTTGCAACAAATACTACAAATGAGGAAAATAGTGATTATTTTCGTGGAATGCCATCAATTAAAAATAGTGAACAATTATTAGATCTTACTGGTGTTGGAATGAACAATTTTCAGTTTTTATTAAAAGGAATGAACAATATAGCTGAAAATTCAAAGATATCTAAGGAGAACAAACTTTTGATTTTTCTAATTAAAATTAAAACTGGACTTATTTATGCAGCAATAAGTGTTTTATTTTGTGTACATAGAACTGCGATTGGGGAGTTGAGTTTCGATCGGCAAAGAGAGCGGTTGTCCGGCGTGTGCGGCGATAAGTAACTTGGTAAATCGAGCCTTATCACAATAAACGCGTCTGACAGTTACTGAAAACATCAAACATTAAAGATGCATAAAACAGTGGTGACACAGGGAGGGATTTAGCTTCCGAGAAATCGATTTGAGTGACGTCCCTGACGCTGTGCTTCTGATATAGATACAAGACTGGAACAAATACACTCAGAATAAAAAGTGATAATAAAAAGAACAAAATAGTAGTAAGGGAAGAGATACAGGGATCGGACGAAAAGTTGGTGCATTGACGGGAGAATATGATGACAATACGTCTGAGGATTCCGGTAGAAAGAGGGGAAGAGGAAGGGAAGACTCAAGTGAAATATTCAAGAGTAGTAAAAACTAATAAGAACACCGCAGAAAGGGAAAGAAGAGGAAGGCAATCTAGTCGCTATGATGCGAGAAATAATGAGAGATGTAAAGGAGATGAAACAGAGCCAGAAAGAATACCAAGAAGAACTGAAGGAGATGAGAAGGGAAAATGAAATATTAAAGGAGGAAAAAGAGGAAATTAAGAGAAATGAAATCCATGGAGAGGAGAATGAATAGAATGGAAAAAATGAGCATAAGGAACAACGTTGTAGTATCGGGAATGAAAATATCAACGGAAGACAAATACAATTTGAAAATAGGAATGGAGAATTTTATGAAGAGTAACATGGATGTGGGAATAGAGATAAAGGAGGTGATAAAAATGGGAGAGTCAGTGTATAAAGTGGTTCTAGAGAAGTCAAGAGATAAATAGGTAGTGATGCTGAATAAAAATAAGTTAAGGCGGCTAAAAGAAAGAGTTTACATAAATAACGAAATGACCCTAGAAGAAATAGATATACAGAAGAAACTGAAGCAGATAGGAGAGAACGAACGTAAAGAAGGAAAAAGACTTAAACTAGGTTATCAAAAGATCATAATTAATGGAAGAGATTATAAATGGGACAGGGAAAGAGCGAGGTTTGGAAAGATACGCGAGAGAGCCCCCGAACAGAAATTCAAAAACGGATAATATTAGGAAAGAAGGGAACGACGACGACAACCATGGCAAAGAAGAAGGACACGATCGAGAGAGGTGCAAAGCGGAAGAGGGGTGAGGATGGTAGAAGGGAAGGGCTCGAAAAAGGGAAGAATCTTGGGGAGCAGCGCTGGAAAAGGGAAAGCGAAAATACATTCGCACTGGGGGTAACTCGACCCAAGAAGGCAACTCAAAACTTAAACAAAACACGAGGAGGGGGAAAATAAGGGGTTTAATGAAGAACGCAAGAAGAACAAGATAAAAGAAGAAGGAAGGCAGTATAGCACACTGAGAGTGGGTACGTGGAATGTGAGAAGTGTGAATGGGAAGGAGGAGGAGTTAGTGATGGAAATGGAGAAGCATAAGATAGAAATAATGGAATTACGGAAACGACAAAGAAAGGGAGTGGCATGAAGAGAATTCACAAGGGATACTGGATGTTCTGGTCTGGAGTTAAAGAGACAGAAAGAGCAAGAGGCGGGGTTGAATTGGTAATAACGCCAACTAGATTGAAAGACATGATGAAAGAAGAATATAACGAGATATTGTTGAAGGTAGAAATTAGTATATTGGACGAGACTTGGATACTAATAGTGGCATATGGGGTAAGTGAGGACGTTTGTAAAAGAAAAAGACGAGTTTTTTGAAAGACTCCAGAAAACAATAGACGAGAGGGGAGAAAATATTATAGTATTGGGAGACCTCAATGGCTGAGTAGGAAATCTGAATGAAGGAATCGAGGATATTATGGGAAAAGACGGAGAACAAACAAAAAATTACAATGGAAGCAGAATAATAGAAATTTGTATTGAAAACAATCTAGTCATAGAAAACTCCAAGTTCAGACACAAGGACATTCACAAGTTCACGCAAGTCGAAGAAAGCAGGAGAGAAAAATCAATTATAGACTATTTCTTAGTAAGCAAACACAAAGAGGAAATGATACAAGATATTAAAGTAAACTTAAAATTAAACTTGTGTGAACTGATGTTTGCGGATGATATGGCAATTCTGGCTGAATCAGAAGAAGCGCTACAAAGGAACCTTGAAATCCTAAATAAGGAAATAAAGTATATAAACATGAAAATAAACATCGAAAAGACCAAATCAATGATAATAGCAGGAGAAAGGAAAAGACATAACATCAAAATCGAAGGGAGGACAATAGAACAGGTGAATAACTACAAATATTTAGGAACAATAATTTAATGGGACGGAAAAATGAAACAAGAAATTAATGAAAGAATGAAAAAAAGCGGCAAGAATGTTTTATATGATGAGAACTACGTTTCTGGGGAAAAAGGAGTGCCAAAACGGATTAAAACAGAAATTGTAAAAAAGTGATAAGACCAACAATAACATATAGTAGTGAGTCCTGGACAAGATCAGAAAAGGTAAAATCGCGGGTGAACGCCATGGATATGAGATTCCTAAGACGAATAGAAAACAAGACCAAGAAAGACAAGATAAGAAACGAGAATTACTGGCAAAACCTAGGAATAAAACCCACATGGAGAATAGTGGAGAAGAGCCAGCTGAGATGGTTCGGCCAAAGTGTGTCGTATGAGTGATGATAGACTGACAAAGAGAGTGTATGAGACACGAGTGATAGGAAAAAACAAAAAGGAAGACCAAGAAGAAGATGGAATGACGATATCAGGGAGCAGCGGCAGAGAGGGGAATTGAGTGGGAGGGAATAAAGGATCAGACCGGAGACAGAAAACGGTGGAGAGAATTATATGGAAAATAGGAAACTTGACCCCATCCAAGCCTTACACCGGAAGGTAGATAGGAATATGATTAAGAAGAAGAAGAAGAAGAACTGCGATTGCACAAATATTTCTTGAAAAAACTGTAGTGCTACTCAAAATTTAGTTTGTTGGCCTAGTAGAGACATTGTTCAAGGGACAATGCCACAATGCTTTCTCCCAGAGTACAAAGAGACACGAGTCGTCATAGATTACACAGAATTCAGAATAGAAGTTCCTGCAAGTGTTGATAACCGTGTATTTACCTATTCCCACTATAAAAAAGGTTTCACTGCAAAACTTCTAATAGGTATTACTCCTTCAGGCTTTATTAGTTTTAAATCAAAAGTTGCTGGTGGGAGGAAAAGCGATTCTCAGATGACTATCAAATCTGGATTGATAGATTTGTTGGAAGATGGATACATTGTTCTTGCAGATAAAGGATTTCCAGATATTCGTCGTATCATTGGCGAAAAAGGAAAACAAGTAGTACTTGTCATGCCACCTTTCCTGGAGAAAAAAGTGAATTCACCAAAGAAACCTTGGAAACTTATAATGTAGCTAAAGTAAGGATTTATGTAGAAATGATCGTGCAGAGGCTACGAACTCATCAAATTCTTAGCAAGATACCTGAAAATTTGTTTCGTTATATCGATGATATTATACATATATGTTGTGTTCTGGTAAATTTACAACCACCTATTATTACAGATAATAACATTAGTAATAAAAATTAATATTAAGATACTGTTATTGTCTTAGGCGATTTTAATGCACAAATAGGAAAAGAGGAATATATCAAACAAGTAGCAGGAAAGCATACAATACACAATAAGACAAATGATAACGGACATCGATTGTGCAATCTAGCGGAAAGAGCAAATTTGGTCATTAGTAGTACTAAACACGAACATAAAAAGGTGCATAAAATAACATGGATTTCACCAGATCAGAAAACTCAAACGCAAATAGACCATGTATTGGTTAACAAAAGGCAACAGTCGTCCATATTAGATGTAAGAACATATAGAGGAGCTTGTGCGGACTCGGATCATTTTATGGTGACAGCGACAGTAAAATTAAAATAAAAGGAAGAATGAATATGAAAAGGAGGGAAAATAAATGGAATATAGAGGAATTAAATAGCGAGAGAACGAGGGAAAAGTACAAACAGGAAATAGAGACACAGTTAAGGGAGAGCAGTGATGGGAATGATTTAGAAACAAGATGGAATACTATTAAGGAATGTATCAATAAAGCAGCAGAAAAGTGTGTTGGAAAAAAGGGAAAGAAAAAACGCAATGAATGGTATAATGAATCGTGTCAGAAAAACCTAGTAGCAAAGGTGGAAATGAGAAACAAATGGATAAGATCGGGAAGAAATGAGGACAGAGAATAATATGAAAACGCAAGAAAAGATTGTAAAAAAACAATGCGAAAATGTAAGAGGGAATGGATAGAAAACGAGATGAAAAGTATAGAGGAAGAAAATAAGAAAACAAATACTAAAAGGTATTATCAAAAAATCAACGAACATAACAAACCATATAAACATAGAATGAGTAGCATAACGGATAGTGGAGGCAGGGTAGTCGATGGGGAGGAACAATATAAAGAAGTATGGGTAGAGCATTTCAAAGGCCTGCTTACAGATAGCCAATATAATGAAGAACCGTTTGAGGAGGAGGATGATGAAATTGTAGTGCAAGAGCCAACACTGAAAGAAGTGAAAGAAATTATAAAAGCTAGTAGAAATGGAAAAGCACCAGGAAAAGATGGTATAAATAACGAATTATTCAAATGCGGAGGAGAGGGTCTGCAAGAATACATATACGAATTGATACGGAAAGTATGGAATGAAGAAACGATGCCAAAAGAATGGGAATCGGGGCAAATAGTGACATTACACAAGAAAGGAGACCAACGAAGTTGCAAAAACTATAGAGGAATCACGCTTTTAAGCACAACATATAAAATCCTATCATCAATAATACAGAGAAGATTAGCAAGTACAATGGAAAGCTTTACGGGGCAATATCAATATGGTTTCAGAAGCGGAAAGTCCACTACGGATGCGGTGCATAACATAAAACAAATACTGGAAAAGGCATACCAATACAATATGGAATTGGAATTCTTGTTTATAAACTTTCAGCAAGCATTTGACAGTATTAGAAGGAGAAAGCTTATCTCGGCAATGAGAGAACTCAATGTGCCAGCGAAACTAAGAAGACTTATAGTAATGACATTAAAAACAACAAAGGTTAGTGTGAAAACATCGAAAGGAGAAACGAACGAATTCGAAACAAATAAGGGTGTTAGGCAGGGTGACTCACTATCTGCGACGTTATTCAATTTAGTATTGGAACATGTGACAAAAAATATAAACAAAGGCACATTGAGAACAAGAGGAAGCCAAATAGTAGCATATGCGGATGACGTAGTAGTCATAACGAAAAGAAGAAAGATAATGGTTAAAATACTGCAAGAAATAATTAAAGAAGAGGAGAAACTGGGTCTGAAAATCAATGAAACAAAAACGAAATTGATGAGAGTTGGAAAAAAGGGCAAAGAAAACAAACAATTTAAAGTAGAAAACCTTACATTTGAAGAGGTTGATAAATTCAAATACCTGGGTATTATGGTATCAAATGATGGAAGTAGAGAAGCCGAAATAAAAGAAAAAATTATGGCAATAAACAGAGCCTTTTATGCCAACAGGAAATTGTTAAAAAACGTAAATCTCTCTAAAAAAATAAAATAAAAATATACAACACAATAATAAGGCCGGTGCTTATGTATTCAGCGGAAACGATGACAATGACTAAGAGAGATGAAGAAAATCTAAGAATACTCGAGCGGAAAATATTAAGAACCATAATGGTTGGGGCATGTATGGAGGACAGGGGAGGAATCCATAATCAGGATGTTGCTGGAATGGAAGCCGGGGGCAAGATGAGAAGAGGAAGACCGAGGTCCAGATGGCTGGAAGAGGTGTTGGAGGATCTAAGGGGAGCAGGCGTTAACAACTGGCCGAAAAAACGACGGATAGAAGAATCTGAAAAGAAATAAGCCAGAAGATATGAAAACATAGGATGGGGACCGATCCACCCCGAAAATTATGGATTTAGAAAGCTTTTAAAGCGGTGAAGCCCTGATGGGGTGTTTAACCACTGTATATATAATACAAATTAATTAACAAATTATTACAATGCTTGTGTTGATTGTTTATTTATATCCAATACATTGTTATTTAAATAATATTTCTTTTATAAAGAATGAAACATAAATAGAACATAAATTAAAAAGGTATATTTGAATACTAAGTCCTGTAAACTGTCGAACTCTAACATCTTTTCCCTTCTCACTCTCAATTTGATTATTCTTTGCATAATTGTAATATAATTGAGGCAAATAATTTTTGAAGCAAAAATCGTTCCACTTTAAGATCACTTCTTTCAAAAAGCTTTCGTCGCGACATTCGTTAATACGGTCTGAAAAGTTTATGCAACTATTGAATGGCGGAGTCTTCATGGTTGCCGTTCCAGATAGGTAAGATTTAATCAACTTAATATAGTTTGGCATGAGGGTGGGTGGTTCTGGTCAGGTAGACTCTGGGATGGTTTTGGGTCGAGTTGTACTGATTCGAGTCGGGTGGTGTGGGTTGGATTGTGGAGTGGTTTTTGGTAGAGTTGTGTTGGTTTGGGTCGGGTGGTGTGGGATCGTTTTGGGTTGGGTGGTTTAGGCCGGATGGTGTGGGGTGGTTTGGGCCGAGTGCTGTGGGGTTGATTGGATCGGTGTGGGCAGGTTTTGGCTGGGTTTGGTTCGAGTGGTTTTGGGCCGGATGGTGTGGGGTGGTTTGGGATAGACCGGGCGGTGTGGGGGTGATGTGGGGTGGGCCGGGTGGTGTGGTGTGGTTAGGGTCGGGTGGTGTGGGGATGGTGTGGGCTGAGTGGCGTGGGGTGGACCGGGTGGTGTGGGTTTAGGTCGGGTGTTTTCTGCCGGATGGTGTGGGATTGTTTGGGCCGGATGATTTGGGATGGTTTTGGGTCGGGTAGCGTGGAGGGAGGTGGTGGTGGCAAGGTTAGATCGCGTTGAATACTTTAATATATATTGAATGTGAAACCATAATTGTTTTAACAATTTTTCTTTTATTTACAGGTCTGCTGACACGTTGATTCCGATTATCCGTGATTGGATTGAATTGGGAACAACGGTCATCAGCGATTGTTGGAAGGCCTATGACTGCCTCTCATTGCACGGGTATGAGCATTTGAAGGTGAATCATTCTTTGACTTTTAAAGATCCTGATACAGATGGTCATACCAATGCAATCGACTCCTCGTGGCGGGCTGCCAAAGATACAATAAGTTCTAGCGGACGAAGAAAATCCCATATTTCGGGAAGTTTGGCTCGGTACATGTTTGACAAAAGATGTGCCTAGTTAAAATTGGATCGGACTCAGGAATTTTTCCGTTTAGCAGGGTTATTGTATAATCCATTGAACCCTAGGGAATGTCCACGAGACGAAGAACAGGGGGACCCGTCGTCTTGATAATTAAGGATGGATGTGGTGGTGGATGGTCAATTTTAACTCCGACTTACCTCGAGCGATAAACACCAATCGAATTACAATTTTCGCTTAAATTGTTTGTGTATTATAAGAAGGGTAATAAAGCAGAAATGGCCAATTACAACGAAATTGTTAACGTGTCTGTCGTGGAAGTTATAAAAGCAGCTGAAGCAGAAATAGAAGACCGTGAAATTGTTAGATGTCGTCGATGATATATGTATTTATTTGTATATTGCTCTATTATTTAATAGTTCAAACAAACACAGTAATTAGTAAGCAAACAACTAAACGAAACAAGAATATATGTAATGCAATGAATATATGGTGTAAATCACTGAAATACCAAGTAAATTAATGCAAATTACACATTGAAGTTTTCTTGTAGCAACGACTAGCAAATACAAAAAAAAAAATCGTAAGAGTACGCAAGTTCGTGCATTAATCAATTTTTTCGTATATGACAATTATTCGTTTAACCAACGTTTAACTTCAATAATAGACCGCTTCGAAGAAGAATAAGAAGAATTATATAAATATACATCTATTTAAGTTGGTACTGGTTCCTACCAGTCAAATGTCATTTAGAAAGATACATTTTAATATCACAGAAAAAGTGAAAATGTTGGTAAATTACTGAAAATTATATTAATATTTGAACGTATATTTGTATAAAAAGGATGAAAGTTATTAGTTAAAGACCGTTTTTCTAAAATTGTGACTCTGGGAAGCATCTCTCGCAAGACTTTTACTTAGATAATTTATCACCCTTTAGGTCACCTTTACGGTGCTATAATTTTTTGCGAAAATCGATTGTGTCTTGTCCTCATATTACTCTGAGGTGGCTTATGCGTATGGTTTGATCGAGTAGCCTGTGCCTTCTGCCATGAGCACCATGAATGTTCTCCCCGCGGGCATTTGTTGTGTTTCGGTTCATCGTCAGTCGACAATTTGTGGTCTAGCGTCGCGTAAATTTCATTACACATGTTTTCAACAGAATGACGATTTCGGCGTATTGCTAGACCATAATAAATTGACAACTCGTGAATCAATTTGGTCGTTACTTTGCTTTTTCCTCCAAGGCCCTTTGTTCTGTTTTTTAAATTGCGAAGGCGAGTACCCATTCGCTTTTGCACGTGGTCAATGCATTCTTTCTTCTTAATTGTAACATTTCCATAGGGCTGTGAATCTAAGATGGCTTTAAACGTTTTTGAATCTCCGTCTCCCACGTAATTTTCATATTTCAATTCGTGCAAAGACTCTGAGCGCTGGAACATTTCGATGACGGCGTCGACTTCCATCTTTCCCGCGGATCCCTCGTAGTTCGCTTGGCATTCATCTACGTGAGTTTCGGCCCATTCCTTGTACTCGTCAGTATCCGATCTTTTCTTCCAATATGCACAACTCTTACAATATTTGAATTTCACTAAAACATCGATCACTTCGCCACTAAACCATCCAATAAGCCATACGAATCCGAAAAGTGACGAAAAGCTGCGTTTCCTCCACGAACCATCACCAGATGCTGTGATTCCACTTGTGTTCATAACTTTTTCGTCACTTTTTTCCTTCTCTTCTCGAGCTGCATTTTTTATACTATACTTTCCAGATTCGGTGTATGTCACATCAGATTGGCACTTTTTGCACACCACAGCTTGCGATATAGCGGAGAACACTGCTAAAAAGTTCAAAATTCGGTAACCAAAAACTTCGTCTACTTCAAAATCGTCAGGATCGATTGCTGATAATTTTTAGCCCATGTGCCAACATGCTCGACCCTAGGCTTTCTGTACCGGTTCAACGGCCGCCCATTTGAAATATTCGGTCTCTTCAAATTGCTGCGTTTTCCCTTTCCGGCCTTTTTTCACTATACACTGGCGTTTCATCACTCATATTATTTTTGTTATTCACTTCAACAGTACGATATATGTATATAATATACAAGTATATAAAACAGATAAATGAACGGGAATAGCAAAACAAAGCGTGTGCACGGCGTGGCTTGTTAGCTGTACTGACTCGCACATACACTTTTGTTATAGTATTAGCGTAGTCTGCTGACCCTAAGAACCGATTGCTTTGTAGGTAACAAGTTAGTTTATTATTTAGACAGGTGAAAGTAGTACAAAAGCAATGAATCACAGCGCGCTGCGTGAGTGCTCAGCGCGCGCTCTGATGCGCTGCGGCAAAATGGATAATTGGAGCCTTTTAACATTTTTTTTTCACTATAAATCAAATGCCATATTGTTCTTATAACCCTAAAGTATCGTTTAAGCCAAAAAAAAAAATTCGTATTTTTGCAAATCCTAGAGTGGTTTTACTACCCCTTAAGGAACTGCGATGGAGGATTGAATTATGCAGCGACGAAGGTGGAGGGTTAATAGAATAACTTAATACTTGTTTTTTGTTAATAATTTAGTTGAACATTTCTTATACATTTTTTTTTGGTTTTGTGATCATTAATCCATCTCAAGGTATGGTTGTAGTTTCAATTGCAGATTTGCGTCGGCACTGTTCGGTCCAATAAAAATTTCTCCCTGAAGAAGTGAAGAAGAATGCTTCTCGCCCTATGCTCTCATCTGTGTTTGGTTTTCATTAAAACCTGGTTTCGCTCTGTAGCTACGTGCCTAAAAGGAACAGGGCTGTGAATTTGCTCTCCACTGTGCATTATACGAAATATTGTGAAGGCGAGGCAATGAAACCAGAGGCAATTTTGTTGTACAATGCGAATAAAGCCGGTGTCTATTGTATGGACCAAATGGCTACTCATTTTACAACAAAACAGCCAACCGGACGTTGGACTTTGGCATTTTTCTTCAACATGTTGGATGTTATGGCATTGGCTGCCTATTGCATTTGCAAAGAAGTTGATGGGACCAATAAAAATGACGCTAGACGCACTTTTCTATATACTTTATCCAGAACATTGGTCCTTCCAAATGTTGAAAATCGCATGAACAATATTCACGTAATGAAGCATTTTACTGTTCGTTCGGCTATTGAATCGTTCTTCGGTAGATCAATAAACATTCCAAGAAGTATTGTGGCTACTCCTGCCAGCGGCGCCGATACACTCACAGCCAAGAGGGACTGTAAAATTTGTTCACACGGAGAGGAAAAAGTTCGCCGAAAAATTCGTTTTTTTCTGGTCAATGTGTTCAGCGCCAGTATGTCAACAACATTCTAAAGTTCGATATTCATGTTTTTCATGCATTGTTTGTACTTCTGAGAACCCACGAGAGAGTTCGAATCATAATTAATAAAAAAACGTTGTAATCCCTTCTTGTAAACATCAAACAACATTGATTTTAACTCTGAGAAAAGTAAGAAATAAAAAATATACCTGGTTTGTATTAAAATGAATTTTGCACCACTAATTCGCACCAAAGTGCAAAGAAATGCATGTTAATGTATAGGGGTCTGGCCAGACATCATCCGTCAGACCGAAGGTATCAGAATATCTCTCGGACGGAGGGTTAACTGAGCTAAGAATGGCTTTATATCTTCACTACATTCCTGATGAGTACTGTAGAACTTATACCTTTCTGGTATAACCAACCTTTTAGGACTGTAATGATTCGTAAGTTCTCTTTTAAGTTCTTCATATCCTTTTTTACTCAATGTCCCAGGTGCTAGTAAATCTGGTACAGTATGCTTCGTCCTCAATTAGCAATAGTGACACCTTCTTTTCTTATGTTACATCATTGCATATAAACAGTTGTTCTAATCACTCTAGACATGCGACTACATCGGATTGTTTACGATTAAACGCGTCAATCGTGCCGATCAACGCCATTTTGTTTTACTGACTTCTATTAGACTAAACGTACACAACGGACTTGCTAAATTACTTTATTAGTTTGCTACATGACACTTACAAAACGCCTATCTCTATGGTAGACTCGCTTGACACTAGGGCGCGTTGGCAACAGGAGTACCAACGTGCTATCTTTACAACAACTTACTTCCAAAACAGTTGTAAATTGTACTACCGATGAGATTTTAAAGGCGATGTTGAACTTACTGAAGAAATTTGAAGTTTCAACTAAACAACTTTTAATGTTTACGACTGATGGTGCCGCAAACATGCCTTTTTTGGGGCGATCTTTTAAAGAACACAGTGGTAACTTCTTGCATGAAAAATTCATGCTCTCAATCTTGTGGCACAAACGATTCCTACATATTATCCACTTGTAAATGCATTAATTGCTAGTACAAAGGCAGTTCAAATTGTGAATGATGATCTCGCAGTTATACCCTGTAGAAGGCGAAAAAAATTGGTGTGTAATTGGAAAATTTGAAAGTGTGTTAGAGATACACTGCAATTTTCTTATATTGACATAAATTTGTGAAGGTACGTCACTAGATGTAGAACGGTCGTTTTCGGCATTAAAAACATTTATTCCGCACGCCGTACTCATATGACTGAAACAGCTGTGGAAGCATATCTAATGATCGAAATATTTATTAGATGTTATCCAGTCTGTGATATCGCGGAAGACTTTTAAAACGGTAAGTGTTTCTGTACGTTTTATAATTTATTTCTTACCTTTTATTTTATGTGTAAACTTTTATGCAGTCGCCACGCCACTGACTGTTACCGCATATTTGTCCAGTTTAATCAGAAAATTGAAGCGTAAGCATAGTAAATAAGTGAAATGATTGATACAATATGCTAAATCCTTAAGGGAAAAATAAGACGTTTGTCAGTATATATTGCTGATACGATAAATTTCTAACTAAATTATTGACAGCGTTATGACTGTGGGGTACACTTAACCACTTAACCCCACTTAAAATTCATATACAACAGGCTGTTTTAATCATTGAGCAACAACTACAGGTTTAGTCTTATTTAACACCAATTTAACCATTGGTCAATACACTGCGCTTGTGTGCTCGATCTGAAGGATCCATTGCGATGAGTTTATACCTCAAATATAATAATAGTAAACCAAACAGGGTACGTTATGGCCTCGTTCTTTAAGTATGGAGCGTGATGTTTCCTGCAACTCCGGTAACCTAACCTCGACTCTGAACGGTTACTTCTTATAAATCCTAATTCTGGTTTTGGAACACAACAAATAGGATGTTCCGTAGGTGTTGTTCTATTCTGGAGCGAAGTGATACACCCCTGGCAGATGTCAACCTCCAAATTACAGCCAAACACTAGTGGAACATAACGGATTAGTTTACGTGTAGCTAAGTAGGTAGATGATTTTCTTTTAACAAATTAAGAAATTTAGATGAATAAAATTCAACATGGAAACCGAAATACGACCAAGTTGTTTTGATCCGTCAGTTATTACGCTAGGAAAATCTACTCTTCAGATTTCTCCAACTATTCTCGACTAGCTAGTCTGATATCATGCGCGATAAAACTCAAACTCGCTCAGAAACTACAAAATGCCTCAGCTAATTGAGAACATCTTCTAGAACTCTTGTCGCCTTGTTGGAGACAAAAGAAAAAGACCAAGAATGAAATCAGCCAGACAGCCGGTAGTAGCGGTAATTCTGTTTGTAAGCAAGTAATACGGCTAGGTGCTATGCTTGAATATTTTCTCCTTGCAACAATTGCAGAGTAATTGGCAAAAGACGATCTCAGGCGTACGACCACATCTATCGAAATGAATGAAGCAATGAAAATATTGAGAATCCCAAATAAACTAAACCAGTGAATATGATACTAAAAAACACAAATAGAATTATGATTGAGGGAAGCTTTTCAAACCGTTTCTTGTACAATAAAGAACTAAGACGAGGAGATTCACTGTCAACCGATCTATTTAATATAGTTTTGGAAACCATAATTACGGGAACATGCTGACAAGACCAAAAAATAATTTGGAAAAAGTCTTCCAAAGTTTCAAACAAGAGGCAAGAAAGTATGAATTTATTATAAACCAAAGGCGAAATATATGGAAATGCGAGCGAACAGCACAGGAGAGAATAAGAGTATTAAATTTCAAACAAAGAACATGGAATGTAACTTTGAATATGTGAGTCAGTTTGAATACCTATGGGTAACCGTAAACTAATCGACGAGAAGAAGAAAAGGAGATAGATAAAAGTATTAGAGGGAGCCAAGGCGATTGGATCATTGACACTTCTAAAAGCTAAAACGCGTCCAGAGCAGCAACAATCCGAACATACGAAACAATTATACGACCAACAGTACGGTATGGATGTGATACATTGACCATGAACCGTCCTCCACCGCTCCTTTTCCGCTACAGAAATTCAGTCCTACTACTTTTTGATCCTACCATGTATATGGAAGGCCAAAGATTACACTGAAGATCTCAGCACAGAGGGCCCCACGGTTGGGCCATATCTTGCGAATGTCAAAAGAAAGAAGTGTCAAAACAGTGTTAAAAGGCGGATGATCGAGGAGAAAAACAGAGGATGCCCAAAAAAAAAAGATGAATAGAGGCTCTAAAATGTAATCTGAAAGACCTGGGTGTGAAAGATTGGAGGAAAAGAGTAAAGTACCTAATGCAGACAAGTAACTGAGAATTTGGGAGCCAAGGACCTACAACGATGTTTTTCCGGGCGGGTACAACGAAGCAGCTCAATATCTCGGTACTAGAGAGTGCGTCCCGCACCGGAAAAAGAAGCAGATGATGCTACTAACTTGCTCTATTATTGGTGCTCATTATTAATATATTTCAACCATCGCTTTTTGACGATTTCCACCGCGAGGGGAAGAGGGTTTCAGCTACCCAGCCACTTGCTTTGCCAAGCGATACTTGTACAATCGGCTCAGAAAATAATTGTATAATCTCGTTACAGGAAGGTTTGCCGATCCCTACCGAACTAGTACCCTGTAGCGAGATTATGTGATTCTTTTAAGAAGGAGGCATGATAACGTGAAGTTGCTGATAGCATCGGCATAGACAGACTATTGTTTAGAGGCGTCGTAAGATAGCAAATAGAGATTCCCATAAAATCCGATACGTATCAATTGTAATGTGTTGTATTTGAAACTATGTATTTTACAATAGATCCTCTGACCTCGTAATTTGACTTTTGTATAAGACACACAATAATGCAAAAACCATACATAGGAAAATATTTATTTGTTTCAAGTATTTATTAATAGTAATAAACTTTATTACTGTTATGCAGTTACAAATGAACAGAACATTAACAGAAGACATCAATGCAAACCAAAATAAATCACTCCCTAAATTGTATAATAAAGTATAAATATTAATAGTAATAATAATAATAATAATGATAATAAATACTTTACATCGTAAATAAAAGGTAATTCACAAAATAAAGCATAGTAACAATCATAAATACTCTACATTGTAAATAAAATATAATTCACAAAATAAAGTAACCCATCAAACAAATTCATGTAGATCTTAATACTTAATATAATATCCATCACTATTAATGTAATCCTGCATTCTTTGTTGCATGGAATTTACCAAAATTTTTGCAAACATTTTGTCCTCTAAACCGTTTCGATACGTCTATAACATGCCGTGTCAACTGTGCCACAGTCCTTTTCCTTACGCCGCATAGTGGTTCAGAATCACGTTTTGCGGAAAAAATGTGAAAAATGTAACTTTGTAATTCGTGAAAATTATAACTAGCCATTTTTACCGTAATGAGAATATATATTTACGCTTTAAACGTTATAATAACTAGGAGTTTAACTGTTGTATTTTAGTATAAAAAAATAGTGAAGAGAAAAGATGTGGGTATATGTGTGTAAATTTCTGCGAAATCATGAATATTTGCATATATACATATATGTGTATATATATATATATATATATATATATATATATATATATATATATATATATAGTAAAAATGTATTTCGACCGTACTGTATAGAGTAGAATATATAAAATCGAGCGAAAAACTCTATTGGGGTGGTCGGTCCGTGAAATAAAAAATCTCATTTGTTCAACCTCTATATTTCGTCACCGTTTGGTAACTTCATCAGGAGTATGAACTAGAGTAGATCACTAGCCCTCAGATACATATTAACGTGGTATCAGATCATCAGGTTTTGTACGTGTAATCACATGAACGCGTGGAATATGTATAGTATGTATAGTATATATATATATACATAAATACTGTGTGTCTAGCTAAGTTCGCGACAAATGGAAAACTTCTTTATTCTTGGGTTTATGAAAAAAGTTATTCTTTATAAAAAGTCCTGCTTCATCCAAAACTTAAATTCAAATTGTCAGATTTTAATATTCAATCACATTCACTTACATTTAGTTTTTAATTCTTACACTTTTCTCAACTACAAAGTCAGCAGTTTGATGTACACATTTTTAATCTTAATCTAGAATACTCTGATAAACAATGTTTGACTAAATCTGTCACTATCATCGTTTACGCTTGTCAAAATACAATAAGTAGAAATGCCTGTAATATTAAGTAAAGAAGATAAAATTGAAATCGTTTTAATAGTGGGCTATAATTACAAAACTTTCAGGGAAGCAGCAACTATTTTTAATCAGCGGCATCCTGACAAGAATATTCACCACGAGACGGTAAGACAACTTTTAAGAAAATGTAAGACTTTCGGAAATGTCGAAAACAGATTTAACAACAAACGCCAAAACCATGTTGCTGATAACGAAATGGAACTAGAAGTGATGCTATCAGCAATAGAACAACCGAGGTGTTCGTTGCGGGAAAGAGCATTGTTGATGTCAAACACTATAAGCAAAGATTCGGTAGCTAAAATTCTAAAAAAAAAAAAACAAATTTCATCCCTACAAGCCTACATTTGTACACACTCTAAGACCAGGTGATAATGACAGACGATTGGAGTTTTGTGCCGACATTCAGGCAATATTAGCAGATAATCCTTTTGTGTCGAGACAAATTTTATTTTCCGATGAAGCAACATTTACATCGAACGGAACTGTATCGAGTCAAAACTGCCGTTGGCGGACAGATGCCAACCCACATTTTACAATAAAAACTCGAAGTCAATATGCGTTCAAGACAAATGTATGGTGCGGAATCTACAAAAGTTATGTAATTGGACCTTTCTTTTTCACCAATCTTTGAATGCCGACCGGTATCTAAATTTTTGCAAAGTGAAATTCGTAATTTTATCGACAATCTTCCATTGCTGGAACGCCAACATATTTGGTTTCAACAGGATGGTGCACCTCGTCATAGCAGGTTGGACGTAAGGCAATATGTTGAAGATTGTTTTAACGAAAGGGTTATACACCGCTTTTCCACAATACGTTGGCCACCTCGGTCTCCAGATCTGACCCCACTTGATTTTTTCTTGTGGGGTTATTTAAAAGAACATGTTTATATTCAAGCGCCGTTTACGGATGTAGGCCATCTAGAACGTGTTATTAGAGAAGAAATCCGTAAAATAACTCCACAAACAATTAGAAGGGTTTTAAGGCATTTTTGTGATAGAACCGTTACATGTATGGAACGAGAAGGCGGATATGTTGAAGCATTTGTGTAACATTTTCAATGCTTTCTTTTGTGTAAATGCTGTATTTAAATTGTATAATTTCCAATTCTGAACGACTATTCCTTATAACATTTTAAGTATTATTGAAAATAAAGGTACTTTACTCTTATACTAATTTCATATTTTTTGTCATATCTCGTATATGACTAACAAATATTAAAATCTGACAATTTGAATTTAAGTTTTGGATGAAGCAGGACTTTTTATAAAGAATAACTTTTTCATAAACCCAAGAAAAAAAGTTTTCCATTTGTCGCGAACTTAACTAGACACACAGTATATATATACATATATACATATATATATATATTAGAAAACTACCTCCCACCATTCGCAGACGCGTTTCGCGGTTTACCGCTCATCAGTGCGACTCTTGTGAGATGTAGTTTTCATTCTCTATTCTATTCTATTCTTCTATTATTATTATTTTAGTTGGTGTTTGAGCTTTCCGTAGCTCTTTTCATTCACCATACACCATTATAAAGGGCACCGTTACCCTGTGATGAGAAATTTAAGGGAAATACATATATAGGAGAGACTTTTCTCGGGCCGGAGCTCCAGCGACCCTAAAGACAACCCGAAATGGAGCCTCGGAAAAAACATATACCATCACCTAAAGGAACGGATAAGAAAAAGAAAAGGAATGAGTTACAAAAGGATTTTACAATTTACTAAGAAAACATACAGACATTTATAGATTTTAACATTACAAGATGATAGTAAAGAGTGAATAGAATGAGGCGGATAATATCCTAACCCAATCAAACCTTGAATTAAATTATCGATGTGACGACGATTAAGTGGACAATTGAAAAATAGGTGATTAATATCACCCAACTCTCCACAATCACAATTGGGAGATTCAGATAAATTAATTCGATGTAAATGAGAAGGGAAAAGACCATGCCCAAATCTCAACCTGCACATCGTTGTGATAAAAGATAACAAATGGGATGACAGAAAACCAAGCGTGGCTGGGAATATCCGACTGTATCTTAAAATACGATCTACCAATCTTCTTTCCATCTATAACAGCTCCTTGGTCAAATCATGAAATAAATCTTTGTAACCAATTTTAATATTATATACTGGCCTGTATCTTCCTGACTTAGCTAACAAATCTGCCCTTTCATTGTGTTCAATTCCACAGTGTCCGGGAATCCAGCACATAATGATATTGATGTTATTGGAATGAGCATTCTGTAACATTTCTCTTATTCGGAAAATAAGGTGGTTGTTATTACAAGAGGAACATTTTTTAATTGCCATAAGAGCGCTCTTACAATCAGAAAAAATAACATTCAGAAACTTAGTACACCGAATATAAATAATCGAAATGTAAATACCCGTTAATTCTGCTGTGAAAATAGATGTATAATTGCAAATGGAAGCAGAGAAGATAAAATTGGTAGACGGGGAAATTATACCTAACGAGATAGAATCTGGATTAGAATACTTAGAGCCATCGAAAAAGAAAAGCTTACAGTTAGCCAATGGTTAGAAACATATTCTGTGAAAGCGAAATTAATATCCGGAAAGGGGGAAGTATGAGGGAAAAAGGCTATCTTAGGATTTTTCAAACATGGAAAAATTTCAGACCATAAGACATCTTTGTAGATAAGGACTTCCGATAGACATGTTTCTTTCCTTCAAGTTGCGAAATAAAGATTTCAAGGAAGAGATGACTAGACTGTTTGAACGACTCATATTTCTCAATAAATAGCGTTTTGTTAAGAGTCGAAATCTAAGAATCAGGGGAGGGTCAACGGCTTCCAATTGTAAAGCATTTGTGGGTGTAGATCTCATAGCACCCAAAACGATTCTCAGGGTTTGAGATTGAATTACATCTAATTTATGCAAGTAGCTATTTGCGCAAGATGGAAACAAAGAGCATCCATATTCAAGTCTGGATCTTATCAGACCTTTGTAAAGAATGAGGAGGGTGTGAGGATCACAGCCCCACCTCTCACCGCACGACGAGCTTAATAGATTAATAGATTTGTGGCAACTAATAACCAATTGAGAAATATGATATTTCCAGTTCAATTTCGAATCCAACCATAGACCCAGATAACGAATTGAAGGCTTAGGAAAGAGAAAGGAATCCTTAAAGAGTAAACGAGTAGATGGCGGGGAAATTTCCCTCTTTCTGGAAAACCAAACAACACAGGACTAGTTTGTAGATAGAGTCAGACCCCTCGAATCTAACCAATTTCCCACCTCAATTAGGGCGTTATTCATTTCATGCCAAACATACGTCGGATCATTACTGTGGGAATAAATAACTATATCATCTGCATACTGAAGGCATTTAATATTGGGATTAATATGTTTTTCAAAACCCGACATATAAATGTTATATAATAACGGACTTAATATACTACCCTGAGGTAGACCCACAAACGATGTCCTACACAATGGAGAGCCTCTTATAGAGAGAATCTTCTCAGAAATCAGTTGCTTGATACAATTTATAATTGTAAGAGGAAGCCTCGTCGTCAATAATTTCTGAGCCAGTATAGAAATAACCACACTGTCATAAGCAGCTGAAATATCTAAAAACGCAGCCAGAACCACTTTTCTTTTAGAAAAAGCGGACAAAATGTGAGAAGGTAAAATAGTGGTGCAATCTAATATAGATCTATAAGATCTGAAGCCGAATTGACTGTCATCTAAAATAAAATGATGTTCACACCACCAATTAATTCTATGTTTCAAAAGTCTCTCAAATGTTTTCCTTAAACAGGAGACTAACGAAATAGGTCTAAAGTTACTAACCACTGAGGAGTCCTTGCCAGGCTTGAGAATAGGACATACCGCAACACATTTCCAGGCTTTAGGAATAAGGGAGCGACCACATAGAATATTGTTAAAAAACCAAGAAGGAAGTCTAAAGCTACCTCAGGAAAATGACTGATCATTGAATTAGAAATTCTATCTAATCCAGGGGCAGAATCCTCACCCTCAGCAATGGAGTTGCGAAGTTCGGCACTAGAGAAAAGAGAGTAAAGTATGTTTCCATTGTCCAAATTGTCAAACGAGACCTCATTAAAAGCAGGAACATGGCAAGGAGCTAAAGAAGAAAGAAATTCCTCCTCCCATTGCGGATTGAAAGGAGAATAGTTCATTTGAGATCTGGCGCAGGCTTTGGAATATCTTCTAACAGATTTCCAAACGTTGCTGATATCTGATGTTCTATTCAAGGAATTACAGAAATTTCTAAAACTAGACCTCTTTTTCTTGTTGGGGATAACCTTAGATAATGCGATATATCTTTTTGCTATTAAATAAGCATCCATTGAACCCGAACGCTTAAATTCCCTAATTAAGGATTTCCTTAGCTTCACTATTCTTGAACATTCCTCATCCCACCACGGACAGGGATCATATCGATGGCGATGTACACTCCGTTTGGGGATGGACTTGTCAGCCGATAAAATGATGAGATTTTCAAAATCCTCATAAGAGGATGGACGGTTTCTTCCAAAGCCATTGATAATTTCTGAGGCGAAGCGATCGCAATCAGCTTTAGCCCAATTATATTGGTTTCCATGAGACTCAACATTAATATTTAAAGTAGGAATTGAGGAATTAATACAAATATGGATAGGGAATTGGTCGCTGCCAAGAGAGTCTTCAAGAGTTCTGGAAGAAGAAGATAAAGTAATATCATCAGAGCAAAAACTAGGTCAATAATACTTGGATTAGAATTGGGAGGGAGTAAAAGAGTGGAACAACTGTCATTAATATTCACCAAATGCAAGTCTTCACATACTTTTGACAGAATATTACCTCGGTGATTATTGGAAAGACTACCCCAAGAATGGTGGTGAGCGTTGAAGTCACCAGCCAAGATAAAAGGAGGGCGAACAAGAGAGAGAATATCATGCCATTGAGTAGAAGAAAGTTCAGAGTCAGGAGGAATATAACCCGCAACTATATTCAATACACTAGATGATAGAATTAGGAAATTATATTTATCAGGAAGTTGACAGTTAGGAACAAAGCTCGAATATTTAATCCCTCGCCTGATTAGAATAGAGGTGCCTCCCCTGGGATTGGTAGAACAATTATGAGTAGCATAATAACCAGGGGATGTAATAAAATTGCCTTCTCTTAACCCAGAAACCTGATTGATAAATTTTGGTTTAATTGTGGAATCTTTAAGAAATGAGAAAAGGTTTGCTTTGTTTTTAGAGTAACTACGCATATTCCAAAGGAGGATATTTAATGCACTTGTGATTGTGTTTCCTGAGTCTGTATAAGCCATGACAATTTTTCGTGATGAATGGAAGGGATGAACTCCTTGAAAAAGTTAAATAGCAAATCCTTATTTGTGACGAAAGCCTCTTTAAGAGAATTAATTAAATAGTTATCATCTAAAAAGTCATTGAGAGGGACAGAAGCTTGGGTATTATTATTAAGAAGTTTAGAAGTATCGTTCTAGGCGGAGGGAATGGGAGAATTGGAAATTCTACCATTCTTGTTAATAATAAAATGAAATAAAAAAATTTTGCATTTTATGGAATGTTGCTGCGTATTAGTAGGTGGTTTATTAAGGGAGAAGTATTTATTTTGTTGAATCAATTGGGAAAAGGATTTTTTTGTATAGGAAAAGATTGAGATAAAGAAATTATAGGTGGTGTATTACAATTTGGCAAGTAAGGAAAATTCTCATTATTAACTTGTAGAATCGGATGTTCCGAGTGTTGAAGATGGGCAAAATCACTTTTACAAAGGTCTGCTGCTTCGAAAAAAGAATAATTGTAGGTTGCCATGCAGATTTTAATTTTTGATTGATAAGCAAATTCAGGACAAACTCTTTCTTTTGCAGGAGTACCCGGTTCAGTTGAAAAGTGATTCTGTTTTCAAAACACACATGAAGGATTTGACTTGTTTTCACAAGAGTCTAGTACATGATCTTTAGCACAAGCTGTACATCGAATCTTTGATTTGCATTGGGAGCCAATATGGCCATATCTAAAACAATTTTTACATTGAATAACAGGAGAAATATAAACCTCTGGAATTATGACATTATAAAAAGAGTTACATATTTAGGCAGAGATTTGCCTCGGAAAGTAACAATTATGGAAGCAGTATTTGTAAAAAACGGTTTATTCTCCTCCGTGAAATTTTTCTTCTGGATACGTTTCACTCCTAATACCGATTTACCATCATATGTTTCAAGGTTATTAAATATGGTTTGAATGTCAATATTTGGATCTATCTGTCTAATAATGCCCTTGCAGGAGATTGAGTAGCTAGGGATATAACTTTTAAAATTGTTTCGAGAGGCGAAATCCGAGGACAGGAAATTATTAGCAGATTTGAGGGAGGCAAACGCAATGCAAAGTTTGTTTTTACCTCTTTTTTCAATCTTTCTAACGCCTTCAACCTTATTATTATGAATTAATCTTCCAATTTCCTTATCCCGAATCTGACCCGCATTGCCGTCAGTAGATTCCAAGTAGACATTGAAAGGAGGTAAATCAGTTAATTCGAAATTTTGCGTATAATTGCTGGCCCTAAATTCATTAGCTTTGTTCTTTAGAACGTTAATAATTTTAGAAGTTAAACTTAGGACTTTTTTGTTGATCGGAATGGCCTCGGATAGATCTGTTACGTTCTGGTTTTTGTTAGGTAAGTAAAAACCATCATCCACAGTTTTTTGTAACTCCGGCAGTAAAGAAAGAGGAATATCGATTTGCCATAGAATGGAAAGATCATTACCTGAGTTGATTTTTGATTCCAGGCATTGTAAAAGGGGAACTGAATCTGAGAAATGTATTATTTGAGATGAATCAGAGGTATCCATATCTGAATTTGAAATAGATTTTGCAGGAACGGGAGGAGAACTTAATTCCCTATTACTAAATAAGTTTTGGGGGAACTTGCTCCCCCTTGTTAACATTCATTCAATAAAAAGCAAATTGAAGAAACAAACTCAATAGAATAGCAATGGGTGCAAGGATAAAAGAAATACAGACTCACTTCTTCCACTTTGTCGATCTCCTCTTACATGTTGTGGATCGTAGCGCGTATTACGTGGTCGCCAAAGTGTTACAGGGGAATCCTGTGAAGATGAAAATACTTTTTCATCTGTAAATATGACAGCTGTCCAGTCCCGATCGATATTTTATTCACAGAATCGCATCCTTGCTGCAGCATGAGCTTCGGTAAGCAATGGTTTTCTTGCTGGTTTGCTAGCTCGAAAGCCAGCTTCCTGTAGTCGTCTTCGGATCGTTCTTGTACAATTTAATTCAAATTGTTCCAAAATCTTCTGTGCAGTGACGAAAGGTCTCTCGCGAACGTGATTAACAATGTTGTGGTGTCGTAACTCGTCGACCGCCTCGCTGTCTACTTATAAGAGGTCAGTCACCTTCCTCTTTTGACCGTCTGAACCAGCGCCGTACCTGTCGTTCCTAGAAATAATATTTTTCCGTTGCCTTTGAACTGATTACATGGATCTTAAATATTATATGCAGAGATGACAATTTTCAACATTTATTTAGTTACTCCTACGTTCAAACATTATACTACTAACCAGAGCCAAATGACTCCTCATATGTTAATAGGTTTTTAAATTGGTTAAAGTCGAACTTACTAGAAAGAAATGTAGTAAATTTGAAAATTGGGAACCCTAAACCTGCTTAATTTGTATATAATTATTATAAATAATCCACAATACTAGGAACCACGATTTAAAGTAACAGCTTAGTTCAATATTATCTAATGTTTCCCTTTTTCCTAATGTTAGAAACAATTAAAATACTCACCGATAAGTCAACGCGTTCTGCAATTTGATGTTGAGGAACTCCCGCTGCAGCCAATCCAACAATCGTACCTCTTACTTCAAGAGAGGATTTTCTTTGGCCAAGGGCTCTGCCCATGGTTAGTTGAAATACTTATACAAATATTACTGCACTACAAGCTAATTATTATACTAAAAACCAAGAACTAAAAATATAAATTAAAAACAAGAAATTAAAACGAAATGCTATAAACAAAATCATAAATGAAAATACTATATACACTATTAATAGAGAGATTAAGCAATGATGCCCACAACCATAAAACTACTATAGTCTAAAGAAAAAAGCAAGAAGTTGAAATAAAACTAAATACAAAATTCAAGCAAAACAAAAACTATAACTATACTATATAATAACTACTATAATGCTAAATAAGCAAGCCACAAGAAACAAAACACTACACAAAGAACGACCAAAGTGAAATACGGGCAATATTTGAAGCATACCCCAATTTATACTTAAATTTAACTATATCTATATTTGGCAACTTTAATGGCTATTACACTTTCAAAGCCATCAGTGGCAATTATATTCATCGTGTGCAAATGATTCTGTGAATTTTCATTTGTATCTGATTGTCTAATTGTCAAACTCATTCTTTTAATTTCAGAACAATAAGTGCAAACATTTCGAATTTTATGCTTACTTTTATATTCTGACATATGTGTATTTCAACTTATACTTAGCATTTCTTTTAATTACATTATTGGCGAACAATATACACATACTACTTTATTGCTAATACACGGAGAAATTTCGTCATGCATGTTTCTAGGATACATACACACAATATATGCAGAATAATGGCTATTATACAAAATCTTAATTGAATATTGTTTCCCCATTGGAGAGTAATTACCGATTTAAAGTTTAATCTTTTCTTGTTATGTATATTGTCTTAACTTGCCTTATTTCCTGTATTCGACCACTAAGTAAGCTTTTCTTAGATCTTTAGTTTACATTAAGAAGAAATTGTGTTAAATACTCTATTACGACTTCTTAGCGCATTTTTCATGTAGTATTTATTATTCATGGTTTTTTTTAATTGGTTTTAGGTTTTAAGCAGATAGGAATATTCTTCAGTTGTTATCTCACATGTTAAATTGAAGATAGTATGATCATATATTAACATATGTATGTATATCAGATAAGTTACATTTATAGATTCCACAATAGCACTTCGCCATTATATTTCTTATTGTTAATGAAATGATTAAACATAACATTGCGTTTTGTTTTGTCATTGTGTACATATGTTTAAAACATATAAGTAATGAAAACGCACCGAGTTTCATTAAGGACTACAGCTGTTACACAAGTTATTACTTGTGAGCAGCGAAACATTTTACTGCTACTTACATTTTATTTGTGTTTATGTCAGTTTAATTATTAAATTTACATTTTATAAAAAATACGGTCGACGGAAATATTTTGTCACTCACTCGTGTATTGAAATCGGACACGTCTCATTACGACTTCGACATTCATTTAGTTTTGTTATTAAGTCTGTTTATACAGTCCGCGGTTAAATTATTGAACAAATTCATTATTTTGCAAACAATTTACTTTTGACAAGAAACCTGATATAGGCGACTTTTAATTTTAAATGTCGACCTTTTAAAATATGCGAAAAATGTAACGTCATCGGTTTTGACGAGGAGACGTAATCAGTGATTTCTTTAAATTGAAATATGGGTCGTGTAATACCTCATTTGAAAAGTCTTTAAATAAGGTATGGAATAGCTTATTTAGCTAACTATTGCTTTTACCAGGTAATAAATAAAATTTATTTTATTTTTCAGTTTGGTTTTAGTAGTAAATTATGGCTACCTTAAGTGAATGCCAACGTATAGAAATTTTAATTTTTATAGGATGTGAAGATGAAACGAGATCGTATTTTTAATATTTAAATTAACAGAAAAGTATTATGTATAATTTCATTTAATACTGTATTTCTTTTATTGTAAAATTATTATATGATTAAATTAAATTGGTTTTCCTCTGCCCTCTTGAAAGATTAGTTACTTAAATAAGTTATTGCTGAATACATTAGTAAAAGACCTTTCAAAAGAAGTATTACGCCACCCATACATCAATTTCAGAAGACACCAATGACGTTACATTTTTCGTATATTATTTAAAAAGTTTGCATTTAAAATTAAAAATCGACCTATATCAGGAACTTTGTCAAAAGTTAATTGTCTGCAAAATAATGAATTTATTCCATAATTTAACGGTGCACTCTATATACCTAACACAAGTATAAAAACGCTTTCTTAACTCAAAATAATCTTTAAATGGGAATATAAAACCTTATAGAAAACAAAAATCCATAACTATACGTAATATTCAAATACAATTACATAATTGCAGTATTTTTAAAATCAGAGAAATATATCAATAGGCAAGAACGGGGAAGTGTGTCTGTGTCTATAGCGCTCCTTTTCTGATCCATTTCGTATTCGGCAATTACAAACGTTCTTTTTGCTGTACTCCCTAACTATCGCTTTAGGCGAACGTATTGAATGGATAGATAACAAGGCCGGCTGTATGTGCGAAATTTGCTTGACTATAAAACCGATAAAGTAACAGGAGCACAGGCTGTACCTCAAAATACCGGACATTACCAAAGTCCGTGATGGTACTCGCGCAGAAGCTGCGGTCGCGGTGAACGGATAAGCCACCGTGGCAAATATGATAAGTAGAAATGATTAGAAAACTACCTCCCACCATTCGCAGAGGCGTTTCGCGGTTTACCGCTCATCAGTGCGACTCTTGTGAGATGTAGTTTTCATTCTCGACTATATATATATATATATATATATTTATATATATATTGTGCACTATGGTGGGCTTGTACATTCCACCCTCTACACCACTCCAACAATATGTTGTGCTGTTTGAACATCTTGATGCGGTTTTGACTGGAAACAAAAATGTGATTATCATTGGCGATTTAAATATACCTACTTATTATAATTCTATTACACATAGTTCACACGATAATACTGCTGTTCAGCTGGTTGGTTTTGCGAACTATCATGATTTAAGGCAATGTAACATTATTCTGAACTCCAGTTGTAGGCTGTTGGATCTTATGTTTGCTTCTGAAGAATTTACAATTACAATTACAAGACGGGTATACAGTAATTCTAAAGAACTTTTCGGCAAGAACAATGATCATTATTGTGTATTGTACAGGTTACAAATAAAAAAGTCATGTACCAGGTCTAGTAGTATGAAACCGGATTTTTTGTAAAAATAAAACGATTGTTATTCAAAAGTGATAAAAAATATTTTATTCAAAATAACTTCCAGTGGATTGTACACATTTTTCCCACCTCTCCGGCAATTTATGGATGCCTTGCCAAAAACTTTTCTTGCGAACCAATTATCAAGCCATTTTTGTACATTTTCGTACGAATTGAAGCGTTGGTTAGCGAGAGCGTGGCCCATCGATGCGAGTAAGTGATAGTCGGATGGAGCCAAGTCTGGGGAATAAGCCGGATGAGGTAGTAATTCCCAATTGAACGATTCAATTGTTTCCCTGGCCGGTTTTCCTGTATGAGATGGGGCGTTATTATGCAGCAAAATCACTCTGTGCTGCCTTTTTGCATATTCCGGTCGTTTTTCAGTTATTGCTCGGCTTAAATTTATCATTTGCTGTTGGTAGCGTTGAGTGTTGACGGTTTGACCAGGTTTCAGCAGCTCATAATAAATAACACCCTTTTGGTCCCACCAAATACAGAGCATCGTCTTCTTTCCAAAGCGATTCGGTCTGGCAGTTGATGCCGATGGTTCGGTTGGATTTAGCCATGATCTACGACGCTTAGGATTTTCAAAATAAATCCATTTTTCATCACCTGTCACGATTCGATGGAGAAATGATTTTCTATTGAACCGATTAAGCAGCATTTCACAGATGGTTCTTCGGTTTTCTTGCTGTCTTTCGTTCAATTCATGCGGAACCCATTTTCCCACTTTTTTAATTTTCCAATAGCTTTTAAACGATTGCAGATAGCTTTCTGCGATACATTTAATTGACCCGCGAGTTCTTGTTGAGTTTGAGCATCGTCTTCATCCATTAAGGCTTGTAACTCTTTGTCTTCAAACTTTTTGGTGGTTTTCTACGTTCTTTGTTACTAACTTCAAAATCGGTGGTTCAAAAGATTCGAAAGTGGAATCTTTTGAACCACTCGAAGCACTGTGTTTTACGGAGAGCATGTTCACCGTATGTTTCGACAAGCATTCTATGCTACTCTGCAGCAGTTTTCGTTAAATGGTAACAAAAAATTAATACTGTCCGCAAATCGTAGTTATTAGGCTCGAAACTTGACATGTTTGAGGTTATAAAAAAATATACTAGTGTACGGAATGTGGGTTAATGTTTGTTGACACTCTTCGTCAGCTGTTAGAAGAAGACGATGGCTATGTAACAGGGGTCTTATGGTGATTAAACTGAACGCTGGCACCATCTATAGGGGAATTCCGGTTTCATACTACTAGATCTGGTAAGTTAATAGTATCTCAAGTCAAGGATACTCTTCCGGTATCAGTAGTATCAGGTGGACGTTCATTTCCTTAACTTTAACTAATCACAAATTATTTAAGCTCTACCGGCGGGAAATTACGAGTATTTAAGTCAAACAGCGATCGTAAAGAGAGTGAAATAGTGGTGTAAATAGTGAAACTAGCGATAACAAAATAGCAGCGTACAAACCGATAAAAGCCAAGGTCCGACGGTACGACCGGCCGGCAGCTTTACGCGGTGTCACAACGAACCTGAGCAAAAAGCGGAAGCGCAAGTGAGATAACATACAATAACGATAAGATAGGAAATAGCGGGTATAAATATATATATAGGGGCTAAATAAAAGTTAACAAATAAATAAAGATATGGAGAGTGATACATTGGAGGATATAGGAATAAAAAGAGGTAGAGAGAAGGATGAGACCTACGAAATATTCAAGAAGCATATCCTAATATGGAGTGGAGTTGAGAACAGAGACAGAGCTTCTGCGGGAGCAGGATGTATAGTGAAAAAGGAAATTAGAAACCTAGTAACTAGGTGGGAGGTAATTAGTGAGAGAATACTGTTAATAGAGTTGCAATGTAAGACACATTGGAAAACAATTGTAGCCATATACGGTCCTGATGAAAACGAAAAAATTGAGAAAAAAGATAAATTTTGGGAAGATCTGACATACGCAATAGAAATGGCAAAAGGACAAATATTAGTAGCAGGTGATTTTAACGGAAGAGTGGGAGTCAATGATGATACGTATACAACAGTAATTGGAAAGTACGGTGAAATAACTAGAAATAATAATGGGAAACGGCTGTTAGAGTTTTATATTGATAATGACTTAATAATTACAAACACGTGTTATGAACATAAGGAAATACACAAATTCACAAGAGTGGAACCAGGGAGAGGGAAAAAGTCCATAATTGATGACATATTAGTGGAAAGAAACAATAGGAGAAGAGTATTGGATGTAAGGGTTAAGAGAAGTTATGAAATAAACAGTGATCATTATTTACTGATTGCAAAAATTAAAGAAAATGAGGAAGAAATAAAAGATAACAATGAAGGAAAGGTAAATAAAATATATGAATGTATACAAACATATAAGTTAAAGAATACAGAGATAGCAAAAAATTATGAACTTTTAATACCTAGCGAAATAAACAAAATACAGGAAAAAATAAGAGAAAGTGCATTAGAAGAAAAATGGGAAAAATTTAAAAATATAGTAATTAATGCAGCAGGAACAACGTGTGGAGTTTTTAGAAAAAGTAAAAACAAAAAACAGACAGTATGGTGGACAAAGAAAATAAAAGATGAGATTAAAATCAAAAAGAATTATGGAAGAAACATTTAAGCAACAGAAATATAGCAAATTACGAAGAATATAAAAGACAAAGTAAAGTTAAACAATTGGTATTACACGAAAAGCAAAAGTATTGGACAGAGTTCGGAGAAAAGATGGAAAAAGACAGCAAGGTAAATCAGAAACTGTTTTACAAAGTAATTAAAAACAAAGACGGAGTAATACTAACAGAAGAGAAGGATATCATGAACAGATGGAAAGAATATTACCAACACCGGCTAAGTGTAGAAAAGGAAACAACAGCATATCAAGAACAAGAAGAGGATAGAAATGAAGCAAAAGAAGAAATAGATAAAGAAGTAATAGAGGGTGAAATAAGAGCAGAATTAGAAGAGGCAATTAATAGCTTAAAGAATGGTAAAGCAGCTGGACAAGATAAGATCACCACAGAAATCATAAAATACATGGGTGATGCGGGAAAAGTCTTGTTACTACAACTATATAGACAAGCATGGAGGGAAGAAAAAACGCCAGAAGAATGGAGAATAGGGCTAATATTATCGATACATAAGAAGGGAGATAGTAGACTGCTACAACTATAGAGGAATAACACTGCTAAGTACAATAACTAAAATTTATGAAAACATTATAGAGAAAAAACTAAGGAGAATAGTTGAGAGGAAGTTGGAATGGTCACAAAGTGGATTCAGAAGAGGCCGTCGTACACAGGACCATATTTTTACAATTAAAGAAATAAACAAGAAGTGAAAAGCAGAAAACACAGTTTACCTAGCATTTATGGATATGGAGAAAGCTTTTGATAGGGTACCTTGAGCGAAAATTTGGGAAGTGTTAAAAAGGAAAAAGATAAACAAAAAAATACAAAAAGTTATACAAAGTGTATATGAGGGTACTGCGAATTGTGTTATAAGAAATAATATGGTATCAGAAAAATTTACTACGGTATAAGGGGTTAGACAGGATGGAGCACTGAGCCCTTTATTATTCATAATATATATGGATGAAATAGTAAAGGACGTAAAATTAAGAAGTAAGCCGATAAATATAGTATATAGAAAACTTGAGAGAATAGCGTTGGCAGAATGTCTATTTGCGGATGATGTAGCCATTATAGCAGGCAGTGCGAAAGAATTGGAGGAGAACCTGGTAACCTGGAATGAAACTGAAAAAATACGGAATGAAACTGAATAAGGATAAAACAAAAATACTAGTAGTCAGTAAGAACAAGGAGAAAGTGAAGATAAAGATAGAGGGAGTAGAAATAGAACAAGTAAGAAAGTATAAATACCGTAATATTGGAGGAAAGTGGCAAACAAGAAACGGACATAAACCATAGAATAGAAAAAAGTAATAAACTGTATTATGCAATAAACAAAGTTCTAGCAAATAACAAAGAAATAAGCAGACAAACAAAATTAAGTGTAACAGTCTACAGACCGGTACTAGTATATGAGAATGAATCGTGGAAACTAACGAAAAAGGAAAAAAGGAGAATGCAGGCCTTGGAAATAAAATTTCTAAGGAGAGTTAAAGGGATAACAAGAAAAGACCGCATAAGAAACACAACAATAAGAGACGAGCTGGGAATGGAATCGTTGGAATAATACATTGAAGAAAGACAGCTGTGCTGGTGGGGACATCTTCAGAAAATGAGTGAAGAAGTGCCAGTCAAGAAAATCTGAAAAACCAAAAGCAACGACAGGAAAAGAAGAGGTAGACCGAGACGGCAGTTGGCAGCGATGAGGGCGGAAGTATTGGAGTGGAGAGGTTGGACATGGAAGGACGCCAAGGAATTGGCAATGAATAGGAAAGAGTGAAAGAAATTTAGTAGAGGAAAGGAGAAGCCTGAAAAGGCAAAATCCGTACACCTTAGGGTATAAGACGAAACTGATTATAAAAGTGTTGTCCAATTTCGCTTTATAATACATTAACAAGGATAAAACTTTTGTATCAGGAACGTGTTGTTTTACAAAGTCGACGCATAATTCAATCGTATTTGAATCCATTTTGTTTTTCAATTATCGCTGAACTTTTTGAAGAGTAATATTTCAGGGCTGCCACTAATTTGCTTAATCTTGGCTTCAAATACAGTTTTTAGAACCAATTCATAAACATAATGGCGACAAGCGAAAAGTAACAAGTCTCTATCCAAACTTTGTTGTAAGAGAGTACAAGCTCCACTAAATCGGCCAGTGGTGGTTGATGTTGTGTCACAACATATTTGCACCATGTCAGTAAGGTTCCAGTCATACAGTGCAGTTGCTATACCTTTAGCTTAATGTTACAGAAGAACTTTCTAATTTTGATATTGCGAGAAGTTGTTCGTTGTCATCAAAAGAAATTGTAATTGGCAAGCGCCCTTTTAGACTATGCACATCTAAGCTTGGTAAAAGTTTATCATCCCAGTGAACTGTAACAACGTTAGGTACGTTGTTCTGGAACTCACTTTCTATAGCTTCTGCCTTAGATTTTTCGCCTGCGTACGAATTCGCTGGATTGAGGATTTATTTAAGGAAAATTCATCGGATTCAGATCCAGTGCTTCTACGACCGCGTGAAGAATATATACGGGGTCTCTTATATTTAGCTAGCATCGGTCTGAAGCTACGACTAGCTTAGGCGTTATCAAATTTTTCTACCTCTTCGAATTTATGGTAGATGGAAATGCAGAGCGGCGAACCTCTTGCAATCTAAATTCAGAATTTCCTCTTCTTCTGAATCTTGTGCGTATTCGAAGGCGTGTGCAGAAGTAGTTGCAACTACTAACAACTCATTTTGCGTCAGTTTTCTCTCCTCTTCTTCCAATATTTTTTGCCAAGAACTTTATTCTTTATCTGCCAATTTTTGTCTACACCAGCTAAGCAACCTGGTTGACCTGGCTCTCTCTATTGCTTAACTAACCTATCTAAGTCTTTTTCAAAATTATTTTCACGGGTCTTATATATATCCTGGGCTTTCTTCAAATTTTTTGGTAGTTCGCTTCAAACAGGATACGTATAAATTAACCATTTTCTTCGCGCAGTTAGGAATTGCCTTTGTGGGAATTCTTGCTTTTTTTCCAAAATATAATACATTCCCTTATCACAAGATTTGCACTTTCACTGACAGTAAGCTTGACTTCGCGAATATCGTAAAAGAAAACAGTGAGAACTTGTCGATTCGATGGTAATTTTGCGCCATTTATTTAATGGCTAGGCACTCCGGTAAGGAAAATTATTTTTTTATCACTCCGTAATTCAACAGACATAATTAATAAATTAAATGTATATATATATATATTTCGTGACCTTTTATACTTATCTTATATGATAGATCTCTACCACTAATAGGTCAATAAAACAAGGCTGGTTTGAACGATAGTTATATTTTCAGAACGTTTACAAACGTTTTCGGAATACCTTCTTCAGTGAAAAATACGATATATAGTATATATAGTGGTAAATATTTGTTTATACGCAAAGCATTTTTCCAAAGAAATAGAGGATATAGTGTTTTGAACAACGATCGCATTAGCCGCTCCAGGGTTACTATGATCGTGTATAGCGGTATCGATATGCAAGTCCATTCATGTTTTGTTGCTTGAATGCGAACGTTATCATTTTTCTAGCAAACCAGGTTCATTTATTTCGCTAACTATTCGTTACTGTAGATTTTATATTCGGTATGGCAAGAAAAAAATATCTCACCAATAAAGAAATAGCCCAAATTAAATTACTTAAAACAATGGAATTGTCAAACAGAGAGATAGCACGGAAAATTGGCAGATCCGAAGGTGTAATTAGGAATCTTCTTAAAAAGTGAAAATTATGGGAAGAAACTGCCAACAAAGGCAAACTATAAACTTTCGCCAAGACAGAGAGGCCAAATACGCCATGAAGCAACAAAGAACAAAGAATCGTCTAACTACCCAAACACCAAGCAACATATAGCACCACCTTTTACGTCACTCCAGTGAAATAAAATGGAGGAAAATTCAAAGAAAGCCATGTTTGGCAGAAATTCATCTTCTCGGATAAAAAGAAGTTCAATTTATATGGACCTGATTGCTATAATTGCTACTGGCACGATCTAAATATAAAAAGTTAATAAAATCAAGAAGAAACTTTGGGGGCGGTATTGTTATAGTATAGGGTGTATTCAGTTACCAAGGAAAATTGCCTATATGTTTCATTACTACTCGAATGAGCTCTGTAAAATATCTAGAATTACTTGATGAGGTGTTGGTACCGTACAGTGAAGACGTGATGGAAAATGAATTTATTTTTCAAATGAATAGAAGAGCCAAAAATGTTTATTTTTGATACATTAATACAGAAAGGGGGAATCAGATTTTATAAATATATATGAAAGGTAATTATTTTTGTAATATATATATAAATTGAGTCAAACATGAAAATGTGTCTCACATACACATGTTAGTAAGACTAGAGTTACTACGCAAATCGGCACGGATTCCCGTTTGTAGAATGGGCTACAAAAAATTACAGTATTTCAGGTCATTACAAAAGTATTTAGAACGTGTGCGTTTCGAAAACTAAGGGACACGCTACTGTACATATGTAACGTCTTGATGCCGAAGATGTGCCAGTTACAGCTTGTGCAACTTTCGCATAATGCATTGTAAAATGCAGGTCATCAGTGATTTTTAAATTGGTGTTGGTCAATTGTAACTTTCATAGTTTCCAGCTGATGAATTTGGTCTTCAATTGCTGTAACTTCGCGAGTCTCCTTTGCAAATTTGAACTTTATTAGCCGACAGTATCGTCTAGACGACGCTTTTTCTTCTTTTAAAATCATTTGCAATGGTACCATAGAAACCATAAAATAACCAATTTCGAATCCGTTAGTAATACCAAGGCTTGTTCACTCGACAAAACAAAGGATTTCTCTTCAGCTGTTTCCGCCTGCTTGGCTGCAGCTCGTGCTATTTTGTGTTCATATTCTGTATCATGTAATTGCTGGACTTTATACCGTTTTGCCCGTTTACCGCAATCTTCAAACGGTTTTTGTGGACGTCCTCTTCGCGGCTTGCTTGATGTGGGTGCAGCATCCGTTTATTCCTCAACTCATATTTCGTAAACACTATTCAACGATTCAGAATGTATTTGGAAAAATCTTTGTTTATTGCGATGAGCCCCTGCCATATTTTATTAAAGCGCAGCAAAAAGGTCTTTGAGAATTTCCTCATGCAAACAACCGCCTGCTCTTCTGTTGGGGAGATACGAGTAGAGTCCCGTTTACCTGTTTTAATCCCCATCCCAAAAAGATGTACTACGAGTAGAGTCCCGAGACGTAAAAGTTTCTATCCTTGTTGGTAGGTACAAATAAAATTTGAAAATATTTTTTTTTAATATCTACTCGTATGTATATTATTTTTAATGAAAATATATATATAAAACATATAGTATATAGTTATAAAAAATTATCAGTTTATTATTATTATTTTTTTTTTTGCACATATAAATTTATCAAATACATAAATACATTTTTAATAATAAGGTGTTAATCTATAAGAAACAAGTTTTATAAAATCAAATCTTGAAATATGGTTATCATTAAACTCTTTCACTTTTTCCTTAACAAAAATACTCAGTTTATTGTTTTTAATTAAGGGCATAAGAACAGAACTGCGCATTTTAATGTATGTTTCACTTTGAAAGTTTAACAATATTTTTGTAAACAAAAATATGTTCGGGTGGCTGGTGTAAAAATTTTGATTAAACCTTGAATGAAAACTTTCACAAGCATTAGTAGTGCGAAATGAAGAGTTTTCTGAACTGGCCCATACTTGAGGTGGAAATGTAGAGTCTTCCGTTACATAAAAATCCGTGAGGTAATCACAGTATTTTCTGACTTTCTCGTCAGCTGGTAAAATTTCTGCTAGTTCAAACGCAAAGCACTCTCCTACTTGGTCGGGGGTAAGAACTGTAGTCCAAACGTGTAAGTCAGAAACTTTCCAACAGCAGTCTCCTTATTTTTAAAATGTGATGAAATTCCCAACTGTTGTATCTTTCGAAACCTATAGAAAGAAAAACAAAGAATGAGTACATAAATTATCATTTAAAAAGTTTAAAAAGTACAACTTACCAAGCTTGACCTAAATGGAAACGGCAACCTATTACAGTTATTTCTGGCCAAGCTCGTTTCACGCTTTGATGAATCGCAAGTTCAAAATCAGCTACTACAGATTTTGGTTGAAGAATTTTGCCAATGTCATTGCACAAATTGATTAGATTTTGAAAAGCCATTAAATATGATTGGGTGGATTTATCCGGAAGTAAAATATATATATCAGTGGGATGTAATAGTTGTTCTGTAGTCCGTGGATAGTGAATAATTGAAGAAAATGGTTTGTACAAGATTTAAAAGTTCCATCCACATAAAAACTGTCCAGCGATGATAAAAACTCCAAGTTCGTCTTGGTGCCAAATATTACTACGCCATTTTCGTTGTTGTTATACAGCAAAAAGTTTCATTTTTATTTGTTTTCAAGTCTAACCTTTCTAACACTTGGTGTACTTCTTCTCTTGTTTTTGGTATATTGAACGGTAGAGCAGATTTTCTTGCTATACACTTTACGTCTTTGTGAAGAAGAGTTTCGATATCACCTTTTGATAGTTCTTTGTGGATAATTTTCGATGGTCTTTCCGTTATATCGTCACTTGCTTTGCGCTTTAAACTATTACTCATCTTTTGTCTATCTAGCAGCCTATCACTCATTGGATCATGATTATGATTTTCTTTAAGTTCAATAATTTCATTAGCACCAATTGTTTTTAGGAATGCAGGACACTTTTTGTAGCACCAACTGAACAAACCCACTTTTTAACGTCATTGGCTAAAATTTTTTGAAATCTAAACTTAAAGTTGTTTATAACAAGAATAGGTTTTCCCTTTTCGCTTTGCATTACTTCAAGATTCATTTTTACTTCTAAAATTTACGCAAGGAGTGCAAAATTAGACTGATGTTCATTTTGAATTCATTTCCACTTTTATAGAAGCAAGTAAAACTCAATTAGGGCAGGTAGGACATTAGAATATTTTAAGACGGAAAGGATTAATGAGAACAAATAACGATTAAATAGAAAGCTAGTACTTTCTAATGATTCCGAATAAATAATTAAAAATACATCTGAATTTCAAATAACTACTTGTCTATTTTAGGGCGGAAACGATTAAATAGAATAAAAGATTTTGGAAAATAAATTAATTTTATCTTCTTCCTACACGGGACTCTACTCGTACCCTTTCAGGGACTCCACTCGTACCCAGTATTCCAGGTAGACTCATTAACGGGACTCTACTCGTATTCTCCGCTTCTGTTAAGTTTCTGGCTGAACACTGAATACTTTGACACAAGGCATCATCGTTGCGATAACACTCAATAAAACTTCCACACAATTCCTTAAAAGAAATCCAAATGATTGCCATATTGATATCGATAACTGGAAAAACACTGTAACTATGTACTTAATGCTCCAAGCTTCGGTAGACAATAAATTATAGTGCAGTGGTCACATTTCAATTTATACGTGTGCCCAAGCTTTATTTAACATCGTAAGTAAATACTACATGTTTGTCAACTTTATTAACATTAATAGCTCAAATTTTGGGTAATACCTAATCTGAGAAGCAATTATTAGATTATCCCATCCAAACATGAAGTTGAGTATTACTTAATTGCAAATTTATTACATAAGTATACACACTGTTTATTTAGATTTGTGATATATTAGCATACATTACAAATTTAACCATTAATTATAATCTCATCAGCAATTGTATAATTCTCCACACAATTGATATGATGTTTATATTAAGTAAATGCAAGTTCACTACCTGCAGTAAATTTTAATAACGTATTAACCTTTTGTTGAAGGTGATTGCAAGGACTGTGGTGTAATTTACTGACACAATATCACATCGGTAAACTCCTCCCCACACAATTGTGCCAGCGAAACACGTGTCACCGATTTTATTATAAACAATTGTGTGGTGAGCAGTTTACCGATGTGATATTGTGTAAAGCTTTTCTTGACAAATCAAACAATTTAATTGTTGCTTTTCCTCATAGTTTATTAATTTTATTACAATAAGTAAATATCGTAATATTAATATTCACGATCCCAAATTTTGGGTTGAATATGACCCATCTATAAACCCTACGAATGACCATACGTTATCCTAGTAGTGCGCTATTCTCGCATTCAAACACGGTCTTTTCAAACAAACGCAAAAACGCAGCTGCAATTAAGAGGGTTATTTATGGAGGATTTAAAGATCATTGGTACCACTCTCAGATGGTAACACCCCGTAGCACCCTACTAGAACCATTACTGAAGTGCGGTTTGCAGCAAAGAATGCACCTGTCCAAATTATTTACGATATTACAAAATATATGTGGTGTTTATTAATAATCTGGTCGGTTACATACAGTCTAATTGCTATTACATCTAACATAATGATAACATTATGAATGGAATAATAATTTACGGAACGGAAATACTTTGAATGCTGCGATTAGTCCGACTTTAGGCAACGATGTTTCATGTTAGATTGGTCGCAATCAGGGACTAATTCTATTTTTCAGGTAAATTAACTATTTAACTGTCTAATAAGGTCACAAATGTCGATCAGATTATATACCTTCCCAAGATGACTTTTCCGCACCTGAAGCACTGTGCGCCATAGCACTCTATGTCTTCCCAGCTTCTCACCATTGCGGCCCACATGTTCTGTATTGTGCTTGAGCCTGGGGATTTTGCTGGCCACTCCAAAACATTCAGTTCGGTTTGTTCATTAGGCCAGTCCTGAACCAATGTTATTCTTTCCGTCACTTCAACCGTAGAAATTGCTTTTACACTCCGAATTAGAATATTCTGTAATACATTTATCAGCTCCTGCGCAGTAAAATGTGGAGGACAAATATTTGATTATCTTGTTCTTGAGTTGTAAATCACGGTAGTACAGAACGAGGTAGACTTCTCAAACTACAATCCCCATTTTCTCGAGCACAACAGAGTCATCGCTGAATTTGTCTCTACTTATTAAAAAAATGTTTCACGTTTTAGTAAATTATTTTAAATTTTGAAAATGATGTTAAGTTAATAATCTCTGAAAAAGAGTTACTATTAAAGTTACTTATTGACAAATCCACTTTTTGAGCAATTACACCTACTGATATACCAGTTTCAAGTAGCCCAGTAATCATTCCCCTTTTTCTAAAGAGCACTCACGTTGGTCTTTGTGCCTTCCTATTTTAAATATTAATTTAACTGTACACGAAACTAACAAAGGGGTAAATAGATAATGACGATAGCTAAAGATGTTTCACGAGATTCAGTACGGCATTGATGAAATGATGTAAGAGAACTCGCCAAAGAAGGTGGTTTTATAACATTACAAAGAGGTGAAATTCCATGAACATTAATATCGAATTATAAACCGAAATTTAGATGAATTGTGATATGGGAATGCTTTTCTGTATAATTGCATTGCAAAATTAATTTACGATATATTGTCAAAATTTCTTGAAAATAAGCGCCGATTTCATAATCAAAATTAATCCTACATTAAATGTTAATGCCGGCGTTAAAATAAAAATGAATGTCATAATCTTCATTTAAGGTAACGGGTGGCGTTAATGGACGTTTAAGCTAATGGCTAATATTTGGTCCATTATAACGTTAATGGGGTCATTAACTGGCCCGCGCATGCGTAACGGTACTTATTTATGTAAGCAAGTTAACCAATAAATATTTATTGAGAAACGTTTGAATGATATTTGTATTTTTCGCACGGTGTATTTCTATTAACTTGCGGTAGTTTTTCGTAAATTTAGTAATAGAGAATTTTAAGAAACGCAACCGGCAAACCAAAAATTCGCTTCATCATATTTCTTCAACGGAATTGGTAGATCTTTTATAAACCTTTTTTTCCTCCGTATTAATACATAATCGTTATCAGATAAAGAACTATGTGTTTCTAAAATGTTCATTCTTTGTTTCTTGCCGTTGCTGCTTTCTAACTTAGGTTATATTTTGAACGAAAAAACAGCTGATGATAGCGTACTTCTTGTTCTTCTTTGCACATTTGTCCTAATTGGTTCAAATGCTTACTTAAACTGTCGTGATTATGAAACTGGCACAATTTAATGTAACTTTAAATCTACCATTAAAGTTAAACCTCTATTAGTTAACGGAGGTTTAAGTACCCGATTATGAAACCGGCCCTAAGGGTTAGAAAAATTCATTAACATAAACGGGCGCCATTCCCAGATTTAAATTGAAATATTAAATTACAGTTATGTATTTGTATATTATATATGGGGCATTCCACACAATATTTGCCACCAAATTTTTTTTTCCATAAGAAACGTTTTTTCCGGTTCATTGGTGAAAAATATTCGATACGTATTTTTATTTCGCTAGAATATGCGGAATTTTCGAGATATACGTTTTTGAAATACCAGGTTTGTGAAAAAGTACCACTTTTCAATGGCTAATACTGCAATATCTAACGAAGATATAGAAATGTGTCCCAGACATGAAATGTGCGCCTTTTTCTCCACTTCCGAATGGAGTATACTGAAACTCAATATCAATATTTTTTCAATGACAAAAATTGAAAATTTATGAACAAATATAATTTTTAAACACTTGGACATGATTCTTTCGATGTTTTTTTTTTTATTGAAAAGAGTAGTCAAAACATTATTCTCAATACTGGTAAAATTTGAGAGTGGAGAGTTGAATATTCACAAAGTAATCAAAGTAAAAAGACATCAAGTGAGAAGAGAATATTTTCGGATCTTTTTCATGATACTAAGATTCGCGTTATTTTCAGGCAGTCAATTGGTTAAGTTGATGAAGGAGAACGATCATCGTGTGGCGCATTACGAAGATGTGTTATTATATTTTATTTGCGGAAATCCGAAAGAAGAATGTTTGTTTGCAAAATTTGAGGCTTGTCCGACTAACGATAAAATATCCGACGAAATTTCTGACACTTTCAAAAAGAATGGAATAATAAACATCACGCATAAAAAATGAGTGACTAAACCAAGAACAAGTTTAGAAAAATGACAGTTACCCTAGATGAATTTGTCCAAAATTTTTGTGAAATTGCGAGAATATTCATTCGGCATTCTTTATCGCTAAAAAACAAGCCTTACATTTTAAAAATGTAAAAAAAAATCTTAATGACGAGAGTCTAATAATCTGCAATTTTGCGGAAAATTACGCGTTCGTTATTCAAAACGCGATAACGGGTTTTCATTGGAAGAATGACCAAGCAACGATATTTCCAATCGTTTTTTACCATAGAATTGATGACAAAATTGAGGACAAAACCGTAGTAATCGTGTCTGACTGCAAGAAACATGATGCAGTAGCTGTGTACGTTTTTCTTGAAGCTCTAAACGAATACTTCTCTCAAAATTATCCGCACATACGCAAGTGCATTAATTTTTCTGACGGCGCTCCTCAACAATTCAAAAATGTGAAAAATTTTGCGAACATCTACCATCACGAGTCTGACTTCCACCGCCCCGCACAGTGGCATTTCCACGCGACGGCACATGGAAAAGGGCCTTGCGACGGAGCTGCTGGAACTATAAAAAGAATGGCACGTCGAGCAAGTTTGCAAATGATCACTGATGATCAAATTTCTTCCGCAACTGAGTTATACGAGTGGGCTAAGAAAGCTTCTTCTTTGCCTAATATTGCGGTAATATACAAATGTTCGGAGGGCTATGCAATAGCAGAAAAGTTTCTTCAGAATCGTTTTGAAAAATGCAAAACCATACCAGGAACACAATCATTTCACTATGTTGAACTAAATGGTAACTTCAAATTGAAAATGAAAGTCTTTTCCTCCTGCGGCACTTTTGAAATAGTAAGTTTTTATAAATCAGGAGTGAAACGTACATCTCGATGTAATGAGTAGTCAACTTACTTTTTGATGTTCGACATAAATTGAATCGTCTTACAATTTCACGATAATAAATAAGTCCGAGCCGAGCCGAGCCGAGTCGCGATGCGGTCCGCTTCGCGCGCGCACACCGTGACTGAAAAATTCATTACTTCGTGAATATTCAACTCTCCACTCTCAAATTTTACCAGTATTGAGAATAATGTTTCGACTACTCTTTTCAATAAAAAAACATCGAAAGAATCATGTCCAAGTGTTTAAAAATTATATTTGTTCATAAATTTTCAATTTTTGTCATTGAAAAAATATTGATATTAAGTTTCAATATACTCCATTCGAAAGTTGAGAAAAAGGCGTACATTTCATGTCTGGGACACATTTCTATGAAAAAAATGGTGGCAAATATTGTGTGGAACGCCTCATATGTATTTATGTTTTTATTAATTCGAGTAAAACTTGCTCGAACACTTTCTAATCCCTTACTTTTAGAAGGCCATCGAGAAAATTCTTAAAAAGAAAAAAACGCGACGAATTGGTAACCCCACCTTTTTGGAAGTCTGGTTAAAAAAACACACTTTATTTATATAAAATAAATAAAATTATCCTTACCATACCTTTCTGAAAAATCCAGATACGTATTTCGGCAACTAAGTTGCTATCCTCAGTGGAAAACTGGGGAATTCAGTATCACTAGCGAATCCGGCTAATGCTCAAGACGAACACCACACAACGAACACTGTACAACACCAAAACACTGCACAATGAACATCACACAAAATTTTTAAATATGATTTTCCCGAAAAAGCTTGAGAGTTGCGTCGTATCCGTCTAAACAAAGACTTTTTACTTACTTTTCTACGATTTTCTTGAGTATCGTCAAAATCGATTGGAATTACATCGCGGTGTCTGCTTGTTAGTTGTTAATTCTTAATTCTCAATATTAATCTGTAAATGAACGCTACTCTAGAGTTACGTGTATTGAACTTTTAATTCTTACTACTTATACATATACAAACCAGCCTCTATACGAAACGTGCACGCAACGATGGTCAGAGACCCCTAGCGGTATATCAGGCATTAGTGGGGTATAAACAACTCCATTTCGATCGTATTTGCCATATACAAGCCGTTAGTTGTATTAGAAGTTATTTTACATTTGTATTAGTTTTCGGCACTCTTCAGATGTGAAATGGATGAAATAGTAATAGTAATTAACTGTGGATTTGACACTATTTTTTGTAAATGTGACAGAAGGTTCGAGATTATAAAAGGAAAAAACAACTTTACGAATCTGGCCATGTAACGAACATGAAATACTTGCCATGTCTCTTAAATGAGATTTCCTTTGGATATTATACATTCCATAAAAGTTTCTATAAATATTTAGTTCATCTGTAGGTCCACAGTTTTTGTCTATTAACACAATACTTTTGCGTCATTATTAACGTTACATCGAGTTGACAGATTATTGTCATATGAAGAACTCTCAAAAGTAAAGTAGTATTTATCGTTATTAAAACATACTTGCGTGGATACAGATTTCATGTCAACATCGTTAATGACTTCCCACTGCTCTTCAATTGCATTAGTTCAATATATTTTATCATTAATCCTGTCTTTTAAAGTCAACTTCTTCCTTTTCGAAGCCTTTACTTTACTAATTGATACTCTTGTGGTCCATATGACGTTTCATGTAGGAGTCAGGAAAAATTGTTGATTTATATGCAAGAGGAGATTGAATATCCTTTTTTCACCTTTAGCAAAATGAACACTACAGACTCTTGAATTCTGGTTCGAATAATATACCGTCTTTGCTGCGGATAAACATAATGACATGAAAAATTTAGGAAAAGAAGAACACTACTTTGTTACATTACCACTTTGTTTTTTGTTACAATGCAACAGTGTTTACGAAACTGCAGTCACGTTTTTCAATAAAAACAAAGTGGTAGTGTAACAAAGTAGTGTTTTTGTTTTCATAAGTGACCATGTACTATCACAAGTTACCGGAATACTCAATCACGCATCATAACGATAATAAATTTGCACCAAAATGTTTCACTTGTTATACGCATTTTGTTAGTAGTTGTGACCTGTGGATTATACTGATTTAGAACTTCAATGGAACTTCAATAATTCTATTTGCTTGTTTCTGTTCGTTGCGCTTATCCAACGTTACCTACGTCGGTTTCAAAAGATTTTCTCGGAAAAACGATAAAATTTATAATATTCTTACTCTCATAAGATTTTTCACTATTGCTACAATCAACAACGCAACAATTTCTTTTTGATTTAGGCATATTTCTTGTGAAATGTACGAAATTGTGTTCAGATTATATTTCCAGCATGTATTTATTTACACCTCAAAGATGTAGAAGGTAACCACCAGTGGCGCTACATGTCTTCGTGCACACTCCCTATATAAAATTCAAATTAGTGACGATGTCAAAGAATGTATTGTAAAATGTTTTCAAATGCAATACATTTTAATTAAATGTATATATATATATACTTCGTGACCTTTTTATACTTATCTTATAGGATAGATCTCTACCACTAATAGGTCAATAAAACAAGACTGGCTTGAACGATAGTTATATTTTCAGAACGTTTACAAACGTTTTCGGAATACCTTCTTCAGTGAAAATATAACTAGATAAATATATAAACAAACATTTGTTTTTTATTTGGGAACTATCAACAAAATAACTAATGACTAGGATTTCTTGATATAGAGGATGTGTAACCAACTTTTATATATATATAAATTATAAAAACTAAATTAATGTGTAAACATACATGCAAATTAAGTAAAACCTTATATCAAAAAATCTTTGTCGAAACCTTAACAATTCTGTTCAAGGACTAGGGAAAACCCAAATTTAAAAACCTAGCCAAAGGTTTCCTTCTTAAGAAATGCAAATGTTATTTTAACAAATTGCTATATACATTACTTAAATTTTGAATATCGGTTCTGAAATTAACAGTTTTAGTGTCTTTCTGTATATTTATCATTTCATATATTAGTCTTTTTTTATAATTATTCTCTGTTTTTAATATAATTGTGTTTTCAAAATCAAAGTAATGCCCAAGATCTTTGTAATGTTTTGTTACAGCGGCCATTGCACCAAAATCATTATTTAAACAATACTTATGGCTATACAACCTTTTCTTTAAATATTGTTTCGTCTGACCGATGTAACAACCATCACAGTCTTTACAGTTTATTTTATAAACTATATTACTCTGATTTTGTTTAATTATTTTAGATTTAGTATTAGTAAAAAGAGATCTGTTACTATAGTTTGGAATGAAAGTAATGTTTATGTTGTTTTTTATTTTTCGCTTAAACCTTTTTTATGAGGAATAGCGTTATAACATTTATTGTTATTATTTTTAATTCCTCTATTGTATAATTTGTTAATTCTATTTTTTTTTATTTTTTCATAAAAACTATTTGGATAATTATTTTTATCTAAGATTTCTTTAACTTTGTTTAAATTCTTTTCCCTAAATTCAGGATTAGCTAATCTAACCGCTTGATCAACTAAACCGGTAACTACATTAATTTTATGTAATTTTGATGTCTGAAAAATAATTTAAATGTCTTCCTGTATTGGTAGACTTTATATGCCAATTTGTTTTTACAATGCCGTTATTATGCATGACTGTCACGTTCAGGAAACTCAATGAGTTATTAGATTCCCTCTCATATGTAAATTTTAATCTATTATGATAACCATTAAATGAATCTAATATCTCATCAATACTATCCTTTCTTACGGAACATATGAGAGTGATTTCAAGGGAATTTCTACCTCCTATTTTTACAATGCCCTTAAACAGATACCGAAATCTGAATCGTATTATCTCAGGGTACAAGTTCGCTGGACATCTCCAAACCGTCCTGTAACGAGACCACGACATTACTTTCTGGGCCGATTCTAAAATGTCGAAACCTTAACAATTCTTTTCAAGGACCGGGAATAATAGTCGAAACAAACCTTGCCAAAGCTTTCCTTCTTATGAAATGTAAACATCATTTTAACAAATTACTGTACATTTCACTAATCAATTCTTTATCATATGAGCGCTGCTTGCAGCGCTTATCCAAGCAGATGCAACGCTCACATACTCACACATATCTTGTGCGACCTGAATTGGATAGAAAATTTCTCCGCCTGCCTGAGATCTTTAATTCCTCAATTGTCAGAACGATTGTACATTTAGTACAGATAATGCGATATTTTATTTATTCACTGTTGTAAAACATTGGTAAAATTAAAAACAAGGTATGCCTTTAGAAACATTGTAGCAAACATGTATTTTATAAAAAAAAAAAAAATTGGGGTGTGTTGCAAAACACATGGCTGAAATAAAACTTCCAATGTGTTCAGCACTTGATAAATTAGCAGTAGATTGTTTTTCTTGCAGTAGCTTCTTGTTTTTGCTTTTTTAAGAATTGTCATGCATCGAAAGGGGTGGATGTCGAATGTAGTGTTGTATCATCAGCTTGTGCAGCAGTAGTAGATTTTACCTCTTCCGCACTTCCTCCGCTCTGTATGTGTTTCTGTTCTTAGCCATTTAACAAATGGTTGCGACATTGACTAGTTGAGCGTTTCCTTATGCTTAGTTGCTTAAAAGTTTTAAATTATAACTAAAGAAAAATATTATTTTTAACATGTTGCCTGTACAAGTATAAAACTGTTGCAGAATAGTGTAAACTGTATACTAACCATTATCCAAGCAGGTTCGGTAAGTGTCTGGCAATGAAAATCTCGAAATATTACAGTCAAATAATCTTAATCTTATTATTTGCATTCTTACCTGCTTTCGCAAAGACATACATATACGTAAAATTATAAGTTTACTCATTAGAGCTCGATTAATAACTGATGGCACCTGAGATGCGCGCGGACCTGATCGGTCTAATTCCTATACTATACGCAGTAAAAATATTAGCCGAAATCACAAAAGCGCGGGCGTTTTAAACATTTAAACAAGCGCTGAGCGTAGATAGAGTGTTAGGATATCAAGGTGTAGCAACGGCGCGCGGCGCCGCGGCTTCTGATACCATATATTCATAGTTACAGCGCAGATAACATTAGTTAGTGTGTGGGTGGCAATTGCATGTTGGTAAATGCCGGCGATATATGACCATATACAAGCGACTGCTATTTTCGCTGCAGCTACGAATATACGGTATAAGAAGCCGCCGTTGCGATGTAGCACCGGTTTTATTGTATTAAATTGCATAAAGAACATGATAGATCATAATCTTTACATAGTCTTTTGTAAAATTTGAAATATGTAACTTAATACCGTTTGATTCTGAGCTCCAGAAATATATTCTTTTCTATGAAACAATAACGTGTAGGTATTATTTTCAATAAATGAATGAAAGTTTTATTGTACAGTGTATATTGAGTAATTCAAAAACTAATACTGAAGATAAAATTGGAAAAATATTCTGCTAGTATAATTAGAAGTAAACTTTGAATTTTTTTATTGTACTTTTACTTACAATTAGGTGATCTTTCACTAATAAGTGTCAAGATGCTATTCAAGAATAAATAAAACAACAGACTTGTTTATTTGATTTCATAAGATTTAATAAAATAACTACACGATGATGTTGTTATTTAATGGTGTAGGTATTCTTAATACAAATTTATTTAATACTCTAGATTCTAGATCTTCGTCCGAAGAATAATTGAACATATCATTAACTGGAATTATACATTCTTCACAAAAATACCAGTAACATACGCGGAGAGCCAGACTAACATACGACACAACAGTATATGAATAACTGAGCGGAATGCGGACTAATATTTGTAGATCTGACTGAGGTGCGCGGTGCGCCTGCATATTGTCAACCGAACCGCTAAGCGAGTATCTCATGAATGCGACATCTCACGTGATTCTTGCACAATAGCGGTATGCACAAGTCAATCTTAACCGCATTATTGACGTGTAAAATTCACCATTTTCCTTTTGCAATAATTTAAAAGTTTCTAATTGAAAAAAGTTTGAACATGACTGTGATAATAAAAAGTAATTTCTAAGCCTTAAAAGTAGGTCGTTTTCGTCGCAAATCGTTAAAAAAGGGAAAAAATTATTGAATAGTAATCATGTCAGCAACGTATTTGAGGAATGACGCGAAAGTTCTATCTACATTCAAGGAAAAGTTTTATGCGAGACCCCCGGGGCAACGAGCACCCGAAAACATCAAAATTATTATTATCCTGTCTTTGAGGTTTTTTTCAATGTTTTTATAGTGCACATACATACAGTATTTTTAATTTTTTAAAGATCAATGCTGACCGTTCCGTTGAAAGTTCTGGAATGCAGTTGCAGAGCCGGATCGTGGTTTTACAAACATGCTGCTGCTATTTGTGTTTACGTTAACGAGGAATGTACTCGGTCGAAAACAGATCAAACATTGGTTTGGAATCGGCCCCCTGAAGCCCAGCTAGAATTATACAAGAAGGGTTGCACGATCGAAGAAATGATTATGAGGGCGAATCCGGAACAGATTTCTTTTAGAGTCGAACCGAAATCAATATTTGTTTATGAAAGTCGTGATTGTTATGACAAAATTATTGAGGAACGTTGCAACCTTTCAAGTGCATTGCTGGTGGCAACGAAAAATCTTGTTGATAAGGAAAAAAGGGAAGCTTTAAGAATTGCCCGCGAAAACGATATGAAATTTGTTCAAGATTTTTTGTATGGTTTACAAGTAGACCAAAATTGTAAATATTATCACGCTTATTCCAGTATTGTAATAAGAAATCATCGCTTGAAGCTTTCTACTTTGTCCTGCCCTGACGATTGTAAACAATTTTATAATTCAAATGTAGTAGTAAATGAAGACCAATGGAAATTTATTTTTGCTAACTCGGTTCAACAATCAGAAAGTGCAATGTGGTATAAGGAGCGACAGATACGCGTGACAGCAAGCGTACGAGCTAATCAAATTAAAACAGCAACAAAATTTTGAAGGTTTAGCGCGCCAATTTTGTAATAATCGCTACAAATCCGTTATGACAAAAAGTATGACTCATGGAATTAATACGGAACCAGAGGCAAAATCAAAACTTTCACAAGAAATGGGCAAAAAAGTTTACGAGTCTGGATTAGTTGTTTGTATAAAACAACCTTTTTTGGCCTGTAGTCCGGATGGTTTAGTTTTTAATGGTGAAAACATTGAACTCATTGAAATAAAATGTCCTTTTAACTGTGCAAATTCAGAAATTTTTGACTATGAATTAGGTGAATCTAACGTTGAATATTTGATTGCAAATTCTGAAAAAAAAACGGAATTTAACAAAAAACACCGTTATTACACGCAAATTCAGACATCTTTGTACGTCACTGGTTTGACGTTTTTTGTCACTTTTTTGTATATTCTTCTAAACAATTTATTAGCAAATTGCACGGAACGATGAGTTTCTGAAAGACTTGATTACAAGAGTGGAAAACTTTTATTTCACATATTTCTTGCCAGCTTTTCTTTGAATGACAGGTTTGCGAAAAAATGTTTACATGATACTCTTCAATTATTTTTTATTTAAAGCACATACTTACATAAAGGTATCACATCGGTAAACTCCTCACCACACAATTGTTTATAATAAAATCGGTGACACATGTTTCGCTAGCTCGAGGCAAGCATCTTCAACAACCATATAAACCGAAGTGACAAATTTCTATCAATAAGAATTCTTAAACATGGATTTTGTACCCCACTTTTTACTGTGACCATATGTATGCATGGACAAATCTTTTCCCGCTCGGTGACGGTTAGGACTAGGGCTGGGCGATATATATCGATAAGTAATATCGAATATATCGATACATATCGATATTTATCGATAAATCGATATATTCGATAATCTTGTTAGTATCGGTTCGTTATCGACTCTATCGATATATATCGATATTATTTATCGATATATCGATATATTCGATATTACTTATAAATATATTGATAATTATCGATATATCGACATAGGTAGTTAATAATGGTACATGGATATACCAATATCAATATTATTAAGTATTATTGGTAGATGGAGATAATAGACGTTGTTCGGCTCTCCGCATAGTCAGGATTTAGGGCTGGGAGAATATTCGGTAGATTCTGAAAATATTCGTCAGGAGTTTGTGGTAAGCTGGCATTAAAGGAGATACGAATAACACTTACTTGATTGACGTAATAAGAATCGTTGTAACAAATTTATCGTCTATGTAATCGTTAAGTCAGGTGTTCCCCTACTATTTTCCTTTGACGTTGCATAAAGATACAGAGTTCATTTGCAGTTGTTAGAATCAATATGGTATTCATCAATTCGCAAATTTGAAATAGACCGCTTATTCATAATGATTTATGCTTACTCTATCAATGATCCGATCGTTAGTCGTATTGCAAACTCGCTACAATTGTATAACAGGGGCGGACTCAAAACTGTAATTAGCAATATCTTGCGAACGATACATTTGGGCAACATTTTTTACCATTTTGACAGTTACATCCTGTATTATATATTATATATTATATATCAATATCAATATACATATATCGAATATATCGAATATATCGATATGAATATCGATTATATTAATTTATATCGATAATATCTCGAATTATCGATTATATTGATATAGGTATATCGATAATATCGATTTGTATCGATTATATTATCAAATATTCACTATATCGATAAATATCAGTGATATCGATATAACATCTGTGATATCGATATAACATCTGTTATATCGATATATCGATTTCAATATCATGACATATCGATGAACCGATATTCGATATTCATCGATATTTATCGATATACCGAATATTTTCCCAGCCCTAGTTAGGACGCCTTCCACCCCCGTAAATGGCCCTTTTCTTGTATCTAGGTGTATGTCAAGTGGATGGTCATGGCAAAAATACCTGCTAACCCGAAGTTTGAACGTTAAAGATTTACAAGTACATTGTGTGAATGCCCGGAGAAATTAAATTATAGTTAAAATGCTAATTACCCTTCTGTGAGCAATATTACTTAATTCAATCGGAATAAACTAGATTGAATCGGTCCCGCGTCCAGATTTAGAAAATTCATATTTGTATGTGTATAGCTTCATACGCATCGAGTTCTCGCGGTGAATCGACCTGTCTTATCAATTTTAAATTTTCCATTTTTATGTCGTGCCTCGTGTCGTGCATATGTTTCGCGATACTTGACGAGTCTATCCTGTCGTAGCGATAATGTGCCACATGTTCTTTGAATAGTGTTGCTATTGTGCGTCTCGACTGTCCTATACATGCTTTATCGCATTCACTACAATCAATTTTATAGATGCCCGACCGTTGTTCCGGAACTGTTTTGTCTTTCGGGGTACCTAAAAGATTCTTTAAGGTGTTTTTAGACGTTGAGCACACCTTCACGTTTTGTTTTTCTAAAATATTGCTAATCCCTTTTGAAATCTTATGCTGCGGTAGTTTTATAAAATTATTTTCCCGTGTAACTACCGGGGCCAAAGTCGTTGAATTTCTTAAAGCCGTAATAGACGATCACAAATTACACGTAATTTTCATGAATTTATTCAAAAAGTTTGAATTTGATCGTGTACTGTCAGCGTGTATTTCTACATCAATTTTTACACGCAATATTTCAGACTTAGACGATGTTATATTTTTGAAGGTCATTGTCGTGAATTTTTACATGTAATATTTCATATATTTTACATGGAAAAATTTGTACGTGTATTGCCTGCTTTATGTGGGCTTTTCTTTTAATTCTTTCTAATCGTTTTTTAACATCTCTTACGGAGTAACCGCTGTATATAGCTATCTTTTTGATATATTCTAATTCTTTTCGAAACCTATATTGTGTCAGCGGGAATTTAACTAACCTATTGAGTAAGAAATTGATAAACGACATTTTATGTTGCATGCAATGGTTCGAATCCGCCATTATAAACCTATTAACGTTTGTACTCTTCCTGTAGATGTCCACTTCTAATTAATTTTGTATCAACATACATACATGTTCCATAAACCTAATGTGTTCCTTGATTTAGATAATTAAACTTTGTAGCATGAAAAACGCCTTTATATTTATTTCTAATCCCTTTTGATAAGCGGTTCTTTAGTATTTGCCAAAGCACACCCAACATGCATGATTTTATCAATTTTTGGCAACATTTCTATGTTGATGTGTGACAAAATTCTAAAAATTTTGACGCTTTGGATAGCCCTCTCCACGTAAATTCTGACACTTGCTATTTCATACCTCTCTATGACTTCTTCTTTACTAAATTTAGGATCAAAGTCATTAACAATATAACCATCTGTTGATCTGCCTCCGTACCCCTTTGAAACAAAAGTAATCAATCCCGCCGGGCTGACTGCAATCAAAAATTTGACAGTGAACCCGGATTTATACGACGAATACATTACGCAACGCTGCTCAACAGTCGGGGAGTATCGCATCGAATTTCTGTGCAATCGATTATTGCTCGGCAATTTGGATATTTTTTAAAAGAATCGGGCATGGTATCCTGAATGACGTCTTTGGTTGGCCAAAAAGCACACGACTGAATTTTAGAAAAGAGTGTTTCCAAAACATTGTCGAAGATTGTTGAGGCTGTTTGTCCACATACATTAAAAAACAAACCAAGTGGTCCAAACGACAAGCCGAGTTTCATTTTCATTAGAAAAAGTAATAAGTGATCTCCGGAACAAAGTTTTCGATAGTACTTGGGTTGGCCAGGTTCCTTCGGTTTAACGAATCCTAAAAGAATGTTAAATATTGGCAATGCAATTCCTCCCAGCTGTTTCATTTCACTATCGCATGAAATGTCAGCAAAGCCCATAAATCCCCTTCGCCTATGTTCATCAGGACCTACTGATTTGGTCTTCATTTCCACAATCTTCGGTGTAATGATGATCTTCTTTTGGCACTCACAATTATTGGGCAGAGCGATGAAAGTTTGCGTGGCTGCTTCACAAGTAGCAGAATCTTGCCAAACATACATACACGTCTCCTTCTTCTCGGTATTTAAGAAGTAAGGTTCTGTTTGAATGCCAATTTCTCCAGTTGAAATTGTGTTCTCCCGCGGCGTCTCTTGTATTGAATCTTCATTAACACCTATAAAACGAACTGACAATTAAAATTCACATGAATACATGGAAGTATTCATTTTTAAAAAAGTATCGATTTTTAACATGCCAGCAAATTCCATTGGTGTACTGGCAATGTTTTTCTTTCTTTCTTCTCGTGCCGGAACCTCTGACCACGATTCCCATGGGAAGATCTCTTTCTGTAAACTTCAGGGAAAATTGTTGGATTGTAGGCCTCCTCTCGAGGGTCTTGGGATTTCTTGCTCCCCACAAAGTGTAAAGCACAGATTTTGGAATTTTTGTTAGGCCTCCATGGCTTCCCATTTTCGCTAAAAATTTTCGAAACATACATTGCATATGTATACTACAAAGGACGAAAACAAGTTCTTCGGGCTCGTATTAGTAGAAACACAGTATCTCTCACAAGTCCGCTTCAGTTTACACTTCAACTGAAAGGCTAAAAAGCATTGTCAACAACCGACATTGACATTTTGCCACGCACTGAAGCGATCCACTTTTCCCGCCGAATTTGTTCCCATAATTTAAAAAGGGAATTTGTAAGAACTCAATCCATGATTCACTGTACTTCGCGAATTACATCCGACAACGCAGCAAATGCGCCCGCCTAACGTTTTTCGCGGTATTTTGCGGTTTTCCGAACTCATTTTATCAATGTCAACAACTGGGTTTTACCATTTGGCAACTGATGCGTGAATCCCGCTACTTACGGATAGTGCAGAGTGGTGGCGCCACAAGAGATACTCACTTAGCGTATATCGTACAGTGAGTATAGTACAGTAGAGTAGAGAGAGTTACAACTCCGTAGAAAACTAACTTTCGGACGGTAATTATGGCGCTAGTTAACATCGAGTGGGACGTTTATTATAGATATATTTACTAAATAATTGTATTCATTCAATTTATCAAATGTAAAATAAATAAAAAGAACAATGTTGTATTTCAAACATATTTATAGAAACTAGAAAAAAACCGTTATATAATATGGAACAAAGTAATATAATTCTAATATAAATAAATAATAATAAAACTAAGCCTATAATATGAATTAATCTTCGGAAACGACAATGTTGTTATCGTGTAGAACTGTTGAATACGGAATAACGATAACCTGTTATTTTGCAACCGTTATTTCAAAATAGCAATAACGGTCGAAACTGTTATTTTAAATAAATAAAATTTATTTAAAATAACGATTTTTCGCATCACCACTTGCTTTGGTCAAAGCAGCGTTTGTATATGTTTGTACGTGTGTTAATACGTGTGTGTGCGCCTGCGTATTACCAAAGCTTTGGTACAAATATTATAATACATAAACCCTATAATTATCCCACTCCTGATACTGCATTCGTCTCATTCTCTCGCAGTTTACTTTTCTGATGGTTTTACTTCTACCGCGTGTGAATTGCAGGAATTGTTTTTTAAAATTGTTTTGTTGCTCTTTGTTGTTATGGTTGCTTCTGATGTCTTTTTTCTTTTAGTATCCTTATTTATTTCCTTGTTTTTTGTTTGGCTCGCTTTCGTTTTATCTTTTTGTCTGCTTATTCATATCTTTGTCTTTTGCTTGAGTCGTCTTTGTTTCTCCTTCTTGTTTCGTTTTTATAAGTTTTTTTGGGATAGTTGTTTCTTTATTTCTTATCGACTACTTCATACCTTGATCTTCACTGTCCCAAACATATTCCTGTCCATTGTAATTTTTCGGTATTCTACTCGTACATTTTCCCCCTTCTTTCTTGTTCTTCTTTCGTCAATTCACTATTAATACAAATTCTCTCTTGCAAAGCTTTCCATTTATTTTTATTTTTCATTATAATTTCTTTATTCACTGTATTATTTATGTAATTCAATTTTATATACTGTCATACCTATTTTCGTTGTCTCCTTTATTTTAATTTTCATGCCCATATTCCTTTCCATAAAATTTTCCATTTCAATTTTTAAGTCTTGTTTATTACCAATATTTATTTTCAATACTGATATTACAATCTATACTTTTAATTCCGATTTTACTCTATTCTCCTTATTTTAGTTTCCATAGCTTTCATTTTTTCTTGCATCCTTTATTTTCTCACTTAACACTCCGTTTTCACTCTTCAGTTCTTTTCCTATTGGTAATGTTAGTCATGTTTTACATCGGATATTAATGTGTTAATCTGTTACGTTTTAAACTAAATCCCTTGCCAGATGTGCATTCAAGACCTCCGGTATAGTATTCCCGTTTCGCTATTAACTTCTTCCGCCGTAAATTTGTCAGTCCCGAGAAATTTCTCCATTCATATATTTTCCCAAAGACAGAAATTATGACCACTTATCGGTCCTTCAGGTTTAGACAGGCACCCTCGTTGTCAGACCTGTTACATGTAACACTTCTTTTCATTACGTTTCTTTTTTTGTTAGCGAGACCATTTAAAAGGAATTATCATCCATAAATTTAAAATCCCTTCCCTATTGTACACCAGCTCTCTGTATCCCTTTTGTCCTTGTTACGAAATTTTTCATGCAGCAAATTTTAAGAGGTACTATCGGTTAATCGTTCTTCCCGTCCGGAGTGTTCGCTACGAATTCGGTAAACTCGTGTTGTTTTGTGTAATTGTTTCGGTAGCGCGTGGCTTCGAAAAATTAATACTCCTTGTAGAAAGGTATTTATACCGATTCGGCGATTTCGCGTTCTGTTTACGAACGCTACGGATTTGTTTCCGGTTTTGGACACACCTCACTGGCGAACGCTCCACATCTTCCCCGTCATCAACTAAGCTAATAGCACATACTTATTATTTGCGCATGAATTCACGTGTCGTTTCTTTTACCCAAATTAGGGAAAGCTCTGACCGCGTATAAACTCCGATAGTTCATAAAACCTCGGACCGTTTATAAAACCTCCGATAGTTCATAAAACTCCGACCGTAAATTTTAACACCGATCTTCAGCCACCGAAAGTTGCATCTAACCGTACCCACCGTAATTTACAGTTTAGTTATACATACCTTCTGGTTTTTTGTACGTAATAATACCTGGTATTTCTGTTTGTATTTTTGTTTGTGCTAAATATAGATTTAGAATATTTACCCATCTACATTTTAAATGTATTTGTGAACTACCCCCGTTTGACCAAACCAATCAATAGTGTTTAGGCTTTATAGAATTGTTAATTAAGCATATTTTGTTCAATTTGGCAACCACCCGTAATATTTTCACTTTGTCAGTTAAAAGGTTCCCACTGCAATAGAATTTACTTATAAAATCGTTTTTATTGTTAATGTCGTTTTCTTTCTCTTTTCTTATTTTTGGTTATTTGGTATTGCAAGCATTAGTGTCGATATTGATCTGATGTATCTTCCAGAGGGATACACACCCTTCGTCGTTTAAGACCGCTAAATTAAAGTAAACTCTGGTGGCGCCCTTTCTTTTTGAACAATTTATTAGCGTCTGACCATCACTCACTTGACCGCACGACCGTCCCCGCTGAGCTACGTCAGGCCTGGCTTCGACTTTTTTCTTTGTTTCCACCTTCCGTATCGACACTATTGTTTTAATCCTATTTTACTACAAGCCGGTTTAATACCTTTCCTTTGCTACCATCTTAAAATGTCAGACGATGCCAGCAAGTTGGCAATTTTGAAGGAAAGAAGGTAGCAAAACATATCTGTTAAAATATTCATCTTGTCGTCTTTCTCTTTCTTCTTCCTTTGCGGTGGTCTAGTTATTTTCTTACACGTCTCAAAATCCTCCTCTAATTCATTATCGCCTCTTTTTCTTTTTGCGTCCTCCAAGGTATAGTCGTCACTATACGTACTCTGTTAGTGTTTGTATCCTGCACACGCGACCTGTTTCGAAAGATGTTACGCTTTTTCACTCTATCGAGCAATGTATTTTGTTCGTAATTAACTATGTGAATGCAGTATTTTTCACTCAAATGAAACTTAAGATTCAACACAACTATTTGTTCGAGCGTGTAGAAAAGCGAGAAAAGGTTTGATTAAAAAAATCTTACACGTCTAACACGTCCGTCGGCGTTGCTGTCTGAAACTCAACTCGCTTCTAGGGTCTAAATAAGGCAAAATCTAATTGTCAAACCGCACAGTAGATAGGTGGAAAAATTCAAAATTAGAAATATAATTTCTTGTGAACAGCATTTTCGGCCCGTTTTCAATGCCCTCTGTACGGTGCACCTGCCTAGTTACGACACTGCATACATATGTACAGCACATATGAAATCTAACACATTTAGACACTTTATCCTATAATTGAAAATGTCAGTGAATATATTTGACGTATGTTTATTGTTGGTTGGTGCAGGTGATGATTTCTGATCTAAGAGATGTCTACTATGAAGTTTTGAGTATGGAAACATCTGGAGAACTTGACAGAAATCGTTTAAATTTAACGCTGAACTTATCTAGTCTCATACAATCACCTAGCGCTGCTTCGATAGAAACAACTCCAAAGGATGAAGTTTTGTCAGGTAAGACAAATCCAGCTATAAAAGATTTAATTCTGCCGTAAGTAAAGTTTATTAATGGAATTTAAAAGCAATTTTTTTTGTAGTTTCGTAAACTAGATCTTGCATGACACTATATCACATAGGTAAACTCCTCACCATGCAATCATGTATTTAATTAATAAATACATAAGAAAGAATCGGTAAGAGGAGGTTTGAAGATGCTTGCCTCGTTGCTAGCGAAACACGTGTGACCGGATTTAATAAATAATTGTGTGGTGGGGAGTTTATCGATGTATATAGTGCCTGTAACTATACCACGGTCCATGCAACTTAAATATTGAACGTTGCAATTTTTATGCGCAACAATTTCATTCACATTTCTTATATCGTACTCTATCACAATAATTGGGTAACCTATTAGTGCCTCTTTCTCAACTTTCCACCGTTTTATTTTGCTTTAAGTTAGATATACCTTGTGTAAGTAGTCTGCATTATGGAATGATTTGTTTCTTATATGAGTGTGGTAATAAATAACAAAATTTAATAGATTCTTGCTCTTAACACACTGACAAGGAGATAGAGATTTGCAAAATAATACACAATATATTAATTATATATATGTATATTTGTGGATAAACCTCTACGTATTACCTTTTACAGTCAAAATATATTTTTTTACTTAAAAATCAATTTTCAAAACATTTTTTCAAATTAGGCTGTTTATTTTTTATTGATCGATAATTGGTCGATATGAAGAATAATTCACTTATCCTTTACATCTTGAAATTAAAGGAAATTATTATGTGCCACTGTTCAATATTTTGGGCATTGAAATACTCAGTTGTTCGAGCAGCAGTGTTGCAATATGATCCTACCTTTTTGGCGCTTGGGGCAAATAAGCTATAGTGAGCCGGTCAGTGATTTTCTAGTGCTACAGTATAGAAATATTCAGTAGTTCGAAAAATGTGAAAAAAGGTTACTCTGTGGTTTCTGTTTTGTTTTCTGGAGCCCACTCCTTCACAAAGACCCAAACTACCGATTGTGTTGACCTATGGAACTGAGGTGTGGGCAATAACCAAGCAGATTATTACAAGACTACAGATTGTCCAAAGAGGAGCGGAAAAAGACAAAACAAATGAAATCCACAGAGGATTCAAAGCTATCGACGTTTTAGACGGCAACTAAGATGGTTATAAGTCGGTGATTTCCCAAGGGCTCAGGACAACCGCTGAACTCGCCGAGTGATGAACCAACCGAAATTGAGCAAGCATTAGGAAAGCTTACGTCTGACAGTAGAGGTCATAGCAGGCAATGATCCTGCATAATTTAAAGATATTATAGCCACATGTAGCCAAGTTGCAAAGTTCATTCAATGCGACAGCTTGCGTTGTGTAAACTTGAACGCGGAATTTATAGGTGGTAGTTTAAATTATATATAATTGTTATATATTTGTATAACAAAAAATTGTATACCAAATCAAGTGGTATATCCTGGGCAATCTTTGGGTATATTTTTCATAAATAATCCTTTAGGAGGGATGGATGGAGGGGGTCTTCCGATTCGTTGGTTTCGAAAAATCATTTTTTCTTTTTTGCGTAATATGAATTTAGAGTGTATTAGGAATGTGCCCCTAAAAGGGTTTAACGAAATTCGTTCTAGTTTAAAAATTATGAACTTTCGAACACGCGCGGGCACTCCATGCGGCTCTGTCCTGCTTTACCGCTGCTTGAGGTTTTCAATATCTTCGTTTGTTTTACCGATCCTGTTTTGTTCTGGCGTTAATAGTTATGTATCACTGATCTCCAAGCGTGATCCTCTGAATTCGTCAGTTTTGAATGTGATTACTTCTATTTATGAAGAATTGTTTTCGGAAAATTTGCTTGAGCGGTGTTTGGGAGCTCACACGCAAAAGAGCAACGAGTCTTTGAATAATTGCATTTGGCTTATTGCGCCGAAACATTTGCACTCTGGAAAAACCGTGTTTCATATTGCAACATATTTAGCTGTCATTATATTCAACGAAGGGTAGAAGGGAGTACTTAAAGTTATAGAAGTTGCGGGAATTACTTTGGGATTGCAAGCGTGCGTCGCTAAACTGAACTCGAGCCGGATTGACCGCTCGGAGTTGAGGGTGAGCGACGCAGCAAAAAGGGCAAGAATTCATCAAAGAGAGGAGCAAGTAGCCCACCGTGAGTTTCTTCACGATCAGGAAGGTCTTTGGACTTGACATCGCTGATTGATCGTATGCCACTTTAATGACGTTTTACAATATCCGACATCATCAAATATGTTTTCCCAAAATCGTATTGTTCAAACTGGTGTCTACGATTGCGGAAAAAGTATTGCATGAATAGGGATGCTTCTTTTGTTGGTAAAACCTTAAGCATACATGTGGCTTTCGTTTGATCGTTCGTTTTTCCAAAATTCAATGTGGATTTATTTTTAGAGATTTCAAAAGTCGAAAAAATGAGCTAAAAAATAATATTTTTGCGAGAAACTGCGCCATTTTAAGAGAAATCGAAATTCGGAAAAAGCGAACGATCAAACAATAGCCAAGGTGATAAGTTTTAGAAAAATCATTCAACATGTAGTTGTTTTCTTTTCGTAATTTTTTTTACTTACGGAGGTAGTTCTCATGCTTGAAATATAGGATCCGTCAAGTTTTATTAAAATCGGTGGGTTACTGAACGAGTTTCCTTGTAAGATGGTCTCCCGGTTCTGTTACTCCTTTAGCTTCTGCAGAAAACTCAATAGTCGATATAATTCTATAAATGCTACAAGTTTTTCTTGAAGCAGTGAATTTTATTTAAAAATATTCATGGGATTTACTAATGAAAAGTTGCTAATTTATATATACAAAGCGCTTAGATCCAGAAGCTGATAAGTAATATTGTTATTACAATTACTGCAGGCAACTTTAATGTTATTTTTGCTCTCAATCTGAAGAACTGTGGAGATATCAGGGAAGAGAAAAAAGAAAATAATAATTTTTTAAATTTATTATTATTTAGCATTTTAGCAAAAGTAAAATGTAGGAGGGCGGTTTGACGGAAAAGTAACTTCTCAAATGTGGCAACATTCTGGCTACGGTGATTGTGTTGTTGGCTTTCGCCGTGTTTCTGATGTCTAGTGTCAAAATGTCACACAAAGTATTTTAGTTGTTGTGTAAATATGGAAATAAAGAATTTCGAGTGTTACTTAAACATTATTTTTTACCTGAAAAAAAAAATAAAAGTAAAAATAAAAAGAAACGGAGGAGGAGTTACGTAAATATTATCGTCAGTCATATTCTTCTTTTACTTCGGCCTCAGTCCCGCTTTGTTGCAGGGTCGGCTCTTCTGGGTCGGGCCCGCCACTTGTTCCGTTCGTGAGCTTTGTCCGGCTGGAGTCGAGCGGCAGTGAGATCGGAGTGTAGCGTGTCCAGCCAGCGCTTCTTCGGTCGGCCTTTTAGTCTTTTGCCGCGGCGTACCGACCGCGTATGTCCTAGTTACAGACGAAATCGAAACGAGCGACTCCCCGGTTCAGCAAAGCATTTTCGTCTCCATCACAGCGAGTCGACGCTCGGTTTCCTTGGTGGCTGGCCAGCACTTGGCGTCGTAGAGGGCGAACGACGGAGCGGTAAACCTTAGATTTCAGCCGGACCTGGATGCGCGGATCGCAGAACGCCACTTCATCCAGGTTGCGTTGACACGAAAGACGGCCTCATGTCGCAGGTCGCCGTTGGTCGAAAGTGTAGAACCGAGGTACTTGAAGTGAGCGACGTGGGGTAGGTAGATGCCGCTGATGGTGATCGTGCCGACCTCGTTCGCATCGGTTGTCAAATATTCGGTTTTCCTCAAATTCAGTCGCAGTTCGTGGTCAGTAAATCGGTCGTCCTACGTCTGGACGAGTTGCTCGAGCTCTATCTTGTTTTCGGCGACAAGTAGAACGTCATCTGCGTAGAGAAGAGTGTAGAGTGCGGGTCGTTGGATGTCGCGCGTGACGCTGTTCATAACGAGGATAAAGAGTGGAGTGGAGAGTGCCGACCCTTGGTGCACGCCTACACAGATGCTTAGCAGCTTCAATGTTTTGGCCACGCTTCGGACGCGACGTTTTGGGTCCTGGTAGAGTAGCTAGACCCATCGAACGAGTTTCTCGGGCAGGTTGTGTTCGCGGAGGGAGTACCAGATGAGGTCATGCCGAAGCAGCCGAACTTCCAGAGCTCGGCGGCGATATCAACGGGTCCTGTCGCTTTGCCCGGCTTCATTCGCCCGATAGCCTGTTCAACTTCTTTGGTGGTGATCGGTTGAACAGTTCCGAGCGTTGGAAACGCTTGCGGAAGTGGTGCATGCGGAAATTGCTCGGTGGTGATCGCTTCAAAATACTCGCGCCATCGCCTTGGCATCCTCGTAGGTCTACCAGTTGAGCTGCGCCTTGTTGGCAAGGTCATATCATATTACTATATCATCTTTATTGATGTTATGTGCACCTACAATGTACTTATACACGTCATGCATAGCAATTTATAAGAAATACTCATACAAACTCTTCAATTGGTAATATTTTTGTAATTCGCGGAAACACGTCGAACATTTAATAACCTATTCCAATTAGTTGGGAAACTTTAACGTATTTTATTTTTGTTAATTACAAATAAAGAACGGCTACTTGAAACGTTGCAAGTTACATATTCAACACATTAGCTACTGGTTGCTGCCATTATCCTAAACTACAAATTTACACTGCACGAAAAAATGCTTCTGGTCATGATTTGAAACGACCACCTTATATATGTATTACGATAATGGTGTACGTTATAGAATACTCGTATTTTTGGTTTATCGATATTTGCATCTATATACCATCTACATCAGATTATATTACAGTATTTCTTGGAAACGTTTTCGAAATAAAAGATAATTTCTAGATAAATATATATATTTACTAGCTGACCCGGCATACGAATTTCTAGTATTATGTTCAATTGCTGGAAATCCTAGTACCAGTTCACGGAAAATTACCCAAAGAAACGATATAAGTAGATCTGGTGTACAGAGGATCATAAAAGAACACAAGTATCACCCTTTTAAATTTCTGCGAAACCACAAGAGATAGGTATAGGGAAACCAAATACAGTTTGGGTAAGAATTGAAAAACCTTTTTCCTAGTCTAAAAATATACAGGCTGTTCCATCTAAAATAAGAAAGTTATACACTATTGAAGTTGAGACAAATAAAGCTGACTTATGGAATCATCCTGTACATTATTGTAAAATTACGTACCTGAAAATAAGTAGCCCCAGATATAATAAATCAAAGCTCAAAACATGATTTGAAAATTTCAAATAGTATGTCTGTTTTGCCCATATGCAAAACATCTTACATTTTCCAAAATCCTTTTTATTGGGCAGCCCGTATTTTTGACAATATTTTCTAGTTATGACTTTTTGTAAAGATACGCCATCCTGTGATACAGAGATTACATTTTTTAAATTAGTTTGAGAACTACAGTCCGATGCGCTAATCGTGAGCCGCCCTGTATACATAATACTGTACAAATATAAAAATCCGTAACTCATACAACAACCGTTAAAAATCGTTAACATCTGTTTTAAAGGACAAAAACTCCTCGTAGGAGCAGACGGCCTTCGCAACCAAAACTGTTTTATAGTTATTTTAAAGTGCTTCATGGGTAGTGACTTAATTCTAAGAGGCAATTTATTATGAAATTTTACAGATAAATATTCAGCGTTTATTTGACGTTTTGTTAACCTGCAGAATTTAGGTATAGGTTTTGTGTTTTTCCCTGTATTATAATTATGAATATCCGATTGTATTTGAAATTTTGAGATATTAGTGTTCACATATAGCAGTTGCCGGCGGTTATTCTACTAACCATGTGAACAATATGTGTGATGCGTGTACATTTGTCTCAAAGCATGAACCTCAGAATATTTCCCAAAGCCGTTCAAGAGGCATCTAAGGAGAACACAAGAGGAGGGACATAATGCTGAAATTACATATGACAACCTAGTATTAAACGGCGAAATCCACGCCGTAGAATACTAAAGATGTAGTACAGGCGAAGAACAGAAGGAAAGTAGAAAAGAGAAAAGAACAGTAAGCCAATTGACTCCCGAGGAAGACAAGGAAGGTGAGGACGAAATGGAACGAATTGGAAAAATCACAAAACTAGAATGTGAGAAGGCACGGGATGAAATGGAAACCACAATGGCTATGGGTAAGGATAATGATTCGGAAATACGTACAACGAACCGAAACAAACACAAGCAAAGGAGGAAGAAAAGGAAGCAGAATATTAGAAAAACACAGATAAAGATAGCAACGTGGAATATTCAAACTATGCTACGATCAGGGAAAACTGAAGAGATTGCAAGAGAGTTATACGAGTATGATACAGATATAGCGGCGGTACAAGAAAGTAAATGGAACGGCCCAGATGAAATAACAAAAGACCAGTACACATTTCTGTATAGCAGGGAAGAGGTGCGGGAAAACAAGGGAGTGGGGTTTTATGTAGGGAAAGAGTAGGTAAATCATGTAATACAATTTAAACCACGGGACGGAAGATTGGCTGTACTGAGACTGAAAATGCAGATTAATAATATCTTAATTATGAATATATACGCACCTACGCAAGTCGCAGAAGGTGAAGAAACTGAAAAAGACCAGTTTTAATCTAAGCAGGATACTTGAAAAATACCGAAGAACGATGAAATAATAATATTAGGGGATGCTAATACCCAGATAGGACAAGAACCATATTTGGAAGAAGGAGCAGGAATGAGAAAAGAAACAATTCATGAACACACTAATGACAGTGGCCACAGACTGAGTCAGCTGGTGGGAATGTTAAACATGTCTTTGTTATCCATCAAATTCGAACATCCAAGAAAGCACAAGGTCACATGGAGACACCCACCAGGGGCAACGGAAAATCAAATAGACCACATAGTAGCAACAAAGGGAATAAGAAAGGGTCCAACAGATACGAGAACATTTAGGGAGCACAAGCAAAAATAGACCATTATCTGGGGAAATAAGAAAACAAAGAAATGGGAGGTGAATATATTAGAAAACGAAAAACAAGGCAAAAATTAGGAGAAACAGTTTTCAAACAGTCTAAGTCCAAAATTAGGGATACAAGAAATAGAACAGGACTGGTAGGAGCTGAAGAAAAATATAACCAAAGCAGCGGAAGAAACACTCAAAACAATAAAGTAAAAGCGGAGACGAAGGAGTAGTTTGATGGCGAATATGAAAAGGCAACAAAACTAAAGAATGTGGTCAGAATGGATTGGATTAAAACAAGAAAACGGGAGGACAGGAAGGCATATGCAACGGAAAGAAACAAAGCAAACACGATATATAAAAGCAAGAAGAATGGGTGGATAAGCGCAAAACTGGAAGAGGTAGAACATTGAAACCGATGCCATAATACAAGAAAATTCTATAGATAATGAAGCGATTAAACAACAAACACTAAAGAAACGGCGAAGCAGAACAGGACTCAGAAAAATAGGATACATATGTACGGAAGAAAAGAAAAGAAGGAACACAAGAGGATGATGAACAAATAACTAATAGTTGAGATGAGGAGGAAGAACGTCCCAAAGAGAAGGAAATACTACAGGAAATCAGCAGGCTAAGAAATAACAAAGTACCCGTGGAAGACGAAATAGAAGTCGAATTAAATTAACGATATAAATTACAAACACAAATAAGCGACTAGATTAAAGAAATTTTGAAGCAAAACAGCATGCCCGAAGAATAGTGCACCTTAGTAATAGTGTCTCTCTATAAGGTGATAGAAAAACTCCAGGAACTACAGACCGATAACGCTGCTAAACGTCACTTACAAAATACTGACAAACCTGGTGAATATACGATTGAAAGAACAGGCAGAGAAAATCCTGGGTTACCAAAACGGCTTCAGACCCAACAGATTGACCATAAATGCTATGCATACGGTAGAGCGAATAATCCAAAAGACATGGGAGTATGACAGAAATACATCTAGCCTTCATTGATTTAAAGACAGCCTTTGATACCGTCAACAGGAATGAAATGATAGAAGGAATGAAATCAATGGGAATACCAGAAAAACTGAGGGTGCTTGTAACAAAGAGTCTTAGGAACACAAAAGCTAAAGTGAGATACATTCGAACAACGACAGACCCATTGGAAGTAAACAAAGGAATAAAACAAGGAGACCCGCTATCTCCAACAATATTCAATTTAACTTTAGAAAGTGCCATTAGAAGAGCAAAATTAGACCAAATGAATATAATGGTTGATGCATTGCAAATAATAGCTTATGCAGACGATGTCACAATAATTGGAAGCTCAAAAATATAAATGACACTAGCCCTACAACGTCTGGAGAGGGAAGCACGAAAACTGGGTATGAAAATTAATGAAGCCGAAACAAAATACATGAAGATAAGGAGAACTGATACCAAACCGCGAGGACACCTGAGAACACAGAACCACAAATTTGAGTAAGTTGCTTCGTTCAACTACCTATGTGTAATAATATCCGGTGAATTTCGATATGGGCCACAGGTAGAGAACGACCAAGAAAAGGATGGAGAAATGCCGTGGAGGAAGATGGAAAGGCGATGAAGATAAGCGAGTGCAGATCAAAAGCAGGGGACTGGAAGGAATGGAGAAAAATAACATAGGCCGTACTCATAGCAAACTTTAGAGCACAGGGAACATCAAATAGAACTCCAAAAACGTCATAAGACGTTAGCCATAGCCCAAAGGACTGAAAGGCTTGAGGATGATGATGATCCCAGAACGATTCTTTCCCTTTTTATTAAATAATTGTGCTTTCAAAATCAAAGCAATGATCTAAATCTTTGTAATGTTTTGATACAGCGGTCATTCCACCAAAATCTCTATTTCAACAATACTGATGATGACACAATATTCTCCTTAAATATTGTTTTGTCTGATTAATATAATAGGAGTATTTAGAATTTATTTTATAGATTACATTGCTTTGATTTTTGTATTTATTTCACATTGAGTGTGTATTATTTATTTTTTTCATAAAAATTATCTGGATAATACTTTTTATGAACATTTCTCTAAATTTTTTTAACTTATTTTCTTCAAACTCTGGATTAGATAATATAACCTCTTGATCATCTAATCCTGTATGTACATTAATTTTATGTAATTTAGAATGAATGACTATCGGCTGGGCGAGGATGTTTATATTCTCTTAGATTTGCCGCTGATCCAGTTTCATCAAATCGTCGCACTTTTTCACGTATTTTCAACTCACTGGGGTGATTATTTTGACAGAACGACGTAGTAAATTTAGATAGTCACAGTTAATGCTTGACATATGGCAAGAAATATTTCCATGGCGGGTGCGTTGTAAATATTGCATATATTGCGTTACATCATAACACATATCAACAAACAGAAATGTGTTTCCGGTTTCATGTTTACCAGTGAACTCATCCATCTACTTCCGACATCGTAATTCAGTCACGTAGTGCGCCGCTTTAGGGTGCGTATAACATATGCAAGCCGAGCCTCACGCGAGCCTCCCGCGAACTGCTCGTTGAAATTATTTTCACGACCTCGAGCAGTAGTGCGTCATCCACCGGTGCTTATACGCACTTGTAACCATGTCCTCACGCGAGCAAAACGGCGCGATTTTGATGATGAGTGGTGCCGTTTTAGTGATAGCTAGTTTATGTAAAAGAAGAAGAAGCAACGCCGTTGGTGGCACACTAATTTGTACAAGAAACGCGCTGGTACGGAGCTTATGATGGACTTGAAGTCACAACAAATAAGTGACCAATATAGGAATTTCACGCGAATGTAACCCACTGATTTTGACAATCTGCTGCAAAAGATTGGACTCTACATTTCCAAACAGGAAACATATTTTCGCACTCCAATTTCCGCTGCAGACAGGTAAGTAGTTTATACCGTTTGCGCTAGTACACAATGTTGATCGAGTTTACAAATTTTATTTCTTTATGTATGTTAGATATGTTATTTATCAAATTAATTGTTCTAGGTTAGCAGTAACAATTCGATTACTCGCCACGGGAGATTCATATACCATTCTCCAGTACCTGTTCAGGATTTCGAAGCAGGCTATTGGAGGCATAGTAGCACAAGACTGCGCGGCACTTGCAAAAGGAATTACAGGGATATATCAAGGTAACAGATTTGAGAACTCACTATTTACTTTCTTCAGAGATCGTTTTTAATATCACAAATGCGACATAACAATAGTTAAACAACAAGGCACATGGGGGGTATCGTTTGAGGTGGTTGCGAGGTATATCGTTCCTCATAATGCACGAAGGGAGCAGGATAACTTTGCCAGTTGCTGGGGTATGGATTCTTTGTAGCAGTTTGCAATGTGCCAAACGCACTTAAACGATAGTTGAACATCCTCTGAGGAATCCCTCTAGCAAAGTCTCCAGGGTATGCTCGCTTTGAAAACTCCTCCATCCGAAATTCTCCCTTGGCATCCGATGTCAGCAAAAATGTAGTTTCAAATCCCATCCACTAATGCAAGAAGCACAATACTGAAGGTCGATTTGTAATTGAAGAATTCAGTTGGTATTTGGTATTTGGAGTGTCCTGCTAACTTCCTCCCAAGCTTTAGGAGTCGTGGGAAGCTGCATAGAAATTATATTCGTACACTAAATGAAAATACTAGAAGCGAAATTTGATTCATTTGACTGAATTATTTATTTTACTTCAAGTCCTATCTCGAAACAAAAGAAAAACCCTTATTGGATAATGAAACGAAAACTGACATCCGAAGCAAATCATTCATACAAAATTGAATTCAAAAGAAGATATTACCTTATTATATTGTACTATTTCATGAAATTATTTGTTAATTCACAGGAGATGAATGAGATACTTGAGATTGAAGATAACGTCGAGACAGCAGTCATGCCTTGCGAAGAAAGGGAACAAGAGGTCACACAAAGGGAACACGAGACAGAAACGTCGTCTTGTACTTCTAAAACTACCAAACGAGCTAAGGGAAAACGAGATGAAGCAGATGCATCGATGATAAAAAGTGCGTTTGGCACATTGCAAACTGCTGCGAAGAAGTTGGAGAAAAAGCTCTCTCAATCGAATGAAATCGATACGTTTTTCACCTACGTCGCAACTAACGTAAATAAATACTCCTCGGAGACTCAGAAAAAGGTTCAGCATGCAGTATTTCAGGTACTCATGGATGCTGATAGAGGAGTGTTTGATTGGCCTCCTGCAAATAATCCATACCCCAGCAACTGGCAAAGTTATCCTGCTCTCTTCGTGCATTATGAGGAACGATATACCTCGCAACCACCTCAAACGATACCTCCCCTATCTTCGATTCACCGCACTTTTTGGACAACTACGCTGAACCATCTTCTGCTCCATCGAGCATTTCAGAAACGTTGGACGACTTTAGTTAATGTGCCTTGTTGTTTAACTATTGTTGTGTCGCATTTGTGATATTAAAAACGATCTCTGAAGAAAGTAAATAGCGTGTTATCAAATCTGTTACCTTGATATATCTCTGTAATTCCTTTGCAAGTGCCGCGCAGATTTGTGGTACTATGCCTCCAATAGACTGCTTCGAAATCCTGAACAGGTATTGGAGACTGGTGTATGAGTCTCCCGTGGCGAGGAATCCAATTGTTACTGCTAACCTAGAACAATTAATTTTATAAATAACATATCTAACATACATAAAGAAATAAAATTTGTAACCTCGATCAACATTGTGTGCTAGCACAAACGGTATAAACTACTTACCTGTCTGCAGCGGAAATTGGAGTGCGAAAATATGTTTCCTGTTTGGAAATGTAGAGTCCAATCTTTTGCAGCAGATTCTGAAAATCAGTGGACGACATTCGCGTGAAATTCTTATATTGGCCACTTATTTGTTGTGACTTCAAGTCCATTATAAGCTCCGTACCAGCGCGTTTCTTATATAAATCAGTGTGCCACCAACGACGTTGCTTCCTCTTCATTTTACATAAACTAGCTATCACTAAAATGGTACCACTCATCATCAAAATCGTGCCGTTTTCCTCGCGTGAAGACATAGTTACAAGTGCGTATAGGCACCGGTGGATGACGCACTATTGCTCGAGGTCGTGAAAATAATTTCAACGAGCGGTTCGCGGGAGGCTCGCGTGAAGCTCGCGTGAGGCTCGGCTCGCATATCTATACGCACCTTTATCCAGCGATTTCGCCGAATCTATAAATTTTCGTATTTCGTGATGGCGCATTAAGGCTCGCGCGCACTTACCGACTATGGCTCACTACACTACGGACGGCAATTTATTCTTTCCATGCGTACTAATGGAGAGTCGTCGGTAGGGCTGTTTCCGATAAATGAGCTCAGCTCCATTAATATACATGCAAAGAATAAATTGCCATCCGTAGTGTAGTGACCCGTAGTCGTCCGTTGCCGGTAAGTGCGCTGGGGGCTTTATACCGACGAAGCGGTAACTCTTGTGTCAGCACCAACACAATCGGCATAATCACCATGTACAACTCTGTATTTGCGACAACTATCAGCACCGATGTGTTTATGATAAAAATAAATTATAAGTAATAAACTATTGAATGCTTGCCCATTAAAAAAAAAAAAGCAATATTTTCTGTATCAAGTTATCTTCATCTGAAAAAAAAAAGAAGAGGTGCCGTGCTACACCCAACAGGAGTGAAGCTCTTTACTAGTGATGGGTCGTTACTGAACTATCTGTTACGTTCGAACCGTTATGGATCCAGTACCGGTTGCAACTTTTATTTCGCTGGGAAAATAACCGTTCCCTTCGGACAGTCTCAACCGCACTTGTAGCGTACGCAGTTGAATCGTTTCAACACAACTGATGGTGTTCTGTGACAACTGTCTGGTTGAGGCCGCGGTTTATCATGGATAACCGTTACAACTCCACTAGAAAAACAACTTCTTACGTTTCTATATATTCCCTTGGACGGTAATAACGGCGGTAGTCAAAATTGAGCCGAACTTTTATTGTGGAAATATTTTCTAAATAAGTATACGCATGGAAATTATCGAATGTAAAATAAAAGAACGATGTTATATAAAAAAATATTTATAAAAACTACAAATAAAACCGTTCTATTATATGCAACAAAGTAACAATTATCCTTACAATTATATATAAAAATATTCTTACGAGATAAAGTGCAACCACTCATGAAAAATATGTATATATCCGAATATAAATAAATAAAAATAAAACTCATGGTAAAATATATATATTCAAACACGACAATGTTGTTACTACGAATTCTGATTTATATTTATAAATATGATCTTTCACCTTTTCAGATGATAAACGGTTTTGACGGTCAGAAATCAATAATCCCGTTTTCAAAAACAGCCTTTTAGGATACTGCAAGATCAGCAATTGCACACTTGTGTAAACAATTAAAACGAGAGCAGTCAAATAAAACTTAAATTAATAATCGAGCAAAAGTATGACGTCGGGAAACTAGCACTAGTCGTGACATATTTTATTGATAACATTTGCTATGTGGAATCATGATGCGTTATCGCCAGAACTGTCGACTACGAAATAATGATAACTTGTTATATTGGAACCGTTATTTCAAAATAACGATAACTTTACGCATTTGATGCTTATTTGAATAAAAGGTAAAATTCTATAATTGAATAAACAAGGTATAAAGATAAAGTATTTCAGTTCGAAACCGATGGTAAATAAGTTGAAGGTGAATTTGAAGTAAATTTGAGTCCGAATAATAAGAGCGCCATTTGATGGGGAGACGCAAATACAATGCGATGCGTATGTGTGTATGTGTGTGTGAGAGAGAAAGAACTAATGAAAGAAAAAGCGTCTCACTTTTTGCCAGCTAAATCTTGCCGCAAAACCTCGCTAAAAGAACTTTGCTGTAATAACTCTCGCCGCAGAACCTCGCTAAAAGAGAGTCGCTCTAAAAAGGCAGACACATTGGGTGATGTGAATAAAAAGTAGTAAATGTTTTTAGCTTTTACTTATTTTATTTTGCTGCCTCTAGTAGGTTGCCGCCCGAGTGCTGTGCACCTCCGACACGGCTCGGCCTTGCACCTGCCGATTGTAGAGTAGGTAGTATCGGCCAAAAAATTAATGTCTCCCACTGTTGGGCACAGATTATCGATATTACCTTCCGCAAGTCAGAGAGCGGGTGTTCGGTGTCGTAGGTAGAAGGCTTCTACAAACAATATACATATCTACCCGAGATTTTATGGTTTACACTGCTTGAAGTGTTGGTGACGATTTCCAGTTACATATTTAAATTTTCTTTTAATAAGGGTAATTGTTCAACCACTTTCGTTTCCCATTTTCAACATTAGCCGCTGCCATTCGCCCATAGGGATTGTAAATATGTATTATCTGTGGTTATACTTTTGCTAAGCCCGTGCTTCGATCGTAAATCATATCTGATGCGTAAATAATTATTTGTAGATGCGGTATATTTAATAATTGTAGGATGCACATGTCAATGTATATGTATGTATATTAGACTTAACGTTGAAAACTTTTTTGAAACTTTGTGGATAGCGATAAAAGGATGCGATTTGATACCACAATTGATGTAGCAAATTTTCAGGCTGATCGGATGGTGCCAACCCGTGCCATAATGAGGTCAAACGTCAAAATTTTGAAAAAACACCAAAATACTCTTTTGTTTGCATTTTATCAATTTTTTAATAATAAATACTATAAATATAAAGTTTTCTCTTTAATTTTTATTTAATAGCCTTATTATATAATAAGCTGCGTTCCAGTTTGTGGTCCAATAAAGTTCCAGCACTACTATGAGGGCCAGTATTTGCAGCAGTTGTATCAAAACATCATTTCTAATGAATTCAGGATATTTATTTTTAGCAAATAGTCGTAGACTGATTGAGCGACTGCAGCACCAGTTCCATCTTCAATGATGGGGATAGCTATCAATTTGTTCAACGTTCTCCGACGTGAACACAATAGCCAAGCGATCAACTTTATCTTTCCAGCAATTGCGGGAAGTAGCTTTCCATCCCAATGCAAAACAAATGTTTCGGGGATCTAAAAAAGTTAAGCTCAAAGAAAAACTTATAACTTGGCCAAAATAGAAAGATTTACCTTGAAATTTTCAATAATTTCTTTGCTATGGCGCCGACGATATTTTTTTACGTTGTTCACGCAAGCTTGTGTAATTCAGAACAAAATCCTCAATCTTGTGACCCAACGCTTTGACAGTTGCACTGATAGAGTGTATAGCTAATGGAGATGAGATATTGCCAGCATCCATACAAGCTAGCATTCTGTCATCTATAAAATTCTTCTTTCCACGTTTTCGAATCGGCTTATTGAAACAACTTGGAATGTTATCAGTCTGTTTTACATCCATCGCCTGCACATCATCTCCCGATTCATCACTCTCAAATTCAACATGTTTCATAGTCAAGTCTGTACATGCAATTAAATGCACAAAAAATAGCCACTGTGCGTCCAAAGACTACATAATAATTACTTCAAGTGCCCTTTTTCTTTTCATAATTTTATTTTCGACGTTTTTCATCTTCCAATCTTTGTGCCTTTCTTTTTCTTCATTTGTGACATTTTGATCATGTCATGCTACCAACACGTCCATTTTCTCGCTGCTTCGTTAAGAAGTATCAATCTTCCTGTATACTTATAAGCTTGAAAGCGTCAACGTGGGAAATGTCAAATAAATTGTTTAAATTTTCCTTAAAGTCATTTTATTTTTTGCGATGACTCGTGAACGGAGATTTACATACTTTTTGGAGTGTTCTCCACTCTTCATAAAGTTTAATGACTTTTGCAGCACATGTTCTTTGATCTGGCGTTGGCATTCTAGTTTTTTCCCAAAAAGGCAATATTTCATCCAACACCAATCTTGCACTTTCTTTAACTGTTTTATTTTCACAGAATACATTATAACAAAAAAACTGAAGCACTTGCTGTTTTGATGGCAATTTCACACCAACTACTTTGGGTTCACACTTACCAATCAAGTACACATTTGTGTCAGCAGATCGAAGCCGTTTCAACGATGAATTTGTCTTCTGAGCCATTGAATTACGAAAATTAACAAAGCATTATTTTACATAAGCTGAACCTTTCTCAAATTCAAATTTGCAATGACAAAACTTTACATATTCATATCAACAGCAGTGCTATGTGCTCACTGCTCATGCTCAGGAGCAGAGCTATAAAAACGGTGCTTTTAAACAAATATGCAGTTGTCAACAGCTCAAAGCGTAGGAATTTTGAAGCAGTTTAAAAACAGCGACGGACAAAAATTTTTACTGTTTTTTCAATAATAGTTGTTGGTATAAATATTGTTAGCATTTTTTAATTTCTATAAATATTTTTGTCTTACTATAATAGCAGAAACACCATACATTTTTGCAACTTAGAGCTCAATTAAAAATTATAATATAAATGTATTTGATTCTGGTGGCATTGTATACTACAGCGTTAATACAACAATTGATAAAATGCAAAAAAGAGTATTTTGGTAGTTTTACAAAATGTTGACCTTTGACCTCATTATGGCACCATCCGATCAGCCTGAAAATTTGCTACAACAATTTTGGCATCAAATCGCATATTTTCATCGCTACCCACATTCAAAATTCCAAAATGAAAAACCCCATATTAGCTGCGCCAAGTCTAATGTATATTATTATTATTAAAATATTAGGGGTATTTCCATCTGGTTGAAAGCATTCCCAAAGAGTTTATAGAAATGAGAATTAATTTTAGTATAAAAACCAAAAATGAATTATTTATAACAGAACAAAATAGTATACAGCGGACTTTATATGGTATGTAATAATAAAGAGAAAAATATATAAATTTCGAAAATAATTTAACATTATTTAATATTTGGTATAGTGTCCACAACTGTCTATGCACATTCGCAGTCGATTACGCATTTTTGCAATAAGGTTTTCCACGTAACAGCTCCCATATATCGAAAAGATATTGCTTTAGATTCCTTACTGTACGTGGTCACAGTGGGCCAAATTATTAGGGACAGTACTTATATTTATGAATTTTCTAGTTCAAATTCTTTTTTGAGCAAACAAACGGTATTCGTGACGTTGTTTCTATTCGGTATTACTTCTAGTGTCATTATGATCATTTGTGATGAGTGACAGCACTGGTAGTCGACGTTATTTATTAGATAAGTTAGGTTACTTCTCACTTGATTGTCCTTCGTTGAAAATTTTCGAATCGTTTTTCGTGAGTTTTTCATATCCAAAATAATCAAGAAGTAAGTAATGTTACTTACTTATTCTATTACTTTCGCTGGATTTCATAAGTGAATTACGTCTTTGTCGATAGTTCACCGTGACAACCTCAAAATTGTTTGGCCGAAGAGAACCTGATCGGTCGTCCGCCTATCAAAAACCTCGCCTCACCGAAGTCATGAAGAAAAAGCGACTGCAATGGGCCAGACAACACCGGAATATGACTGTTTCAGACTGGAATCGAGTGAGTGCAACTAATTTCAAATAGCGGAATGAAGACTCTTCTTCGATTAGAGTAATATTTTACAGCTACGCTTCTCCGACCTACAGACAATCAATTTTTTTAACTCTAAGAAGCAACAAGAAAAAGAGTACCAGTCCATCACTTTAATTCCGGCTGTAAATGGATTATTTTCTTTATGATAGTGTATCTTAGAATGCTTTCTTGCATCAAGAAAAGAGATTTTCTTGCAAAAATTACTCTATTGAAGAAAACTTATTATTTCAAGACTATAAAAATGTAAAATATAAGAAAATAATTTTCTTGATATTTTATTTGTATTCCTGGAGGGTATATTCCCTACTATGTTTAAACCTGCTCACGTACTTCCTCTTTATAAGTCTGTGGACGAGTTGCTTCCTCATAATTATCGTCAGATACATGTGTTGCCTAGTTTTTCTAAGGTGTTGGAATGCGCGATTTTGGAACAATTCTCGGTGTTTGTGGAGAGACATGGCTTGATCTCAGATGGTCAGTTTGGTTACAGGCAAGGGAGAAGCACATCCGACGCGATAGTTAGATTGACTAATACCATACAGGAGGCTTTTAAGAACGAAAGTATATGTAAAGCGATTTTTACAGATCTGTCTCGTGCTTTTGACTGTGTTGGTCATAAACAGCTACTGACCAAATTGGAGTTTTACGGAATAAGAGGCATTTCCAATTCCTTGATAGAGTCATACCTTCATGGCAGGACACAGGTGGTACAGGCTGATGGTAAAATGAGTGGTACCTTAGAGATTAAAAGAGGTTCAAGAGGCACAAGGTTCAATTCTAGACCCTTTCCTTTTTATAATACATATAAATTGCTTATGCATGAGGTTGCTTAATAACTCATTGTTAGCTATATTATATGCAGATGACACGAATTTTACTTTCCACCTAAATAAACAGAAAAGCAATGAAAGTGAGTCAATCACAAAACAGATTATCACTCATGCCATCCATTGGGTCTGGTTTGAAAATAATGAGCTTTATTTGAATGACCAAAAAACTCAGGTATGTGTATTTACACTTGGCAGAGCGAATACAGAGAATAATAGTTGTGTTAAATTTTTGGGTACCTTTTTTGATTCCATATTATCGTGGATACCAGAGATAGAGTAGCTCTGTAACAGACTTTCAAAAGTCGTTTATGCTCTTCGACGAACACCAGTGTTGGTCGACCTGAACGCCGCTCTCACTGCGTATCATGGTTTGTTTCATTCCGTTTTATCATATGGAATACTGGGTTGGGGAAATGCTTCGTTTACTCAACTGCAGCGAGTGTTTTTAATACAGAAGGATGCGGCGAGGAGCATAGTAAAAGCTAAGCGTAGTGAACCTTGTCAGTCTATATTTCGACAACTAAATATAATGACACTCTATTCTGAAGTGGTGTATAGGATCCTGGTTCACATGAAGTTAAACTTGGAAGAATTTAATACACACGCTAACAATCACTCCTACAATACCAGAGGAAAGGATAGGCTCTTGAATCCGCATAGACATGTAAGGATGTCTGAAATTATGGGTATAGATCTGTACAATTCTCTGCCGTTCATGATGTCTGAACTCCGGAACAAACATTTTAAAAAGATAACAAAGAATGTGTTGCGCGATATGTGCCTTTACAGCGTGACCGATTTTTATGCGGCAATAGAGCGGATTGACTTATCCCGGTACATAAAGTAGTAACTTTTAATTCTTTTATTGTAAGTTCGTTTATATATAGTATTTGTGATTAATTGTAAATGTATACATTGTATTCATCGGACGAGCCCAAGGCCCAAGGCTTAACGGGTTAATAAAATTATTATTATTATTATTATTATTAAATAAATATTTTTTAGGGTTAGAAAATCATTAAAATCCAAGGCAGAAAAGTGTTTCTTCCGAATCAATTGCATTATTTTCTTATATTATACATTTGTATAGTCTTGAAATAAAAATATTTTCTTGAATAGAGAGTAATTTTTGCAAGAAAATCTATTTTCTTGATGCAAGAAAGCATTCTAAGATACACTATCATAAAGAAAATAATCCATTTACAGCCGAAATGAAAGTGATGGACTGGTACTCTTTTCTTGTCGCTTCTTAGAATTAAAAAACAAAAATTGTCAGTGGGTGTAGTTATTATATTGAGGTTACAATTACAATCATTTTAACCATAGATGCCGCCAAAACCATGGTGTATGCTGTTGCAACTTACCCTTATCTCGTACAAATTGTGTTTTTCAATCTGACGTATTAAGTATGAAACGGTTCCAAATATATATATACACCTATATATATATTTGGAACAAATAACAAACATAGGTGTATATCAATAATCGAGTAAGGATCATTTCTTAAAATACCTCAGCTTTAACTATAACAGAATTGTTATTCTTTCGTTTATAAAAAAATTGTTCTTCGTATAAAAGTGGTTTGCGACTCAGTTACTCAATTATAGGTTTGTTTCTTATTATAGCCAAGACAAGTACAACGATGGATATTGCGATATAATACCTTAAACATTGAAGACAGGCTTCTGGAAAATAGATCAAGAACCAGACGAAAACCAATTCTCAATCAAGAAGAATAGATAGAATACAACAAAACAGCGTCGAAAGCCCATTTACCGCAACTACGCCAATAAAAGAGCAGCATTTACACAACGCAAACTAACTGAAACGTTTTGCTTAAAAATGGCATACACTGCAGAAAACCAGCGAGGAAAATAGCCACATCGGAAAACCTAGACAACTAGAAGAAGTGAGCGAACCAGTTGCGGCTTCTGGCGATGGATGTCTGATGCCATTTCCTGGGGAAAGTGTTTGTATAACGGGACGGCTAACGGGAAAAGGGTACAGAGGTATTTTGAAAGAAGTATTCCTACCTTCCGCCCGTATAATCTTCTCAGAAGGTCCTATTCATCTATTGCAAGAAAATTACCCAATCCACACATCTAGAATGGTAAGGAATTGGTTCGCGAATGTGCATAGACAGTCGTGGATATTATACCAAATATTAAACAATGTTTCTGAATGAATTTATGTCCCTTTTGTTGCTTTAATAATGTTTGCCTAATTGTTGTTTAGAGTATTTTTGTTATTTTTGGTTTTGTTGTTCCTATATAAAAAATAAAGTCTGAGAATAATTGCAAATTTTGTTTTCATCTACTAAAATACATAGGTATTTAGTAAGTTTATAATTAGCATAGTTTTGATTATGGGTCTTTCATTTTCCAGAATATGTTACTCGGAGCCTTACCACCCGAACTGGTTAAATAGCATATCTCATAAGTTATAATAATAAAAAAATTAAAATAAAATAAACATTTCTCTTTGTTACGGTATACATTATCAGGTTGTTTATGTTTATTCTTTAAGGAAAGCAACGAAAACTAAATACAACATCAGGTAATCGTATTAAATTGGCCTTAACACATTCATTACTATGAAAACAATGAAATTGACAAGTGTATTAGTAGAATAGCGCAAGTGGACGTGATTGAACTCAATCTGGCTGAACTGAACTAGGATAAGCAAAGAACTATAAAATTTTTCGTTTCTCATAATGTATTTTTTTAAGTAGATTATCACTCTTTTTATGAAATAAATTTTAGCCGAATTAATACCATATAAAGTCCGCTGTATATTATTTTGTTCTGTTATAAATAATTCATTTTGTTTTTTTATACTAGAAATAATTCTCATTTCTATAAAATCTTGGGAACTTTTTCCAACCAGAATACCTCGTAATATTTTAATCAATAATGTGTACAGCAAGTTAATAATTAAATGCGAATCGAGGCGGCGTTGGAGGTATGCAGCCAATCTAACAAACCGTATACGTAGTGATGCGTAATCTTTCATTTTTGTTAAATTGTTTCAACTACTACAGGAGTTTGTGGCAAAACAAGTTGTCTACATCTGTAGAATCAAATAGCTGCAAAAATGCGCAATTAGTACATTATGGCCGAATTTCGTAATTGAACTCTCATATGTACGAACATCTAACACCCGGGCTTATATAGAGCTTCTATAGAAATGAAAACTACTTCACACAGTCGCACTGATGAGCGGTATGACCGCGAAACGCGCGTCTGCGAATAGTGAAAGTAGTTTTCCAATTAAGCACAGGTAGATATATTCCATGTATTTCAATGCGACACATTCAACACTACTTATAACATCTTTTCTCTGTGGGTGAATCGTGTGGAACCGTAAATCTTAACATGTTTGTGTTATTGATAGGATTATTTAACGGCGGCACGCTTCAGATATGAGCGGACCTTTAGTTACGAGAATTTTTGTTAAAATTTAACTTTGTACGCAAAAGGCGTTTTGGTTTTATATAATATCAAGCCCTAAAAACGTTAGTTTAAAATTACATTACCTCAAAATACTACAAAAGTACTACTTGGGAACGAAATATTTTATTTGCTATTTTATGTTGAAAATAGTATTTCTATTCAGGTCTGACTATACATATGGAAATGACGAGTACTATGTGCTGTAATAATTAATAATAGTTAAATACCTACAGAAAAAAGACTCGATAAATGAATACAAATTCAAAACTGCATTTGTCGGCCGAGTCGACTCTCATTTGCAGTTATTTACGGGCACGTTATACGCAAAAGTGGACCGTATGTCTTTATATCGACACCGATACTCTTTGAAGAGCCTCCTAACTACATATATGCGTAGGTTATGATAATAGACAATATTAACCCTTAGGTACCTACCCCTTAAACCAGTCACGTAACTACCTACCTGGAGTTTCTCAGACTCTCCTCTTCTCATCTATATAAAATAAGAAGATGAATGAAAATAAAAAATGTGTTTTTTAAAGCTTTTTATTAAAAAAATATAAAACAAAAATAACGGTGTATACTAAATAAACTTAAAACTGTTCTACAGCTTAGAAAAACGATTAATTAACGCGTTACTCCAATGAGACCAAGAATAAAGAAAAATACGTAAATTAAGAACTTTTTGCATTCATTTATAAAACTTTAGGAAATAACCAAGAAGTTTTTATAAAAATTATAGCCGAAATGGCCAAATTTCAATAAAATTGCAAGCCTCAGACATCACAATTTTTTGTTGCACATTCCACACATCATTTGTTCGTATTCTAAGCAAATAGGATTTTTGCAGTGGTAACGTAAATACTGGCTCTTGCGTTTCTTTTTGGGATCACATTCATGGCAGTACTTGCGCATTTTCCGCCTTACTGGTGGTTCATCAGCAGCGAGTATATTTGTGTCGATTCGAACACTTCACCCACCACAAAACCGTCACCAATATCGACTTCCACATCGCTATAATCTGCATTTTATAATTCTTAGTCGCTAAGCTCTTCTTCCAACCAACGCTCAATAAACATTATTTAATTTAAAATACTAATTCGAATATTAAATTTGTTTTTTGCTAAAATAATATAAATCATTTTATTGAGAAAAGTGCCGTAAGTACCTATCTGGAGTCTCTCAGACTCAAAAAAATTTATTGCCGTTTAAAAGCGAGCGGCATCACCTGTATCATCGACGAGCAAAGAGATAATACTATGGGTAGAAAGCGGAAGGTACAGGGACACGTAACCAGTAATGATGCACATGCGACTAGTTATAACCAAAATAAATTCCGCCAGAGTCTGAGAGACTTCAGGTAGTTAGTTAAGGGTTAAGTAATAATGTATCAATTTTAGTTTGCTATTTACTGTTTTATGTAAACATTGTTGCAAAATATAATAAAATGGAATGAAATATATAGAACTGTGTTGACATAATCGCATAAGATTTAAACAATACGTGATGGGCTTTGTCTACACTAGTTTTAGCTACACATTTTCACGATACACTTATTGTATTTAAGACATTTCATTAAAAAATTATCATCATACTGCTTTTTTCTTTGAAAGGAAACAGTACATATTTCAAACAAAACAACGATTAGTATTGATCTTTTTCTTACAAAAGTCCAAAATTTGTTGTAGTATAAATGTAATCAAACAAAACAGTTAACCTAGCAATAATATTACAGGTAATATACTATAAAATGTTACAAATTTAATGGTTTTTTTCGTTTTCACGTCACAAATACATATATACCCCTCATAAAAATATAAAAGTAAAAGTTGTTTTGCACAAAGCGGCAAAATTATTAAACAATTACACCCAAATCAAAAAACAATTAAAAGAAAAAACAGTTAGTACTTAGTCCAAGAACCATTCTTTGAGATCGTATCTGCTTCTTCTGCCCATTGAACCGACGAGTTTCTCGCAGATAGTTGTGGTTCTAAAATGCTCCCAAATTCGAGTTGCATGTTGATATAGCTCATTGGCATTCCGAATTTGATTATCCCCACGAAAATCATCCTATCGGTTTACAATATTGCCCCACAAATTTTCGATAGGATTTAGCTCTGGGGACTTTGCCGGCCAGCCCAAAAGGGTGAATTGCGGATGTGCTTGGAACCAGTCTCTAACCGTACGCGATGAATGAACCGCACTGTTGTCCTGAACGAACACTAACGACTCATCACCATATAGCGCTCGCACACTTGGTACCATAGTAGTTCCCAAAATGTACACATATTCAGCCGCATTCATCCTAGGTCCGGTTGTTATTAACTCTCCTGGGCCTGTTACCCACATCCAACCCCATATACCTAAAGAAATTCGGCCACTTCGCCTTGCTTTTAGTACATTTTTGTCTTCATATCTTGTATTGTCTAGTCTGTAAAGTGGTTTACGAGACTCAATTTCTGTGCAGAAGACTTTCTCATCGCTGAAGATCACATTTTGCAACTTTCGGCCAAAATTCGCGTCAGCAAAAGCAAGGCTTGCAGCCCCATGTTCCGCCGTAAATTGTAGTTTACGGGCTCGACGTCTGCACTTGTAATTGTTTTGTTTTATTGTTTTCCACACTGTTTGACGCGTACAATGTAGATTACATCTGTCTCGAATCTCACGCAAGGAAGAAAACGGCTGGTTTTCAATGATATCTAAAATGTTGCCCACGTCGTATTCATTCAGACAACGTTCTCTTCCGCATATCCCTTTTCGTCCACCAGCAAACGCATTTTCGTCTTCCGAAATTTTTTCCAGCGATATATGTATCTGTGAGATCTGTTAACATCAAGGCCAAAAAATGAAAACATGAGATATGACATATTCGAAAATTAATAATAGGGAATATTATTTACATCATAATATAGAACTCTCTCTAGTATGTGTGTGAGTATTTACTTCCTAAAGAGCTCATTTGGGAAGTTATAGAAATATAGTGAAATACAATAGAGGTGACAAGTCTTTTTTGTATTGTGTGATATTAGAAAACGTTTTTGAAGATTGTTTTTGGTCTAACTCTGATGTGTTTGCTCAATTGTAGAGTTAATAAAAAGAAATGAATAGGAGGTATATGTTACTTACGAACAGGTCAAGCTCCTCTGCAATCTCCGCAATGGCTACATTTCTTTCAAGAAGTGCACTTAACTTGCCCTTCCTTTCGGACGTTATATCGCGTTGTCCTGTACGTCTGGGCATTCTTTTTGTTGTTTGATGGATCGGTCGCTAATAAAACAGTGTTTCACTATTTATTGCTACTAAACGTAAACTAACACAATCAATTTATTTTATTTAATGAATTACTAATGCAAGTAATAACACACTTTTTACTACGTCGCGTCGTAGTTTCGATACAGTATATCATTATCAAACAAACTAAATTAGATAACTTTTTACTTAACTTGAGATTTGTAAAAGACGCAAAAGAAAAAGAAACAAAACGTTTAATGAAAATATAACTAAATAATTTGATCTTACCTTGGAGTTTTTAAAAAACAGGAGCTGCAACAGTTGTCGAAATGCCAATGAGCTATATAAACATACAACTAGAATTTGGGAGCATTTCAGATCCACAACGATCTGGATTTTGGGTTCAATAGAAAGAAGATTGGGGGATACGATTTCTAACGATAGCTTTTCGACCAAGTATTAAATGTTTATCTTTAATTGTTTTTTGATTAGGTTTTTGACGTTTTATTTGCCGTAGTAGTTTCTAACTGTAATTTACATTGTTTTAATTGGATTATCATCTTACCACCTTGTGTACTTATAGTTTTATATATTTATGAGGAGTACATATTTTTGACCAAAATACGTCAGCAATAATACCGTTATATTTGGGTTATTATTATTGTAACATTTTAAATGTAAAATGAAAATTAATTTAGCAATAATATTACAGGTAATATGTATACTAATATGAACTGCAATATTATTGCTACATAAACTTCTTTGTTTGATTACTTATGTATTACTTTTATACTATAATCAATTTTGTACTTTTGTAAGAAGAAACATCAATACCATACTATCGTTGTTTTGTTTTGAATATTTATTGTTTCCTTAAAAAATAGGCAGTAATAAAAATTATTTTTTATTGAATGTTTCTCAAATACAATAAGTATGGTAGATCATCAAAATTGTAACTAAAACTAGTGTACAAAAGAGACCGTCAGGTATCTTTTAATACTACGCAATTGTCCATGACAGTTCATATATTTCATTGTGTTTTATAATATTTTACAACAAGGCTTACATAAAAAAGTAAATAGCAAACTAAAATTAATACATTATTACTTCATATTGTCTATATATCATTACCTACGCATATAGTTAGGAGGCTCTTCAAAGAGTATCGGTGTTGATATAAAGACATACAGTTGTATTTACTAATTAAAAAACAATGAATTAAATTTTTTAAATAAAATTAATTCCACCAAATAGGTCTAAAAGTATTAACCGCTGTCCACTTTTGCGTATAACGTGCCCGTGAATAACTGCAAATGAGAGTCGACTCGGCCTACAAATGCAGTTTTGAATTTGTATTCATTTATCGAGTCTTTTTCTGTAGATTTCATTTCCGTATGTGTAGTCAGACCTGAATAGAAATACTATTTTCAACATAAAAAAGCAAATAAAATATGTCGTTCACAAGTAGTACTTTAGTAATATTTTGAAGTAATGTAATTTTAAACTAACGTTTTTAGGCCTTGATATTATATAAAACCAAAACGCGATTCACCCACAGAGAAAAGATGTTATAAGTAGTGTTGCATGTGCCGCACTGAAATACATGGAATATATCTACCTATTCATCCTTTTCTCAAGCGATTGTGTGTTTCTGTCAGCCACACTGTTATAATGGTCGGAATTTATTATTTTCTCAAATGTTTACGTAACCCTTTCTTGTAACTAGGTTTAACGCTTTAATTACATATATTTTATTGTAAGTAAAAGAGAAACTAATGGCACTGCTTCATGAAATAATTATCGAAAAACAATTTAACAAAAATGAAAGATTACGCATCACTACGTATACGGCTTGTTAGATTGGCTGCATACCTCCAACGCCACCTCGATTCACATTTAATTATTAACTTGCTGTACATACATGTACATTAACATGTGCATCTTACAATTATTAAATATACCGCATCTACGAATAATTCTTTACACATCAGATATGAATTACGATATTGCATGGAACGAAATTATAACCACAGATAATACAGATTTACAATCCCTATTGGCGAATGGCAGCGGCTAATGTTGAAAATGGGAAACGAAAGTAGTTCAACAATTCGCCAATTATAGTCGGGAACGCTGCGACAGAGGAGCAATATTAGAAACCAGCCTGCCCCACTTGCCTGACGAAATATTCATCATAATGGGGGAACCAGCCGAAGATGACTACCCAGGGGTATGAAACGGGGAACAAACATAGTATGTAGGCCACTCCGTCGGGCCGGAGTAAGGGTATCTAACAACCAATAAGAGTGCATGCTTTTACAGCTGTGCTTTAAATTTTTGCAGATATTTGAAAAAGCCGCGTTAATTTTAAAGGAAAAAGTCACATTCGTTCTGTGTTGTGTTCGTAAGGGTCTGGTCGAAGAATTGAATTCGATAGAATGTAAATAATTTGGTAAGTATAAATTTTAAAGGAGAAAAACGAAGTAGAAAATGTCAAAAACGTTTCAAACTAATGTTTTGTTTTATTTGTATACGCAATCATTTTTGTTAGCGGTTTGAACGCCGGCGAAAGCTAGAGTTTTCTGACTGCTTCATAATTTTAATTTAAACCAAAAGTTAAGTACATAATGACAGTCTCTACTTAGTTATAATATTTTTTATTTTCACACTGTTGTCTTCAGAGATGTTCTCACCCTGAACTAGGCTGTTTCTGACCACCCGAACACAACCTGCCTACGGATACTACTGTGTTGTAATGTTCTTTTTTAGGTCTGTAGCCTGCAGTCGAAGACACATCAGATAACGTTTTTTGCTTGTGCTGCTTGATTGCTTGGTGAAAGCTGTTAACTTTAATATACAAGTTGTAAGAAGGATTGTTGCAACTATTCAGGCTGCACAACTGGTATTAGAGCAAAGTGTCCGAAGGCTTTGTTAAAAAGTATCTCTTTAGCTTCCTTGCAGATCCATACTACCATGATCTGTGGAAAATGACTTCCAATGTAGACTCTCGAAATTAAAAATTCTGGCATAAGGATCGTTTTGTAGATTCAGATTTTGTAAATGAGGGGAAAGACCATTTGAAAGTTGGGGCAGTTCCATATTGCATTATTGGAAGATCTTCCGTTTTCAGATGAGAATAGTAAGGCAAGTACAGACAATGCTCTGTTTACTTTATTAGAAAAAGAAGAACCTTCCTGTTCATGCTATAACCTGTAAACATCCACAACTACTTGTGGATGCTTGGAACAAAGTACCTCCTCACATTTACAAAATAATAAGGTAATTAGCAATTTTGGTAACGATTTTCAAGACCATAATTGCACACAGCACAACTGCGATAATTTAATTTTAGAAATGTGTGTCCCTTTTCTAGTCTATAAATTTTGCAGGCACAGGCATAAGCAAAAAGCTGTATCTGATGGACACTCTTGCAAGATGAGGAGGTTGAAGAACAAATAATTTTGTTTTGTTTATTTATATATTTATTCTTGTTTTTTTGTTGTTTTTATTGATGGTGTAATATTTATATATTTATATTTCATTTATAATATTTTACAGAATATTTATCTGTTTTCTATGTTTAATTTATTTTATATTTTTATGATTATGTTTTGTAGAATGTATTTATTTATTTAACAATAAAAACGTTTATTTTCTAGAAATGTATTAGCAGTGTGTTATCTAGGCAACAAGTTTCGTTAATTTAACTCTATCAAACATATAAATGCATTACATGTACGGGTTTGGTAGAATCAAATTGATTTTGATTTTAAAGTGAAGATAAAAATGAGGAAGTATGTAATTTAAAAATTTACCGCCATGTAATTTTAAAATTTAGCGCCTTGGCGTTTATTTTGCCACTCCCGTGGCCACTTGCCGTGGAGCGCTGTGATTTCGTTGCCAAGGTTTAACATGGGGGCTTTCATTTCTTATAGTTAGTGTTCTGTACTTGTAATATATAAGAAGTATTAAGTCACTATTAAAAAAGGTCTGGATCAGAATTTAATGTTTGATTGTATTTGGTTTATGCCTACAACAGATAGATTTATAGGTATTCTTTTTTAAACTAATATCCATGCAACATTTATCGCATAATATCGAAAGGGCAAGGTCTCCATCACTCGCTGTACAGTCCGAAGGACCAAAAAATAATGTAAAAGATTGAACGATTATTACATATCGTATACTGTTTGCGAACTCGAGCGTGAGATCTGGAGAAATTCAGAAAAGGCATAGTAGAATAGATTAAAACAGCGAGATTGATGAACGAGAGAAAATGTGTCTAATTAGTCTTTTTTATAATTATTCTCTGTTTTTAATGCAATGTTTTTGGTGCAATGACCGCTGTAACAAAGCATTACAAAGATCTTGGGCATTACTTTGATTTTGAAAACACAATTATATTAAAAACAGAGAATAATTATAAAAAAATACTAATATATGAAATGATAAATATACAGAAAGACACTAAAATTATTAATTTCAGAACCGATATTCAAAATTTAAGTAATGTATATAGCAATTTGTTAAAATGATTCGTAATTTGCATTTCTTAAGAAGGAAACCTTTGGCTAGGTTTTTAAATTTGGGTTTTGCCTAGTCCTTGAACAGAATTGTTGAGGTTACGACAAAGATTTCTTGATATAAGGTTTTACTTAATTTGCATGTATGTTTACACATTAATTTAGTTTTTATAATTTATATATATATATATATATATATAAAAGTTGGTTACACATCCTCTATATCAAGAAATCCTAGTAATTAGTTATTTTGTTGATAGTTCCCAAATAAAAAACAAATGTTTGTTTATATATTTATCTAGTTATATTTTCACTGAAGAAGGTATTCCGAAAACGTTTGGAAACGTTCTGGAAATATAACTATCGTTCAAACCAGCCTTGTTTTATTGACCTATTAGTGGTAGAGATCTATCATATAAGATAATAATCATATTCATAATCATAATCATAATAACAATAAGTTTTCATATAGCGAATGTGAAATACAGAGTGAAATACAAGAACAGCTGTATGGAAACATAACCCTTATATGGTATTAAGCGACATCGAGCGAAAATGTTGGAAATCATAAGAATTCCACAAATTCGTCGAAAAAATTTTCAGAACTATTCTTGAGACATTTCCTCAGGGGTTGCGTTCAACGTTAATCCACGTTATTTTTGATGCAAGGTCTGTATAACAATGTCGAAGACATATGAGCTAATTGCCCCTCTGTTGCCCCGCTGGCACGACCTGTCCCTTTTTAATTTTTAGCTGCGACTAGCGCACTAACGCTATCGCTCCACAAGGTTGAGCGTTTCTTGTGGCTCGCAACATCTGTCAACGCGGAAAAAGTCCTCTCGGTCGACGCATTCGACTGTGGCAAAGACCGTATTAATCGTAAAAGACAGTTTAATTGTGGATACTTGAAATCTCCACTTTCATATTTCCCAAGCAAATTTTTTGTCCATATGTCATCAAATCACAACATGTCGATTTCTCGTCTAATCGAACAGTTTCGATATTCCGAGAACTCATAATTACAGTTTTATAGCTGTAATTAAAAACATATATTTACAAATTTTCAACAAAACTTAATGTTTACTAATGGTAATAGTATCTTCCCGAACTTAATTTAACCGTTACTATTTGCTGTGTTATTAAAACTAAATCGTTAGTTGCAATAACAGTAACCCTGTTTTTGTCGACATACAATTCCCTTACGTTTGGTATTGAAAATAACCCATTATAACTCATCCTGTATTGCTAATTTTTAGGAGTTTAGTTATTCGGAGTATTTAGAACTGAATGCAGTGAAAATCAATCGTAAACTTGAACCTTCATTTATTAAACTTTCTTCTGCCAATTGACCACTGTCTGCCGTGATTAGCGACATCAGAGAGGCGCCGACACAAGTGACAAGGGTGTCGGTACCTTTTATGTTCGTGTGTGTACTGTTGGGAAAATTCGTTATTTTAAAATAACAGTTTCAACGGTTATTGTTATTTTTAAATAACGGTTGCAACATAAGAGGTTGTCGTTATTGCATCGTGAATACTTCTACATGATGACGCATTGCAATTGCTGATCTTGCAGTACGTTAAAATTTAACTCGTCAGGACGCGCGTCTTTATTTCATACGTTAGGATACGCCTCGGGTATTTTCAATGTTTCAATTTAAATATGAAAACTAAAATACTAATTGTTGCAGTAAACACATAAGTTATATTAGATATATAATTTTAAATTTATTTTCCTAAGTAATAGTGCTCTCAAAATAGGAACGATAAAAAAGAGAAACGATAATCACTTATTTATCACATTCTTCTAATGTAATTCTTGATTGATTGCTAAAACGAGTTTGAAAAATCAACATACCAAATAATAAATGTTCAAAATAAAACAATGATCTGCAATCAATGTATATTCAGCTAATATTGATAAAAAACACTAAATAGTGCAGTCAGTAATAGGTAACGTAAGGACGGGCAGTGGGTAAACTACTAAACTGGAATAACATAAAAGTAATCTCGATTCGTAGTACTGCTTATTACACTTTGCCTGAGAGGTATACAGTGACTTACACTATTTGACTAACAATATCAAAAGTTATATAGTTAGTATAATAATTTATATATCCGAGTATCCCGAGTGAACATTTTTTAAATTTCGCGGATAGTTTGGTAGTTCCGGCAATAGTGAACATATGCATTGTGCTTAGATATTGGTAAATATGTCGACTATTGTCGGAATACCTACTTAAACTATCAATGAAATTTAAAAAATGTTTGTTGGGTCAATATTGTCTCTAGAAATTACAGAGGGAAATTACGTGTTGGAAAACTCAAGTGGAATAATTTTATTCTACGATGTTAAATAGACTCCATACCGATAACACACGTAAATAATGAATTGGTACCTAAAGACCCGCCTATCGTTAATTATGTACTTAAAAAGCAAAACATAAACTGATCCACTTAAGGTTCCACGTTAGTTTAAAATGCATCGTAGCATTTCATATAGTCTTCATGTATTAGCTCTAGAAAACGGTCGCGCCTTCTTCCTTGTGCAGAGTTGATTTAAAATAAAGCAACTTTTATTTATACTAATTATTGCTCTTTATTAATGGTAATGTTGAATGGATATTTATTAGTTAAAAAAGAATACCTATAAATCTATCTGTTGTAGGCGTAAACCAAATACAATCAAGCGTTATTTCTAATCAGACCTTTTCTTTTAATAGTAACTTAAGGATCGATTTTATAATCGGGTACTTAAAGCTCCGTTAACTAATGGAGGTTTAACTTTAATGGTAGATTTAAAGGTACATTAAATTGTGGCAGTTTCATAATCGTTTGACATGCGCACGTTAAGTAAGGACGGTTTAAGTAAGCATTTGTACCAATTAGGACAAATGTGCAAAGAAGAACCAGAAGTGCGTTATCATCAGCTGTTATTTCGTTCAAAATATAACCTAAGTTAGAAAGCAGCAACTGAAAAAAGCAAATAATGAACATTTTAGAGACAAGTAGTTCTTTATCTGATAATGATTATGTATTTATACGGAGGAAAAAAGGTTTATAAAAGATCTACCAATTCCGTTGAACAAATATGATGAAGTGAATTTTTGGTTTGCTGGTTGCGTTTCTTAAAATTCTCTATTACTAAATTTACGAAAAACTACCGCAAGTTAACAGAAATTCACCGTGCGAAATATAGAAATATCATTCAAACGTTTCCCAATAAATATTTATAGGTTAACTTGCTAACATAAAGAAGTACGGGAACGCATGCGCGGGCCAGTTAATGCCACCATTAACGTTATAATGGACCAAATATTAGCCATTAGCTTAAACGTCCATTAACGCCACCAGATACCTTAAATGATGATTATGAATTTATTTTTATTATAATGCCGACACACAATTTTGATTATGAAATCGGCCCTTAATGCTTTTTATCTATTACAACATGGATAAAAGGCGAGGAACAGTGGAAAGCATCGGTTGGCCCTCTTCGGCAGGTTCCCCCACTATGACATATTTCGCCAGGCAAGTGAGGGGAGGCTGGCAAGTGGCAAGTCGTTTCTAATAGTGGTGGGATAACCGGTTCTTTTAAAATAATAGGTTATCGTTATTTCGTATTCGACAGTTCTGGCGGTAACGCATCATGATTCCACATAGCAAATGTTATCAATAAAATATGTCACGGTTAAGTTTTATTTGACTGCTCTCGTTTTAATTGTTTACACAAGTGTACAATTGTTGATCTTGCAGTACCCTAAAAGGTTGTTTCTGAAAACGGGATTATTGATTTCTGATCGTCAAAACCCTTTATCATCTGAAAAGGTGAAAGAGAACCTATTTATAAATCAGAATTCGTAATAACAACATTGTCTTTTTGAATACATATATTTTAGCATGAGTTTTATTTTTATTTATTTATATTCGAATATATACATATTTTTTATGAGTGGTTGCACTTTATCTCGTAAGAATATTTTTTTATCTATAATTGTAAGTAGAATTGTTATTTTGTTCCATATAATATTATTACTCGCAGTTTTTATAAATATTGTTTTATATATAACATCGTTCTTTCATTTTACATTTGATAATTTCAATGCATACAATTTAGAAAATATTTCGACTCAATTGTGCCTAACGCCGTTATTACCGTCCGAGAGAATATGTAGGAACCTAATAAGTTATTTTTCTAGTGGAGTTGTAACGGTTATCCATGATAAACGGCGCGGCGGCCTCAACCAGACAGTTGTCGCAGAACACCATCAGTTTTATCGGAACGGTTAAACTGCGTACGCTGCAATTGCGGTGGAGACAGTCAGAAAGGAACCTTTATTTTCCCAGCGAGATAACAGTTGCAACCGTTACTGGATCCATAACTGTTCTAAAATAACTGATAGTTCAATAACGACCCATCACTAGTTTCTAATATTCTCCTCTGCGCTGCGATCCTTCGATTAGAATACATCGAATGAACTACATCTAACGCTCCATTGTATGTGCTTAACTACGCTTTTACAGCGGCCGCGCAGTGAATCGAATAAGAAGGAGTAGAGGGACAAAATCCTGATTTAGGTTTTTCTCTTTCCAGGTGCCCCATTATTACGTTTATCGCTAATTGATGTAAATGGCACAAAAAATGTTCAAGTGACTGGGAGGGGGGCTACTTAAAGTCTGTGAAATAGACTATACAGGATATGTGAAAGAATTATAACTTAAAAATTGTTTATAACAACTTTAAAGTTTTGTACTTAACTTTGCAATGTTGCCAAATTGTAAGAGGTAATATAATATTTTTATGAGCAATAAGTAATAAAACGCCAAATTATAAATAGAAAACTAACATACATATATTTAAGATAAGAAGTGTATTATACTTTTATTATATACACACACACATATACCAGGTGACATAGAATAAACTGCAATGCATAGCACCACGCGATAAAGGACCAAAAAATAATAATAAAATTTCTCTACACTAATGTCTGATCGCTTTTTGTTTTCAAGTTACAAGTTGTTGACGTTTTTAAGCTGAAGCTGTGTGTTTTGAACATGTATAATATGCATTATTGGACCGATGAAAACTCTCATCATACCGTAATACGGAATCACCAGTATGGGTTTTCCATTAATGTGTGGGCAGGTATAATCGATAATTATCTAATTAGTCCAGTTCGATTGCCCAGACGATTGACAGGTGAACTCTACCAAATTTGTTTGAAAAATGAACTGAACACTTTAAGAAGATGTCCCATTGGATATTATAAGAAGAATGTACTACATGCATGACGGTGCGCCAGCTCACTATTCCCGAAGAGCAAGGGAGTTTCTTCGAAGAAGATTTGGAAATAGGTGGATTGGTCGTGGAGGACGTATACCATGGCCAGCTCGTAGTCCCGATCTTAATGCCCACGATTTTTCATTTTGGGGGTTATGAAAAATGAAGTGTATGCTGATACATTTCGTAATAATCCGAACATATTTCAAAGATGCCGTCAATCATTAATACGAAGATTGGAAATATATATTCAAGAACAAGGTCACCAAATTGAACACCTTATGTATACATAGCTATAGCTATAGCAAAATAGCTTACAATTTTAATGTTGTTTTATTAAATAAAAGCCTTTTCAATTAATAAAAGAACTTAATAGTCTGTAGCTTGAAAACAGAAAGGGATCGGACATTAGTGTTTAGGAGTTTCTTTTATTATTTTTGGTCCTCTATCGCGTGGTGCTATGCATTGCAGTTTGTTGTCTGTCACCTGTATATATATATATAGCAGTATATGTAGTTTATATATATATATAGTAGTATATATATATATATATATACAGGCTGATCATTTGAAAACTTCCCACCTTGAAGAACTCTTTAATTAATAAAATTATCAAAAATCACTAAAACAGTTCAATGTTATTTTGAAGGGGGACATTTAATAACCTATTCCAATCAGTTGGGAAACGTTCACCCTCCCCTTCAGCTACCCCCATCCCAAAATTTTAAATGGCGCTACCCCATATGTGATACATCATTTTAAAGGGTATAAAATTCTCAATATTTTAAAGCAAAGAAAATTAAAATCGGCCGAGCCGTTCATGAATTAGAGACAAAAATGTATTAAACCGGAAAATTAACTGACAAACGTTGACGATATCGATAACAATCACCTATTTATGAACACAACAGTTGCAAATAATTAACTACAACAATGCAAAATAAACTTTCATTAATTAACAAGAGTTTACAAATTACCTAAAACTAAAACTCAAAAACGTAAACAATTAAATTTATCGTAATAGATGCTCGAATTGCGCTCCATTGGTTGCTAGGCAATGATAAAGCCTATGTTCAAACTCTGTTCTAACATTTTCGAAAACTCGCCGCGGAATCAATCGGCATTCGGATGTTATTCGTTGTTTCAGTTCGTCGATGTTGGCTGGGGGAGTTTTATAGGCGACGGATTTAAGGTGGCCCCAAAGGAAAAAGTCGAGGGGGAAAGGTCAGGAGATCTTGCTGGCCACTCTACTGCTCCTCTTCTTCCAATCCACCTCTCTGGAAACTTGTTATTCAACCAGTTTCGAACTGGTACCACAAAATGTGGTGGGGCACCATCTTGCTGAAAATAAACTTGATTTTCATCCAAAATTAAGTTTCCTTCGTCGTCTACTTGATTTTCTATTGCTTCCGTAATCAAGGGATCTATGACATCTTCCAACATATTGAGATAAATAGTACCATTTAAATTTTCATTAATAAATAACGGACCAATGACCGAGTCCCCCAGTATACCAGCCCACACATTAATTTTTGTGGCCACTGAGTATGCGTTTCTCTAAATAGATTCGGGTTTTCATCATTCCAATAACGACAATTATGACGATTAACATAGCCATTCAAAAAAAAGTACATTCGTCACTGAAGCAAATATTTTGAATTAGATTTGGAGTGGTATTTATCATCACAGTCATTTGTTCACAAAATTGAAGTCGTCTATCGAAATCATCTTCATTTAGAGCTTGGTGATTTTGAAGTTTGTATGGATGCCATTTATGAAGTTTTAAAACTTTCTGAACAGACCCATACGAAAAACCAGTTATGTTGCACACTTGCCGAATTGAGCTTGTATGATTTGCAGCAAATTGTCCTAATATTTCTATTTGAGAGTCCTCATTCACAATTCGAGGTTGTGTCCTTTTTTATTTGCTACTGATCCAGTTTCTTTAAATTTTCCTACCAAATCTAAAACGTATCGATGGGATACATGGTTATTTGGATGTCTTGCATTAAATTCCTTGGCTGTTCGTCGAGCACACTGACTTTCAGCTCCATAAATGAAAATTATTTCAATTCTCTCTTCTAAAGTGTATGTCATTTTAGTGACACAATTAGCACAAACGCTACCCCAAATCAAAGGAATCTAAAGTTATCTGAAGCGGCGATATTTAATTCCTGAATTCTACAACAATTGACACTTTGAACTTGTAGGACGCACATTCTTTTGTTTCAAAGCAAAACGTAGGTACATGGCTTGATCAACCACTCAAAATGGGCATTATCAAGACACGTAATCTGACACGTAATTAGATAGATTAAATAATCAGGTAGATTAAATAAGTGTTGTGTTCATAAATAAGTGATTGTTATCGATATCGTCAACGTTTGTCAGTTAATTTTCCGGTTTAATACATTTTTGTCTCTAATTCATGAACGGCTCGGCCGATTTTAATTTTCTTTGCTTTAAAATATTGAGAATTTTATACCCTTTAAAATGATGTATCACATATGGGGTAGTGCCATTTAAAATTTTGGGATGGGGGTAGCTGAAGGGGAGGGTGAACGTTTCCCAACTGATTGGAATAGGTTATTAAATGTCCCCCTTCAAAATAACATTGACCTGTTTTAGTGATTTTTGATAATTTTATTAATTAAAGAGTTCTTCAAGGTGGGAAGTTTTCAAATGATCACCTGTATATATATATATACATACATGCAGCTCCCGCAATATAAGTTGGCGAGCGGTGGGGATGCGTCGTAAACATATTTAGGACACGTACCTCCCACCTGTCTGAGGGCTCAGAAACTTCGCTGTGAAAATTGTGAAAGATGTGTGGTTCAAATTTAGGTGTACACAAAATAACAGAAAAATATTAATCGAACGAATAGATATTAGGTCACGAAGAATAGATTATTTACAGAAAATAAAATTTTTTAAACAAAACAAAAATCCCATAGTGTATATTGACGAAACATATATTCATAGTGGTCATACTTCATCGAAAAAATTGGAGCGATAGAAGTGCAAAAGGTCTTGTAAAAATACATATCTAAAAGGCAAAGACTAATTATAATACACGCGGGCGGTAGTATGGGCTTTCTTCCAGAGTAATTACTAATATTTAAATCTGGCTCAAAAAGTGGTGATTACCACGACGATATGAACGCCGAAAATTACGGAAAGTGGATAAATGAGAAACTAATTCCAAATCTGCCTGACAAATCTGTGGTTGTCATAGATAATGCTCCCTACCATAATGTTCAAGCAAACAAAGCACCTACATCTGTCAGTAGGAAAATAGAAATGGTTCAATGGTTGACAGCTAAGAGGATTCCCTTTGACACAAATATGTGGAAACCATAATTATTTCATATAATCAAGTCACATAAAGAGCGCTATGTTACTTATAAATTTCATGAATATTTTGAACAGAAGGGACATACTGTTTTAAGGTTGCCTCCATATCACCCAGACCTCAATCGTATTGAGATGGTATGGACACAGATTAAGAATAATGTGGGAGCAAGGAACGTCACATTCAAATTACAAGATGTAAAGAAATTAACAGAGGAAGGGTTTTCAAAAATATCAATGGAGGACTGGCAGAAACGCTGTGAGCATGTCATGAAAGTAGAAGAAGAATATTTATAGAATGAGATCCTGGTTGACGAACGGTGTGAACAGCTTATTATTAATTCTTTTAAATTCTTTTAATTCTTTCAGTTCGTAACTCCATTAAATTTTCATTAATATTAACTAATAATTATTGTACTTTCAGATAACTCTCTTAACGACATATAAGTTCATAAATCAAATTACCTGTATATTATAATTACGGATTAGGACACAAATTGTTTTAAAAAATAAACACAATACGATCACTTGTAAATTAAAAAGCAATTATGTTTAAAAGAAATTGTTTGTATTTTTAAATATAAATTTAATTAACAATTAGGAATCTATCCCTCCTCTATCTGCGCGAACTCACTCCCACCCTTCGCCAACTTATATTGCGAGAGCTGTACTATTGAATGTATGATTACTGAACTCCCCAATAACCTTCGTTTCACCTTTGTTCTCAACGGCAAAGACTTCTGGTTTGTATTTATATATATATATATATATATATATATGTATATATATATTATATAAAAATAATATTTAATATTTATATTTATTTTATCAGTCAGATGAATCTGAAGTGTTACTGTCATATTCTGTCGAGTCGCTGATAATATAATCTTCATTTTACCTTGTTCTTCAAAATTCAAAATGGTTGCTGTTGGTTGAATGTATCGAGATTCATTTGATGCTGATAGAGATAGAAACTGTAACAAATTTAATACAGCTACATGTAATACTAATTGTAGCTTTCGGGGAACATCTGTAAGACTATTTATGACTGGATCAGATGTAATAAACAACATATTTAATAATCTATATTACTTGCAATACGGGTAACCGACAAAAACTGTTTGTACAGGTATATGTCAACATCTCTTTGATAGTAATGTCAAATTTATTAAAAGTAACGTGCTCGCCAAAGACATTATCATCCCCGCGGAACAATCCGATTTAATTAATCGATACCATGCAGACAATCATAATGGCATCACAGAAACGTATAATGACCTAAAATCTAAATACTACTGGTCCGACATGAAGGTTAAAGTTAATAAGATCCTAAATGAATGGGAAATCTGCTTAGCAGGAAAATATGAAAGATGCCCTTACTCCACTTTCCGGTCCCTTACTAGCAAAGAGACCATTCGCTATTATTCACATTGACACCTTTTCTTTCGAAAGCAACAAATTCCTTACTATTGTAGATCTATTTTCCAGATATGCGCAAGCTTATTATATCCAAGATACTACGGGAATTACTATACTAAGTAAAGTGAGACATTATTTTTCACACCACGGTTACCCAACAAAAATTGTCTCCAATAAAGGAAAAGTGTTCAAGAATATGTATTACAGGAATACTGTAATCTTTTTAAACTTAACTTACACTTTACAACAAATTACAATAGTTCTTCAAACTCCCCCATAGAGCGAGTTCATTCCACCATATTGGAAAAGTTGCGAATTGAAAAGATTCAAAACAAAAATGAAACGCCGCAAAACTTAATGATTTCTGCGGTTCTAACTTATAATCAATCCATACATTCTGCTACGGGCTATAGTCCATTTTGATTATTGTACGGACCGTACGATAATTTAAACATCGATTTCGAATTTAGCTATTTATGACGAGTATAACGAAAAACGAAAGCGTGAACTTCTATCCTTCTATGATCACCTCTATCAGAAACAACTTGATAAAGGTACTCAAAACCTCGAAAAACGAAATCAAGGAAACAACGACCGCGATGTTCAAATCGGTGAACCCGCTGTATATTTTACTAGACAACGTATCAGAAAGACTGATCCATGCTACGACAAAGTGCACGAAACAGCAATTGATAACAATAAAATTAGCGGCATCAGACGGAACTGATAGACCCGCGAACATCCATATACGGAAAATAATGAATCAAAAAGAAATTCTCTTTGCAGGTCGACTGCGACCAACTCCAACCTGGCACTTCAGGTGGAGGAAATTAACTTGAACGGGTATTTTCCTAAAAATTTAGGCACAACAAAATTATTAAGTCACTATTACCAATTTTATTTTTACATTAATATTAGTAGCATAGAAGTAAATTATAAAGCGTTACTTAGTAATGTACTCATCTTAGAGTTAAGCAATAGGGGCCCTTTATTAAAATAAAACAATAATTGTTTACAAATTGAACGACAACTATCTAAATTTAAGAACAGAAAAGCTAAACGAGCATTAATCAATGCCCTGGACACAGCAATCAAATATGTCAGCGGAAATCCAGATAATAATGATTTAAATGACATTAATAAAAATATCAAATTTTTATACTAAAATCAAGAAAAGGTAATCAAGCAGATGGCTAAGTATAATTCATTTGCAAATCATATAACGGAAAGGTATTCTGAGGATCTAAACGCCCTATTAGGCAACATAAACGCAACGTTGTCGTCGTTTCAAAATATCAGCAGTGTTGTTGAACCACAATTGGTACTACACCATAATTATGAATTGAGCGTAACAATATTAAATGTTTTCCGAACTATCGAAAGAACAATTTCCCTTGGTTTCTCTGCAATAGAAACTTATTAATTAACTTAGAAAATTATTTCCAACTCAGAACTAATAAAAATTGTCACACATTTAAAGTTAATTTACAAGACTGCTGAACTACTTCATTGGGATAACGTTCACCTTTATAAGATATTGGAATTCTCAAAATTCAAAGTAACATCCATAAAAGATACAATCACGTGTATACTGTACGTAGAGTTGTTTCATTATTCTTTGGCACCGACTCAGTTACCAAATTTCGACAATGAAAGGAAACAGAGCGATGACATGAGTGAGATACCGCTATACATATTGGCAACCTAAAAATATTCGACAAAGTATTGTTAATTTCAGTTTCTGTTGTTATTGTTGTCGTCGCATATCTAGTTGCTATACCATTCCTTAATCTCAAACGACTTAATTGCATTTTTGTCAGCTTTTTCAAAGCGCCAAATAAATTTTCATTCAAAAGTACATCACATATTTACATAGGAAATCGAAATAACCCAATATTTTTAAAAGGTCTGTATACAGGATCATTGAAGTCAACACGCAGTTTGGTGCCAAACGATAATGAAACAACTCTACCTATTCTCAGAATCCCCATATACCAAGATATATCCCATCCCTAACGCACAAGATGTGGTATTAATGCCGCCAACGCAATTTCACCTCCAAGGCGCCAAAGAAGGATTCTGGACGAACGAGGTCTGTCGATCTCTCTAACCGGCTAGACCATCTTCAGACGGTTTTCGATGTCTGGGTATTATAAATTTTTTCGCTTTCAAATAGTGAAAAGTGTCTGCACACAACACTTCTTAACGTTTGTTATACTCTCCAAGACATTCTGACAAGTCGTTTTCAGCTGCGATCAATCAAGTGCAAAGCACTTAAAAAATATTGGGTTCATCCGATAATTTTTACGGGCTTGCTGGTTAGAAGGTTTAATCGTATTAAGATAAGAAATAATGTAGCGTTAGCCTCTGAAAATGGCTTGAAAATAATTGTAGAAAACCAAACGTTTGAAAATACTGCTAGAAATTTCACATTCCACTTGGAATCAGTTATAAAAGATTATCAACCTAGTAAATTCGTCGAACTACATTTAAACAATTTACATGATATAAACGCTTTAAAAGAAGAAACGAAATATATTCATAACCAATTTACTCTACACCTTAAGGTACATTATACACATACTTTCTTCACTACTATTTTAATAATGACAATTTGTATAAATGGTATTCTCTCTGTCACTCTTGTATTGTATTGTAATGAGGTGGGGTCTGGCCCAAAATGGCCCTTTGCACTGCGACCACGTTGATCTATTGTGCTTCCTCTTGTTTGTTTTATTTATTTATTTAATACGCTGAGGAACAGGATCAGCTCCTTCAATGGGAGTGTAAATAGGTCCTCCTCACTCAGCGTATATGCATGTAGTAGTCTATATCTCCTGTGGCCTAGTGCCCCACAGTTAGTGATCAAGTGTTCCATTGACTCCTCTTCTTCACCGCAGAATCTGCAAATGTCCGTGTTGGCCTGTGAGTGCCCCTGTCACTGTTTTTAAGCTTCCCCTGTCCAGTTTTAGGGCGAGGTCCGCCCTCCTAGCGTCGAAGCTCAGAAATTTTTGGAATGTTCCAGCCCGCTGGTCTCATTCCAGTGTTTCATTGTAATGGACGCTGTCCATTTCTTTATCTCACCTTTAAGGAGACCTTTGTTAAACCCAAAAGGTGGGGTAGTAAAGTTTCTCTCAGCCCCTTTTTTGCGCAGATGTCTGCCATCTCATTTCCCCTGTGTCCCTCATGTCCTGGCACCCAGACCAGGGTGATCTGGTTCTGAGTGGTCAGGCCATTAAGCATGTTGCGGCATTCCAATAATAATTTGGACGTAATTGTACAACTGCTCAGGGCCTTAAGAACCGATTGACTATCCGAGAATATTTTGATTCGTATTCCCCTGTGTCCCCTTTCGGATAGGATTCCTACAGTTTCCAAGATTGCGTATAGTTCCGCTTGGAAGATTGAGGTGTCCTCAAAGTTATTGATCTGTGTGTTCTAGGCCTCATTATTCCTGCCCCCACTCCGTGGAGCGTTTTGGACCCATCTGTGTACCACTTTTGCGATCCATCCCGTAACCATCTCGGGTTTGCGCACCACTCATCCCTTGTCGACCCCGTACTTCCTATCGAAGCAAAGCATGGGATCCATCTCTGTCACTCTTAGAAAGAGATTTATTAAATTATTTTGTGTAAACGATCGTAATGTACAATTTTCTTCTTACCCAATCATAGACGTTAATAATATACAAAACGAGGACGTTTTGTCTTAACACATTGAGTGCCAAGCGGTTTTAACGAAAACCTTCCCAGGAGGCCAAACAATTTAAAAATATATATATATATATATCATACGTTTTTCACTTTTTGAAAAATTCTCAGTTAAAGGATTCTTTATTTAAAAATCACAACAAATTTCACTCACAAGGAGAAGCTAAGGTAATTGGATTTTTGTAATTTTTGATATTTATGGCACGTGCAGTTTGGACCTTGAATAAGAATATTTCGGAGTAATTCGACGCAACGTACATAAATTACCGATAAAATCGATTTTGAAGTTTATCATGCCAGCTAAATTCATTAGATATGATACATTTTTCAATTGGAAGCTTGACCTAGTCGGTAGCGTTCTATTCCGGTACTTACGAGATCGTTGGTTCGAGTCTCGTCGCGCGACATTTTTCCCTTCAAAACGCACTATAAGTTCTGGTAATTGTTCTTCTCCTCTCAAAAATTATGAACAAACCAAATATTATAATAAATATATGCAGGAACATTCTTCAAGTACTTCATTAAAATACACAATCGGTTGATAAACAATATTCATTTAGGACAACAAGATAATAATAAAATGTTTCTGTGATAATTACCATTCTGGCTCGTGCTACATTACATAAAATATTGCATACTAGATATAAAATAATAGAACATTTCATTTCCTACCTGACCCCGTTCGTTTTCTTTTCTTGAGGAAACCTTATTGTTAATTCAAAATGAATATTATTTATCAACCGATTGTGCATTTTAATCAAGTACTTGAAGAATGTTCCTGTATATAGCTATTATCTAATATATTTAAAGGAGTAATTCTTATATATATATAGGATTGGGTTCTCGAAAACGGCTGTAACGATTTTGATGAAATTTAGTACCTGAGGGTTTTCGGGGACGAGAAATCAATTTAGCAGAGTCCATTTTGACCCGGTTTACAGAAATTTCTGGTATTGCGGTACATGAAATTGATTATCGAAAATGACTTTAGCAATTTTTATGTAATTTAGTATCTGGAGATTTTCGAGAACACAAAATTGATCTAGCATGGTCTCGGTCCCAGGAAAATCTTTTTGTCCCGCTTTTAGATTTTGATGAAATTTAGTACTTAGGGGTTTTCGGGGACGAGAAATCGATCTAGCATGGTCCCGGTCCCGGGAAAATCCATTTTGACCCGGCTTACACACATTTCTGGTATTGCGGTATATGAAATTGGTTATCGAAAATGACTAGCAATTTTTATACAATTTAGTATCTGGGGATTTTCGAGAACACAAAATTGATCTGGTCCCGGTCCCGGCCCCAGGAAAAATTTTTGTCCCGCTTTTACCTATTTCTGCGGTACATAAAATGTGTTATCGAAAATTACTCTCAAGATTTTGTTATAATTTAGTATCTGCGAGTTTTTGGGGACGAAGAACCGATTTAACATGGTCCCGGTCTCGATTCAATCCATTTAGTCGAGGTTTTCACCAATTTCGGCCTAAACGTGGGTTTGCAACTTTTTTAACATCATGCAGCCATTCGAAATTATAAGTAATTAAAAATTTACTACTAAACCATAGATGGCGCTCAAGTAGTATCTTAATAAAAGAAAAATATCTATGAAAACTAAGAACAACATGTAAATTCACATACTTTGTTTACAGTTACAAAAGTAATCGGAGCTGAATTTTTTAATCCAAATAAAAAACTTATACACAATTAGTTGGCGTTGCAAAAAGAAGGTATGTAAATGTCTACCTAAAATGTGTATTTCTTAAGAAAGATTTTGAGCTTGAATTTATTTATTTTTCAGTATTTAAATATAACTGTAAATATTAATTTTAATACTACTTTTGTAAACTTTTAATATATATGTGCTACTATATATACTTGAAATATACAATATTAATTAAATACCAAAACTAAAATAAAGAGTGTTATTTGGTTTAAAATTATTCAAAAAATTTTGGGAACTACGAGCACGGCTCGGTCCACCAGGTACTAATATTTGGTTTGTTCATAATTTTTGAGATGAGAACAAGAATAAAGAAAACCTATGGTGTGTTTTGAAGGGAAAAAGAATGCCGCACGATGAGACTCGAACCAACAATTTCGTGAATACCAGACTAGAACGCTACCGACTTGGCCAAGCTTCCAATTGACAAATATATCATATCTAGAGGATTTAACTTGCAGGGTAAGCTTCAAAATTGATTATCTTGGTAATTTATGAACGTTGCATCGAACTACTTCGAAATATTCTTATTCAAGGTCCAAACTACACGTACCATATATATAAAAAATTACAAAAATCCGATTACCTTACCTTCTCCTTGTCAGTGTCGTACATAAAAGAACGACAGGCTCTAAAAATAAACAATCGCTGTCGTACGGAAACGTACGACGTGGCACCCTACGACGGGATAGGTGTCGTACGAAAACGTACGACGTGGCACTCAATGTGTTAAGGGGGAGGAGTCAGTTAGTGTTTTATATTGTACTATAAAATACTATTCAATTTTTACGTGCAATTTAATATGATAATGTAAAACCGGCTTTAGAGAACCCCCTACAACTCGTGCACTTGTACTTTCTTGATGCGCCTTACAAGTCGGAAAATGTGACACATTATCCACTGCTAACTGTTTTCTCAACAGCATCCTCTTACACTTGAAAGCTTTCACATGATCATGCATATCTGCTATAATGTCGTCCTTGCAATTCCGTATTTAAGTCCGGCAAGTGTTTTGTGATATCTACCATAAATCAAAGATCTTGTAAAAAAGGTACGTCGGATAATAAGCTGACATCTTGTCCTTTCACTTCTATGAAAAAGCGTATTTCTTCTTTAAGTTTCCAACACCGATCGAGAACCATAGAACACGAAAGCCATCGCACCTCTACATAATAAGGTAAACCAGTGTACTCACTTTCTAAATCACGTAAAAACGCAAAAAGTGTGGCTGATTCAAGCCACGTGCCCTTATGAAGTTTATAATTTTTTCACTGATTTTAAAACGCTTTCCAGCTTGATTACTTTTGAGCATAAAACTTCTTGGTGGATTATGCAATGCACATGATGATAATCTGGTTTGATCTTTGTCTGTAATATTTTAATGAAGCCATTCAGTCTCCAGTCATGGAAGGAGCTCCGTCTGTTGCAACGGAACACAGTTTTGACAAATCTAAATTGTACTTTTACGTAAACAGCATTGAAAATATCCTCTCCAGTTATTGTATCATGCAATGGTACTAATTCCAGTAATTCTTCATAAACGTTGATATCTCTAACAACAGCACGAAGAAAAACAGCTGGATGTGGCATCTGTACTTTCGTCACAGGCAACAGAAAATGCAATGAAAGTCTGATTTCTTTTTATCTATTCACTTATATTGGCAGCCAACTCAGTAACTCTTTCAGTGACAATATTCCGGGACAAGGATATATTTTGAAAAACCTTCACGCTCCCGGGACTTACGATTTCTGCGGCCTTTACAAGGCACTCTTTTATAAATTCACTTTCAACAAATGGTTTTGAGTGTTTTACGATCAACTCCGACAGTACGTAACTCGCCTGAACAGCAGATTCATTCTCTTGCTTTGCACATGTAAACATAAGCTGATGATTCTTTTAACCATGATTTTAACTCATTTAACTTTTCGTTTCTAATCATGCCCGTATACTGGTCAAACTTAGTTTTGTGACAATTATAGTGACGTTTTTATATTATATAATTTTTGGGACACCGATTGTACTGTTACAAATCAAGCAAATAATTGTCTTTTACTTTACAGCAAAAAACTCTAATTCCCACTTTTCTTGAAAGATACGGTGCTCATCTACGAGTTTCCTCTTACTTCCATTTGGTTTTGAAAGAGACATATTGAAAACTTTATTATTTATAACAATAAGCAAGAAAATGCTCATTATGCCGCTTGTTTGACATGCTTGATTTAAACCCACATATATTTACTAGAAAAACTCGCTGAGGCGGTAAATCAATCAATTAAAGAAGATTTCCAGATTTTTAGTGCGATATAATTCCTTTGAAAATAATAACGACAAATTTATGATTATTTATGTAAATAACCCAATTCTGCATTACGTATTAACGTGCCTGCATACCTCAACTCTCCTGTCCGTGTAGATTTAGAGACAGAGGCATTAGTGGTACGGATGGTTTTTCATCATCTCCATAACCTGCTTTCAACGTAATACATACCTATGCATCAAATAAAAAAGGAAAAAGTTCAAATAAAATATGTAAGAGCAAATATTCTGCTACTATCACAGGAAAGCTGCAATTAATTTTTAAAGCTTCGCAAGTTTCATAAGGAACACTTGGAGAGTCCCTGATAGTATGCAATAAAGTAGGAAGTTTATTTTTAGACGTAGAGATGTGAATGCTAGTAAAATTCGAGTGATATCTGGAGCCAGGTCGAGTGGTTCGTAATCGTTTTATCATCAGGGTAATAAATACCATGTGTCGAAGAATTTCGAATATGTAATTAAAATATAAAGGCAAATGTTTAAAATTTAGAGAAAGAAATATAAACGCCACTAAAATCCGGGCGATATATCTCACGGTGAAGTTTCTCTTTTGATAGGACGTGTTTTGTTTACTTTCCTGACCGGATACTGTGCCTGTATCTAACGTTTGATAACCCTCGTGTTGTTTAACCCGTGAAGGTCATACCTTGAAATAATCATGTAAAGGAGTGAGGTGTAGGCTTCCGCGGTCGAAATCAAAATGTCTAACTTGGTTTCCGGGTTGGAACCGCGTCTGGTTTGGCGTGGGTGCCGACGCTTCGTCCACTATTACAAGGGACATCTTCAGGGCTGCTTGTCGATGTTAATCGTATTGCTGTCACTTGAAGACTGACCCGCACTCGCTAGGAACTTCATGTCAATACTAGAGCCGGTGGGGAATTTCTTACGCCCTTTGATCTTCAGGTGTAGGCTGCTTCGATCACGCAGCCTGGGGAGAGATGAGGTTGGTTAGTGAAGAGCTAACTAGGGAAGACGACTTTTCACCTGTAACACATACAAGAATTTTAGACTGAAAAATAGCCGTTTGTCAGTCGTTTAGAGGACGATGATGGTCGTCGAGGGACCTGCGGGATTGCCTTAGTCCAGATCGATGACATCTGCAAGGCGACGGACCTTCTTTTTGGGAGGGGTTGATCTTGGGGATCGACGACCATCTGGACGCAGAGGTTTTGGCTGGCGCGGGCTCTTTCCCACGCGGACTTCAGGAGTTTCGTCAGAAATTCACGTAGAGTCGGAACGTTCAGTTCTCGATGAATCTGAACGTTCCTTACGAAGTAGGGGGCGTCAACGATGAAGCCGAGAGTTCGGTTTTGGAGTGCTTCCAAACCTTTGATGTTAGTCTCACTCGCTGTTAACCAGGCCATAGTGCCGTAGCTTAAAAGCGGTCGAAGCGTCATCTTGTATAAGAGCAACCTGCTCCCTAGGTGAAGGGGACTCTTTCGCCCTATGAGGGGCAGAAGCAAGTTGCGGGCCTTGATGAAGCGATTTCGGATTTTGTCGATCTGTTTTTGAAATGTGAGCATTCGGTCGAAGATGACACCGAGGTATTTCACGTCGGAGCTCCAGGGGAGCTCGGAGTTTCCTACCTTAATCGGCTGACCGGGGTTTGCGCGATCGTGCGAGAATCTAACTGCCACACTTAGATTCATTTACCTTCAGACCCCAGCGAGAGGTCCAACTCAGAAAACCGTCAGTAGCGCTTTGGAGGCGTTTCCTGAACAGCGCCTGCTTCCTGCAGTCTGTGTAGATGACAGTGTCATCTGCATAGACTGCAATCTCGGTGCTGGGCTCTCGGGGAGATCCGACATGTAAATGGAAAACAGTTGCGGGCCTAGAAGTGATCCCTGGGAAACGCCAGCGTGGATTTGTCTGACGCTGGACTTCACGGAATGGGATTTGGCGCAGAAGGATCTGCCAGCCAAATAGGACCTGATGAGTTTGACCATGGAGGGGTTGATTCCTGAAACGATCATCTTGTAGATCAGCCCATTATGCCAGACTGTGTCAAAGGCATTCTTTAAGTCGAAGAAAACTGCACCTACGGGTACTCGCCTTACGAGCCCGTTTCGGATATATTCCGAGAACCGGAATAGTTGTAGTTCGGTGGACAGTCCGGCTCGGAAGCCGAACTGTTCATCCTGCATGACATCGTCGCTGAGTTCTTTCAGCCGAGACAGGATGATTGCTTCGGCTATCTTCGAAACGTTGGAGAGAAGGCTGATCGGGCGGAAGTTTTGTGGGAATTTGTGATCTTTCCCGGTTTTGGGGATGTTGAAAACTTCGGCGTGCTTCCAGCAGGAGGCGAAGTACTGGACCGGAGCATTGCGTTGATGATTTCGCAAAGATGCTCCGTAGCTTCGGGGTAACCACTTTAGGGCCAGATTGGTGGTACAATCCGCCCCTGGGGCCTTTTGTTGTTGCGCCTTTTGATTAGGGCTCGGAATTCATCGGGGAGGCGGGGTCGAGTGGGGTTCCCATGAGCTCGGGGATCCCGTGCACCACCGTTTCCACTTCTCTTCAGAAGATTATTCTGGTTTTCATCGGAAATTAAACGTAATATTAAAATTAAAGCATTTTATCGACAGAAATGGATAAGTACCAAAAAGCCGACATACCTCAACGAATTCAAGAGGCTGCGTACTAGTGTAAAAGAACAGATAATGAGTGCCTATTCCAAATACTTGAATGAAGTTCAGCAAACGATAAAATCTGACACATGTCTCTTATGGAAATATATTGACCAGAAACGTGGTAATACACGAATACCAGGCACTCTGAATGATAGTGATCAGCTTCTCAAAGATCCACTAGATATTGTCAACTCCTTTGCTAAGTGTTTTTCTGAAGCGCATGTTGCGGACAATGTCGATGTATCCCACGATCTATTACTTACAAATATACCTATAGTACAACCTGACTTTGTTACCGAGAATTGCCTCCTATTTATGATGTCTCGTTTTAGTAACAAATTTACTGCTGGTGACGATCATATACCAGCCTGTGTGGTGAAGCATTGCCGCAAAGCCTTCGCTAAACCTCTCACAACCTTGATAAATCTTAGCTTGCGAACTAATATATTTCCTACCAAGTGGAAAAGAGCTAGGATCATTCCTGCTTACAAGAGAGGTAATAAAGACCAACTGCGCAATTATCGACCAATCTCCATACTGTCGAATTTCGCTAAGTTATACGAACAAGTATTATATAACTCCATTTACGCTGGTGTCCATATGTATTTGTCGCCATTACAACATGGATTTATGTCAGGTCGTTCCACAATAACGAACTTATCCACTATCACACAATATATTGGTGACTTTTTGGATAATCGTGGCCAGGTAGATGTAATCTACACTGATATATCTCGTGCTTTTGACACAATAAACCACCTTATACTTATTAACAAAATGGACTCGTTTGGATTTTCTTCTTCTTTATTAGCTTTGATGAGCTCATACTTGTCAAATAGAATGGCATATGTGTATTATAACGGATTTACGTCGCAGGAGTATTGTATGTCCTCAGGGGTACCTCAAGGGTCCAATCTAGGACTTCCTACTATATTTGGACGATTTACTTGGAACTCTAACATGTCCAGCTCTCGCTTATGCTGACGACTTAAAAATTTATTCTGTGATCACTGGACCGGATGACGCTGCGCTTCTTCAAAGTAACTTGGACATCATTGATAAGTGGTGTGAACGAAATAAACTTCACTTGAATATTTCCAAGTGTTGTAAAGTAACCTACACTAGAAAAACTAACCCGCTGGATTACACCTATTATTTATGTGGTACATCACTATTAAGCCCTGACAGCTTTCTTGATCTCGGAGTTCTTTTTGATGCGTCATTTACTTTTGTTCCACATATTAATCAACTGATAAAGTCTGCATCTAAATCGTTGGGATTTATAATGAGAACGTGTCGGGATTTTACGGATATTACGGTTATTAAGTTATTGTACTTTGCATTTGTCGTCAGCAAGATGGAATATGGAAACTTGATTTGGTGTCCAATCTATACAACACACTTGCATGCTTTGGAACACATACAACGAAGATTTTTAAAATTTGCAAACTTTAAAACAACTGGAAATTACCCTGAACGTGGTTGCAACCTAGATGACATTATGAGTCAATTAAACATACATTCACTTGCGAATAGAAGGGAGTATCAAAGTGCGCGATTCTTGAGTAAACTATTAACTAATAACATTGACTGTCCATATTTACTTTCACGGATTTGTATCAACGTGCCTAGGCTTGCAACGCGCTCTGCTTCTGAATTTTATCTGCCGACTGCCCGTACAAATATTTTGCTGCGCTCACCTATTTACAACATGTGCCGAAATGGGAATAAACATTTTGCAGAAGTAGTGCCTTGTGTTTAGATTTCATTACATATGTATGTATACTTTTTAATTTTTACATACTACTTCAATTGAATATATTTTTATTTTATTTTTTTCCTTGTATGGATTACTGTTATGGGTATATGCCAACATATTTCTACTTTGCTTTTATTAATTTTTGTCCTGTTAATGGGTCACCTGTTGGACAATAAAGTTTATTATTATTATTATTATTATTATTATTATTATTATTTCGTCGTCGCTGATTGGGGGCGGAATGCCGCGGAATACGGTGCGGAATTCGGCGAGCGGTGGTCGGCGTGGATTTCGATTTTCTGCTCGGGGAGAAGTCTAAACCGTGGGTGTCATGAAGAGGCCGGTTTGGGGGTCTTTTGAGGGGTCTTTTGAGGCTTTGGATAGCTTCCATAGGGAGCCGTCCTCCGTCGTGAGAGACTTGACCTTGTTGTCCCAGTTCTCCTGCTCGAAGGTTTTCAGAGCCTCTCGGAGCTGTCGAGCAAGATGATTCACTCGGAGGCTGTCAGCGGGGTTGAGGGTGGTTTGAGCCCTTTTCTTGGCTCGTCGTCTTTCCGTAACTAGCTCCCTTAGGTCGGGTGGGAGTTGTCGAAAGTGTCTGCGGGGTCTGATGGTGGATGATTCATCGAGGGCCTGAGAGATCGCCTTGGTGAAGTTGTTAGCGGCATCCTTTAAGGTAGTCGCTTCCTGAAGATTTTTGTTGACACTGAGGTTGGTGAGAATTTTGGAGGAGAAAAGGTTCCTGTTCGTACGCCCCCGAACTTTTTCCCCCAGATGAAGTAGTTCACTACCTAGGGTGATTAGGATGGGGTTGTGATCTGATGAAAGGTCAGCGATATTTTCCACGGTCACGTTTACCGGCATGTCTTTGGATATGGCGAAGTCGAGGACATCGGATTGGACGCCAGTACGGAAGAACGTGTGGCCGTCGGGAGGGTGGTACGAAAGCCCTAAGGCTTGGATGATGTCAAGCAGCTGTCTGCCCTCAGCTCGTATGATCCGGCTGGCCCAGAGGTGGTGCTTCGCGTTCAGATCGCCCGACATCAACACCGCGTTGGGGTCGGTGAAGATTTGGTCGAAGTCCTTGCGCGAAACCCCGCCAAAAGGGGGCCTATACGTCGCGTAAAGTTTTAGCGGACCGAAATCGGTCCAGATGATGAGTGCCGCCGCCTCCAGAGAGTTCAGCGACGGCACTACGACCTCTGAGTGGCGGATTGAATTTTTGACGAGTACAGCTGTCCCGCGGCCGCGGCTCGTCAAGTGATCTCGACGGTATGTTTTGTAATTCACGACCTTGAGACTGTCCCCCGGGCGGAGGCAAGTCTCGCTGAGAAGGGCAACGTCGATTTGGTTCTCTTGAAGAAAGTCTCTTAGCTCAGGCATACGAGTTCTGATGCCGTTCGCGTTCCAGGCGACTATTCTGGAAATCCCTTGGGGGTATGTTTACCGATGTATTCATAAACGGGTTAATAGATTAATAAAGGATTCAGGGGATGGATCCCTGGACCTGCTCTAGTGAGGGCATCCCTTGTAGTTTGCCGTGTGTGTGCCAACACAGTTGGCGCATTGGGCAGAAACGGACGCATTTGATCGCTGCCGGAATTGGGCGTGACCGAACCGCTGACAGCGGTGGCATTGCCCTACGGCTGTTCGGGAGCGAAGGGATTCGACGGAGACCACCAGTCTGCGAATCTCCTTCAGGGCAAAGATGTCTATCTCGTTTCCCGGGAGCTTTATGTCGACGGGGACCCCACGGATCACGATGTTCAACAGCTTCTCCGAAGGTAGCTAATAGGTGTGGTACGGAAGTACCAGACCGTCAAGCACCTTTACGGCAGCCCTGAAATCCTTCTCCGTGGTGGGGAAGAAGCGGATTCCGTCGGTCGTGTTTTGTGCCTTCGAGAAGTTAATTCGAAAGTCCGAGAATTTCATCGTCACGTGTCCCCAGGCGGATTTTTCCCTGAGGACGATGGGGGAATCTTGTTGGATTCTGACGGGGGCTGCGAAGCAGCAGCGCCCTTTGGCTCGTGGAAGCCGAAGTCGGTGGAGGAGCGGTGGTGGCGGTCTTCGTGGCCGTGGCAGCCGGTGGCCTTTGCTGGCTCCCGGTGGAGGATTTGGCGGCCGGTTGCACCATCTTCTTCGAGGCAGAAGATTGCCTCTTCTTACCGGCCTTACGCTTTCTTCCAGCTTTGGCCCAGCCGTGCTCTGAACCGGAGTCGGAGACCGGCTCGTCGGATGCAGAGGGGGCAGGGGAGGCCGCTACGGGGGCGGCGGGCAGGGCTGCGGTCGAAGCTGCAATGCGTCGCCTTCGGAGCTCCTCGGTCAGCTCGGCGATTAACCGGACGAGGGATTCGTCGTCGTAATCGAGCGACGCGGGGAGCTTTGCAGCACACGGCCGGGGTCCGTGGGGGCCGGAGGAGGGGGAATCTGGTCGGGAAGACGATGAGGAGCCTTCGTGCATGGACTCCTCTACAGAACGGGGGACCACACATTCACACAGTTTACAGAAAACTGACGCATACGGACCGATATCTAAATGCTCACTCTCATTATCATCTCGCACACAAACAAGCCGTCATCAATACTCTTGTCAATCGTGCCTTCTCAATTTCAGAACCCAAAACTCTTCCCAAAGAACTCAAACATATACGTAACACCCTAATTCGAAACGATTACAAACGTTGTGATATACATTGCAACCCGAAACCACGAGCCGTATCCGACCTACCATCAGCACCGCATTCTTACCGTACATTCAAGGTATCACAGATCGCATAGGCAAGGTTCTCCATAGAAGCAAAATTAAAACCGTGTTCAGACCTCACACCAGAATCTCAGATGTCTTGCCCTCCGTCAAAGACAAATTATCTCCGTTGCAAACTCAAGGGGTATACCGCATCCCGAGTTCGTGCGGCAGTGTTTATATCGGCGAAACAAAGCGGCCAGTTAGCGTGCGTGTGTCAGAACATGAGCGGTGCACTAGGCTGCTAAGTATAGCTGGTTCGGCAAACAAAATTCCGGTCATTAAATCCGGCTCAATGACACCAAACTTCTGTCACGTAAATCTAATTTTTCCCTAGAAAATTCCGTGAATCTATCGAAATTTACAAACATCCACATAATCTAAACAGAGATGGGGGTTATTTGCTATATTCATCTTGGCATTCTCTTCTCCACGGTAAAATTGAACCCCCTCCCACTCATGTCGTGCCACAAACCTCTGCTTCCACGCCGCGTTCTAACAGCGGTACGACCCCCACCCTCCCTCCACCCTTCCCCCACTAAGTCTGTGGTATGTAGAGCTGCAAAGTGATATGAAATATTACGACTTCGTGTGAATTATGTAGTACAGCTCCTGCTATATAAATTGACGAGCGGTGAGGATGCTCCGTAAACGTATTTAGAACACGTACCACCCACCTATATGATTCAATTAGTAGTAGTAGCACTTCCTATTGTCGTAACAATATGAGTTTCTTAGGTGAAGGAAAAGCGATAAATAGTCAAGCCTGGGAAATAGTTTTTAATATGTATATTACTTTTTGTACAATTGTTTTGAAAAATAAACACATTACGACCACTAGTAAAATTAAAAGTACTTATGTTTAAAAGGAAATTGTTTGTATTTTTAAATATAAATTTAGTTAGGAACTTTAAGGTACCCCACTGATACGGGAACATTGTATTTCAGAACGAATGATACGTAATCTATCCCCCTTATGATATTTTTGTTGAAAGAAAGATTGTATGTTTATGTTTTAACATCCTTTGCAATTCTGCATCAGAAAATGAAAAAAATATACAGTGTTAATAAGAAAAAAGAAATTAAAATATAAGTAAATTTTCAGAAAAATGGCTTTGTAAGTCTCTTGCTTCTGTGTTTTACACACGAATTTCTGAGCGATATTTAATCATTGACATGTGGACTGTAACTCTTTATTCAACATTTTGTTATTGCCGCTGGTAACTATGGCTACCGCATGACTATCTCAAAATCATACAGAAATTATATATCTAAACCAAACAGTAAATAAGGAAGATAATTGACCGTACTGTGACTTTATACTTTTTATATATACCCACTTTTCTTTCTTTATATCTTGCTCTTAGTTTAGTTGCTTATTTATATATTTATTCAAAATTATATTGACATAAAATGTGGAATAAAGCACTGGAAATTTTACTATACAGATAAACTGAAAAGCTTTGCGTAAACATGCTTTAAAACTTGAAACGTAGATTGGCAAATTAACAAAATGAATGTACAAAATATGTTTACTATAAAGACTAATTGTTGTGTTAAATCAGCGCCAACCAACGTACGTAAGGTAGTGATGGGCGTATCGAATGAAAATTTTATTGATAATGTGGAAACAATGAGCGCTGAGAGTAGCTGTCGCAAGTACTGTCGCTACTGTTTCCACGTGAGAGTAATTTTAAAGAAAGAAAGGAGAGTAAAGAAATAGAAGGAGCGGCTTGGTCAAACCTTGGGTCTCGCGGAGACTGCAGCTTAGTGTTAGCAATGATCTTGTGCGCAAATTGTAACCAGAGGACGCGTTGCAATTTTGGAATTTTATTCGGATGACCACAGTTCAATTAGAACAATTAATAGAATCAGTTGGTCCAACTATTGCAAAGAAAGTTACACCAATGAGACAAGCTCCGCTTTTTGGCATCAGGTTTGTGTAGGAATACGTATAATGCTATGGTGAAACTTCTGAGAGCAACTGTCGCAATTCGAACTCGGTTCGAACTTTTGCAAGAAGCTATCAGAGAGCACGTTCAAACCTATCCACGCGAGAGCTGGCTCGCGCGAGTTTACTGTCGGTGAGTTCGACATTCATGTCTGCAAGCTACTCTCAGGAGCGTGTCCACTGGCAACTACTGCTCTTGCGAGCGACTTGCGACAGTTTTACTGTCAGGTGGACAAGCACCATTATTCGATACCCTTTACTGATGATTATCCGACTCTAATCGTTCGCTTGACCGCATTATTCGATTTTCCTTGAGTGATAAAAAAATCGAAATATCATTAGAGTACAGGTCAACAGAACTAGGTTGCGGTTGTATACTGGCATAGAGTCTACGTTAGTGCACAACCGCCATTCCCCTTTATGTCGTCCTGTGATAACGATATTTTGATTCCTTTATAGCTCAAGGGAAAGCGAATAATTTCATCCAGCGACTTTTACAACGAATATTAAGGGATATCAAAAATCAACTGCTATCACCATTGTGAATAAAAATTTCATTCGATATGCCCATCACTAGCGCAAAGCAATATTGCATGTTATTACCAGATCTCGGCAAGACATACGCTAATACTCGCAATTTATACACGCTGTCTTGAACACTATTTCCAAGTGCGTTGTAGATGATTTTGATGTTCGTTGGGAGCAGTAACGCTACTAATAAATAGAAGATAAGGATTTGTATTTTCTGCGAAAATCACAAAGTCGACAGAAAACGGTCGTAAAGTTCTTTATATTCTTCTTATAGCACGTGTGCGATAGCGTAGTACCCTTTTTTGTGTCTTTAGTGCGAGGGCTATTTTTTCAAGGTCCGTTGGGTTGACAATGGATACTCAGTTGCATAAATTGCTAGAGATCTCCACGTAAATACGAAATATTATCCACTATAGTTATCTTTGTTTACCTAATTAAAAAGATCGTATGTTCCCTCTTTACCAGCACGAGGGCAAGGTTTTGAAGATGGCGCTATAATTAGAGATAATTGGGATTCGTTAAGAGTCGTACCACAACCGTAGTTACTGTTATCAATACCTTGGCGTTGGATCAACGTTGGTAGACGTTGCTCTTCATTTCTTAATCCATTATTGTCCACCGTTTTTTACCGTCGGAACGAGGGACAAATGTGTTTTGTATGGGAAGAGCTGTATGGAGATTGCAAAGATGTGCTGTTTTCCGAGGAATTTTGAGAGATGAGTATTATTTTATATACATAACCTTAAGCGAAAGAAATACTTCTAAAATTATGTATCTTTAACAAAATTTATAGGTAATCAAAATTCTAGATTGTAAAGTTTACAAAACAACAATAAAATAGAACATATATGAAAATAAATATATTGATGAATATAACTGAATTAGCCAATTATCAAAAAAAAAATTTTTTTGCACTTGTACTGTTTTTCCACTCGCCCATTCAATTGTCAATTTGGGAGTTGTACGTAATAATAATGAAATGTCTTTAGGGCAAAAATGTAGTTTGATGCAGTGCATTTTGGAATCCAACATGACTGGTAGAATTTAATATTGTGCATCAACGATTTTCATTCCTCCATGTAAGACTCGTGCAAGCAGTTCTATCGTATCTAAACTTGTTCAAGAAGAACGGAAAAATTTTGGTTCTAGGGAACTTATTACAACCTTCATGCATGTAAGCCTGCAACCGTTTGTCTAATTCGCCTTCCACTGTGGAACTGTTTCTATTCTCATGCACAGTTCGTCCTACGTTTAGAAGTAAATCATCGCTTTTAAAACTGTTGAGACAAATAGTTCTTTTGCACAAAGTATCCCCCAAGAAATGTTTATCTCGATTATTAAAAAGAAGCAAGACCATATACGAAAGTTACGAAAGGAGCAGCGCAAGTAATGAGCCGCTTGGAACTTCTTTGTCGTTACTAGGGCCGGCGATGAATACCTTACGTCCTATGGTCGTTAAATGAGACTGCCACAGCTTCGCAGTCTGGGGACTGATGAAATTTGTTAGCGAAGAGTTAAGGGGGAAGAAGAATATATCACCTGTAACGAATACAAACCTTAAAAATGCTCAAAATACATATTTGACACTTCTTTTTGTGGAGATGGATGGGTCGTCGAGGGACCTGTGGAGTTGCCTTAGTCCGCGGTCAATACGCTTTGCCTGTTACGCTACGAGCTGGTGTTGGTAACTTTGGTGACGGTGGTGATCAGTTTGGTTACCAAAAAGGCTAACTCAGCTTGCTCCAGCATAACAAATGCAACAATGCACGGTGCGGCCGATAGGACCAGAGGTTGCATCGACAAGAGTGACCTAGCCTTTTTGGTAACTAAACGGATCACCACTGTCACCAACGTTACCAACCCCAGCTCGTAGCTTAACATGCCTGTTACCCAGGGGCTTATCCGACGGGGTGCAATGTCAGGTTGTAGACGGCTAGATCGCTTCTGGCCCGGCAACAATGTACGAGATGGGCGGCGGCAAAGGCAATCCCTCGATGTAGGCGGTCTTTAGACTGTGGGTTTGTCGAAGAAGGCACACGTAAAAATGCTAACAATGTATATTATATAAATCAACGGAAACAATGAGGAAAAGGATTAATGCACATGTAAATACGGAGAAAATATAACGATAATAATACAAGAACAAGAATAAGAAACAAGAACAAGAAACAAGAATAAAAATATGCAAGAAAAATACCGTGGATCGAACGAACCGGCGGCGGATCGCTTGACTACGGATACTCCGATCAGTGCTCAAGCCCTTTCAGGAGCCTCAGGCGAGTCCCTATATTGCAGATTCCTGGGCCAGACTTAACCAACCGGAACCCAACGCTGTAGGCCACTCTGAATCAAATGGCGAAAGCTCCGGGTTTATATACACAAAAATAAACAATTGCTATCGTCGGATTTCCTAAGTGGGCGGGACTTACTGGCGTTTGCCTGAATCTATGTATAAGTACAACTGCCGTGACTGCCCGCTCGGCACTTGGCCATTTGCAGTGGTACTGTACCAATCGAAATAGCAAGGAAACTAATTGATCAAATTATTTACAATTTCAAAAGGGGCATTAATGGGGAATTAATAAAGGTGTATTTAAAAAATCAAACCTGCCCATCCGCAATTGACGTCTTAAATCCACGTTGAAGTTACGCTCCGGCGTAGCGTATATTCCTACCGGTAACCTGCCAACTCTAACGAGTCGACATCGGAGATACGGATACACACGTCCGCTTGTGTCTACTGCTAGGAGTGGAATCAAGTAATGAGCCTTTCAATGTCGGCCTATGTGTATTTGCTCATTAGTAGGCACTGGGAACTTCAAGTCAGTACTAGGGCCGGTGTGGAATTTCTTCCGCCCTTTAGTCTTCAGGTGTAGGCTGCTTCGATCACGCAGCCTGGGGAGAGATGAGGTTGGTTGGCGAAGAGCTAACTGGGGAGGATAACTTGTCACCTGTAACACATACAAAAAATTAGAAGGATCCAAAATAGGTATTTGACAGTCCTTTTGTGGAAGATGATGGTCGTCGAGGGACCTGCGGGATTGCTTTAGTCCAGATTGATGACATCTGAAAGGCGACGGACCTTTTTTAGGGGGAGGGGTCGATCTTGGGGTACGTGCTCATTAGTAGAGGTAAACATTTACTAATTAGCATTAGCAGTACTTTCACTACTATATATATTTTTCCCTATTCCCCTATTTTCCCCTATTTATTACTGCCTATGAATAATACTACTATCTATAACTCTTGAAATTTTCAATATACAGGACTGTTACCACAATAGGCACTGGAACTGCTGCTTTCATCCATGATATCGAGGCGCTGTTCGATAGCTTTAATGGAAGTTTTTAGTCTTTAATTTGTCAATATTCACTCATAATCTAAAATTCTACTGTAATTCATTTTTCTTTTCCTTTATAAATATACATTTTCGTTTCAAATTTTTGTTTTCATCTTCAGCGTGTTCCAGAATTAGAGGTCAAAATAAGTCGAATGGACGCAATTTATACATATACCAAAATGTATCGTTTGTCCGGGAGAAGAGTTCAGTTTACTTAAACAATCACGTTTTTGTACGCTGTTCAGAAATGCGCAAAACAAATGTAATGAAATTTGGGAAAAGTACATTTTAGCGGATTACCCTATTGTCAGTAATCAAAGAAACCGAAAGGAAATTGTAGAAGGGTTAAAACCACCCCCTGATATATTTTTAAAATTCTTTCTTAGGGGTGGTAATACGATTCTAAGCGTTCTTCTAGCGGGAAGGCTTATTCATCATCTTAATTTTTTGACTCTTATAAAAACTCCGTATTTCGCATAGTTTCGAAGGGAAAAAATGTTTTCTCAAATACTGATCACCTAGATTCTTCTTAATAATTAATATAATTAATATACTTCACCTGCATTTTCTCTATTTCCTCAATTCTTTCACACCCAATACTTCCGTCCCATACAACAAAATATTCTTAAGACATGCTTCCCAAATAATCATCTTCGCTTTAAAACTCTCTTTGAACCATTCATTCCATTTTCTCCCCAGTCTATCATTTGCAACTGACGCCTTTTACACACATACCTCACATGCTCCTTATAAGAATTATTACAGCTAAACACAAAACCTAATTATTTAATCATTCTCACCCTTTCGAGCAATACCCTCTTCCACTCACACCCGCCCTGTTCCTTTATCTACCCACCCTTGCTAAACACCATGCATTTGGTTTTGTTCACATTCACTTCTAAGGCTCTCCTGTCAACAAACGTTTTCAATCTCGCAACCATTCCTTTCATTTCATTCATACTTTTCGCAAAAATTAATTATCATCTGCATACCACAAGGACCAAACTTTCTCTCTACCAATCACTACCCACCGCTTTGCCCCACTTTCAGAACATTCTCCAGCTTTGACACATACATGTTAAATAACGCTGGACTCAGTGGGCACCCCTGTCGTAACCCTCTCATCGTTCTAAAACTGCCACTTACCTCGTTTCCTACTCTTCCACAGCATCTCGTATCTTCATATATTTTCCAAACTATAGGGCACATTTGCTCGGACATCTCATACTTTCCCATCAACTCAAACAAGATCTCACGATCAACTGAATCATACGCGACCTTCAGATCCACAAATAATGCATACAGTTTCCCACCCTTGCCCTGCAACTGTTGGTCTATAATATCATTTAAAGTCACTACATGCTTCATTGCCGATCTTCCTCTTCGAAACACCGCCTGTGTATAGTCTATGATGCCCTTCAGTTCCAACTCATCCTCCAATCTTTTCCGAATGATTGCCACAAAAATGTTATACATGGTATTCATTAGCGTAATACCCCTATAACTATTTGGAACGTCTTTCTTGCCATTTTTATAAATTGGGATAATGACACCGTCATTCCAGCTTGTTGGCCACTTCGCTATACCATTCCAAATGTTACTGAATTCCTCCATTAACTTTTGCATACATTCTTTATTTCCTCATTAGGTTATCCAGACCACTTGCCTTCATAGACTATATCGCACCTCTCACTTCCTCTTCCGTGATTTCCTTTTGGTTGTCAAAAGTTTTGCCCTTATCAGTCTCTTCCAGCACCACTGGCCCACCTTCACATTGTAACAACTCCATACAATGAGCCTTTCACACGTTCAGTCTACTTGTTTCTATAATGACCATCCATTTCTCTAATAAATTTTCATACTTCACTTTCAATCTTAAGCCACCGGATCTTGAGCTGTTGTTCTTCGAACCATCGTTCTTTCTTTTCCTTTAGCACCCCTTCCATGTCTATTCTTCCCTTCACTACTTCCTCACTGGTCACTACACCACTTCTAAAATCCCCCAGTAACCTCCTCACTTTTTTTTTCTTCTTCGCACTGTCTGTCATACCACCTGTCTGTCCGCTATCCGCTACCCGCTTTTTCCAAACCACCGCCCCCATCAATTGTTCTGTTACTTCTTCCATGTTTTCCTTTTCTTTGAAATTTATTCTGCTAATTCTCTCTTGAAACATAGCGATGTCTTTTGTGAGCACAGACTCTTCATACCATGTTGTTGTATCTTCATTTGTAAACAGACATCCTTAATTGTCCTCTTCACTACTATGGGAACATCATCCGATTCCAGCTGTTCTACCACACTCAGCTCCTTCGTCTCTCTTCTCGCTTCATCATTTGCTACTATGAGGTCACTTACTGATCTTCCTCTAGGTCCCACACAAGCTATTCCATACCTTATTGAAAGACTTTTCAAATGAGGTATTACACGATCCATATTTCAATTTAAAGAAATCACTGATTACGTCTCCTCGTCAAAACCGATGACATTACATTTTTCGCATATGATTTAATAGGTCGACATTTAAAATTAAAAGTAGCCTATATCAGGTTTCTTGTCAAAAGTAAATTGTTTGCAAAATAATCAATTTGTTCAATAATTATAATATAATAACAACATTCAATCAATATTTCGTATAATATCCATTATTTTGCAAGCAATTTTCTAATCTACGTGTCACCGAATCAACTATATTTGCACAAAACTGTTGCCCACGAAAGTGTTCCCAAATAAAATTAACGTGGTTTGTCAGGTTACCGATGTTCCTTATGCGATTTATATCATTTCTATCACTCCAATTTCTGACCATTGCTGCCCACATGTCTTCAATCGGATTTAGGTCTGGCGATTTGGCTGGCCAAATGATGTTGTTTCTATCTTCCAACCATTGTATTACTTCCCTACTTTTATGAATTGGCGAATTGTCCTGAACCACAGTAATAATTTCAAGCTCTTCTTCTGGGTAAACGAGGCGCACACTTGGTACAACAATATCTTCTAGTATTGATATACAGCGCTAGGATGTAAAACGAGGAGGCGTTACTCTGACCAATTCACCGGGACCAGCGCTAGATATCCATCCCCAAAAGCCTGCGGTGATTCTTCCACTTTGTCTATCTCCTCTTACATGTTGTGGATCGTAGCGCGTATTACGTGGTCGCCAAAGTGTTACAGGAAAATCCTGTGAAGATGAAAATACTTTTTCATCTGTAAATATGACAGCTGTCCAGTTCCTATCGATGTTTTGTTCACAGAATCGCATCCTTGCTGCAGCATGAGCTTCGGTAAGCAATGGCTTTCTTGCTGGTTTGCTAGCTCGAAAGCCAGCTCCTTGTAGTCGTCTTCGGATCGTTCTTGTACTACAATTTAATTCAAATTGTTCCAAAATCCTCTGTGCAGTGACGAAAGATCTCTCGCGAACGTGATGAACAATGTTGTTATCCTGTTGTGGTGTCGTAACTCGTCGACCGCCTCGCTGTCTACTTATAAGAGGTCTGTCACCTTCCTCCTCTGACCGTCTTAACCAGCGCCGTACCTGTCGTTCCTAGAAATAAGAGATTACTTGTTAATACTTTTTCCGTTGGCGTTGAGCTGATTACATGGATCTTAAATACTATATGCAGAGATGACAATTTTCAAATTTCCAACATTTATTTAGTTACTCCTACGTTGAAACATTATACTACTAACCAGAGCCAAATGATTCCTCATATGTTAATAGGTTTTAAATTTGTTAAAGTCGAACTTACTAAAAAGAAATGTAGTAAATTTGAAAATTGGGAACCCTAATCCTGCTTAATTTGTAATTAATTATTCCACAATACTAGGAACCACGATTTAAAGTAACAGCTTAGTTCAATATTATCTAATGTTTTCCTTTTTCCTAATGTTAGAAACAATTAAAATACTCACCGATAAGTCAACGCGTTCTGCAATTTGATGTTGAGGAACTCCCGCTGCAGCCAATCCAACAATCGTACGTCTTACTTCAAGAGAGGATTCTCTTTGGCCAAGGGCTCTGCCCATGGTTAGTTGAAATACTTATACAAATATTACTACACTACAAGCTAATTATTATACTAAAAACCAAAAACTAAAAATATAAATTAAAAACAAGAAATTAAAACGAAATGCTATAAACAAAATCATAAAAGAAAATACTATATACACTATTAATAGAGAGACTAAGCAATGATACCCACAACCATAAAACTACTATAGTCTAAAGAAAAAAGCAAGAAGTTGAAATAAAACTAAATACAAAATTCAAGCAAAACAAAAACCAAACTATTATAATGCTAAATAAGCAAGCCACAAGAAACAAAGCACTTTACACCAGGAATGACCAAAGTGAAATACGGGCAATATTTGAAGCATATGCCTTGCTTAAATTTAACTATATCTATATTTGGCAACTTTAATGGCTATTACACTTTCAAAGCCATCAAAATGCAATTACATTCATGGTGTGCAAATGATTCTGTGAATTTTCATTTGTATCTGATTGTCTTAATTTTCAAACTCATTCTTTTAATTTCAGAACTAAGTGCAAACATTTCGAACTTCATGCTCACTTTTATATTCTGACATATGTATATTTCAACTTATACTTAGCATTTCTTTTAATTACATTATTGGCGAACAATATACACATACTACTTTATTGCTAATACACGGAGAAATTTCGTCATGCATGTTTCTAGGTTACGTACACACAATATATGCAGAATAATGGCTATTATACAAAACCTTAATTGAATATTGTTTCCCCATTGGAGGGTAATTACCGATTTAAAGTTTAATCTTTTCTTTTTATGTATATTGTTTTAACTTACCTTATTTCCTGTATTCGACCACTAAGTAAGCTTTTCTTAGATCTTTAGAATATATTAAGACGTGTGTTTGTGTTAAATACTCTATTACGACTTCTTAGCGCATTTTCCATGTAGTATTTATTATTCATAGTTTTTTTTTCATTGGTTTATGTGGTTTCAGTGGTTTTATGCAGATAGGAGTATTCTTCAGTTGTTATCTCACATGTTAAATTGAAGACAGTATGATCATATATTAACATATGTATATCAGATAAGTTACATTTATAGATTCCACAATAGCACTTCGCCATTATATTTCTTATTGTTAATGAAATGATTAAACATAACACTGCGTTTTGTTTTGTCATTATGTATGTTTAAAATATGTAGATAAGTAATGAAAACACACCGAGATTCATTAAGGACTACAGCTGTTACACAAGTTATTACTTGTGAGCAGTGAAACATTTTACTGCTACTTACATTTTATTTGTGTTCATGTTAGTTTAATTATTAAATTTGCATTTTATAAAAATACGGTCGACGGAAACATTTTGTCACTCACTCGTGTATTGAAATGGGACACGCCTCATTACGATTTTGACATTCATTTAGTTTTGTTATTAAGTCTGTTTATACAGTGCGCGGTTAAATTATTGAACAAATTCATTATTTTGCAAACAATTTACTTTTGACAAGAAACCTGATATAGGCGACTTTTAATTTTAAATGTCGACCTTTTAAATCATATGCCCCCTCAGGGGCTCACTGTTAACAAGTTTAACAAGTGAGTTCGGGAATTTAGCGCTCCCGAGGTACCCGAGCTAAAACGCAAACTAAGGTGTAAGGTAATGTGCCGAGAGTTGCGTGGCCGCAGGGGTGCGCGGTATTTAACGTTCCCCTGGGGGCACCACGCGAAGCCCCTTTGTAATTAGCCTTACCCGATCAAGCGGGGCTCTGATCGGGCGGACAGATGCTTCCTTGGCTACTTCTCGTATAGCTACGCTATCTAGAATTTTCAAGGTTAAAGTGCAAAAGCTTGTGAAACAGGGCCAAGATTTCATACAGGCTAAAAGAGCCATAATCAAGGCCAACTTCACTAGGCATGCACAAAGGGCCAGGTTAGTCTAGATAAGGAAGTTAGCCCTCAACGAGGCTACTAAACGTAAAGAAAGGGCGGAATTCCAAAAACGAGGTTGGAGGGCAGTGCTTCCGCAGGTCTTCCGAAAAGCAAGGGGCCACAAGGTTTAACCTTCAAGGAGGCTGCTTTGGAAAGGATCAGCTACTCAGATGGAGCCGGATAAGCTTGAGGCAGGCCAGGACTCTGTTATGGACGCATATAACAGCATTACGGAGCAAGGGCCTCAAGTCCGCTTTTAAAAGTATATGCATATGTATATGCGGAAGAACCGCTCTCAAAGCTGTCAAGTCTAATTAAAGGAATAAAGCAAGAGAACGTACTCTAAGGGGGCATGAGGACCACAATAGACCTGGAAAGGTCGCAGTGGCATCAGTGCCACCTCAAGTAATCTAATCCAATCTAAATCATATGCGAAAAATGTAACGTCATCGTTTTTGACGAGGAGACGTAATCAGTGATTTCTTTAAATTGAAATATGGGTCGTGTAATACCTCATTTGAAAAGTCTTTAAATAAGGTATGGAATAGCTTATTTAGCTAACTATTGTTTTTACGAGGTAATAAATAAAATTTATTTTATTTTTCAGTTTGGTTTTAGTAGTAAATTATGGCTACCTTAAGTGAATGCCAACGTATAGAAATTTTAATTTTTATAAGATGTGGAGATGAAACGAGATCGCATTTTTAATATTTAAATTAACAGAAAAGTATTATGTATAATTTCATTTAGTACTGCATTTCTTTTATTGTAAAATTATTATATGATTAAATTAAATTGGTTTTTCTCTGCCTTCTTGAAAGATTAGTTACTTAAATAAGTTATTGCTGAATACATTATTAAAAGACCATTCAAAAGAAGTATTACGCCACCCATACATCAATTTCAGAAGACACCAATGACATTACATTTCTCGTATATTATTTAAAAAGTTCGCATTTAAAATTAAAAATCGACCTATATCAGGAATTTTGTCAGAAGTTAATTGTCTGCAAAATAATGAATTTGTTCCATAATTTAACCGTTCGCTCTATATACCTAACACAAGTATAAAAACGCTTTCTTAACTAAAAATAATCTTTAAATGGGAATACAAAACCTTATAGAAAACAAAAATCCATAACTATACGTAATATTCAAATACAAATACATAATTGCAGTATTTTTAAAATCAGAGAAACATATCAATAGGCAAGAACGGAGAAGTGTATCTGTGTATATAGCGCTCCTTTTCTGATACATTTCGTATTCGGCAATTACAAACGTCCTTTCTTGCTGTACTCCCCAACTATCGCTTTAGGCGAACGTATTGAATGGATAGATAACAAGGCCGGCTGTATGTGCGAAATTTGCTTGACTCTAAAACCGGTAAAGTAACAGGAGCACAGGCTGTACCTCAAAATACCGGACATTACCAAAGTCCGCGATGGTACATATTCACGTTTCAATTATACTAAATACACACGTTTTCAGCACCTTGGATTGTCAGGCCGCGCTTCAAAATCTCTACTGGTCATAAAATATGCAAGCGACGTACCATGCAACAGAGACATATTTCGCTTAAGGCAGTCTTAATCGCTATGATTAAAATAAGTCCAAGAAAAATAAGAACACAATTCAAACTTAATTCTAAATTGAAAGTAAATTGTAAGTTTTAAAAATACGAAATAAAGATCGTTCGAAAATACCGACTTTCACCCCATGTACAAACACTTTAATTTTTGCCTTAAGCACTCTGAAAAAGAAAACGACTCGAAAAAATTTACTAACAAATGTTGTTTAGTTCGCGGTATGGAAAGCGTCTGCCAAATTTCGAGCGAAAATTCCGACAGTAACCCCCATGTACAAACTTTTTCATATGCCCCTTTAGTATTATCAGAAAAAAAAAAACATTGATACGAAAAAATTTATTAAGAAAAGTTGTTTAGTTTGCGGTATGAAAAGCGTCTGCCGAGTTTCGAGGGAAAATTCCGACCGTAACCCCTCCATGTACAAACTTTCATATGCCCCTTTAGTATTATCAGAAAAAAACATTGATACGAAAAAATTTTATTAAGAAAAGTTGTTTACTTTGCGATATGGAAAGCGTCTGCCGAATTTCGAGGGAAAATTCCGACCGTAACCCCTCCATGTACAAACTCTTCCATCTGCTCCTTTACTATTATCAGAAAAAAAAACATTGATACGAAAAAAATTTATTAAGAAAAGTTGTTTAGTTTGCGGTATGAAAAGCGAAAATTCCGACCCCTCTCCCCTCCCCCATGTACAAACTCTTACATCTGGTCTAATTGTAAGAATGTTGTGACATATTCTACACCACCTTATCTTATATCAGACTGATGTTTGCCACAAGGAGCATTATCTTTTTTAAAACATTCTTTGAAGGTCATTTGTATGTATGCGGTGTACAACCGCCGAAAGAAGAAAGGTTTCGGAGGTCGATTGAGGCGTTGGAACACTTCGGGGCGTTGCCGCGAAACGAGCCAAACGTTAATCGTCAGTGTCGTACGCGCGGGTACATATTTTTCGCGGGAAGTGCGCGCGGAGCAAACTGGGGTACATTTATCGGTGTCGCAATTCGGCCGGGGAGCATCGATTTAATGCGGTGCATAATACGTTCCTAGAACAATGCATGTTAGACTGTTTGGCGGACAAAATGCTCCCTAACAATTTGAAACATTACGCGACACCATCGGGAAGATTAGAACGGTTTGTGCGCGATGTAGTGCGGGTTTACCCTGGTGCCGGATGTCGTGGCATTGCGGACACTATGCCGGAACAGTGCGACTGCGAAGAGTGCGGGTAAATGTCGTATGTGCGGGCGGTGGTGGCGTACGGTTTCGGTATCACGGAACATATTATTCCAAAACATAAATAAATTTTTATTTTGTATATAGTTATGTTATTGACAGTTGTTATTTTTATTTTGTATATAGTTATGTTATTTTTATTTTGTTTTTAGTTATGTTATTTACAGTTATGTTATTTTTATTTTGTTTTTAGTTATGTTATTTACAGTTATGTTATTTTTATGTTGTATATAGTTATTTTATGTATTTTCAAATATTCAGTTATCTTACTGGGGATGTCTAATGTAACCTCTGCCATTGCTTTTTCGTTATTTAGAAGAACGTATAGGGTAGAATAGAGCTCTTGGCGAACCTCCCTTAGACATGCTATGCGGTCCATCTTTCGATTGTTCTTCTACGGGGCAATCCTAAGAGACCTTCAAAGAATGTTCTAAAAAAGGTAATGCTCCTTGTGACAAAACTCAGTCTGATATAAGATAAGGTGGTGTGGAATATATCACAACATACTTACAATTAGATCAGATGTAAGAGTTTGTACATGGGGTGACGGGGAGAGAGGCAAACGTCGGAATTTTCGCTCGAAATTCGGCAGACGCTTTCCATACCCCAAACTAAACAGCTTTTGTTAATGAATTTTTTCGTATCAATATTTTTTTCTTGTTATAATACTAAAGGGGCAGATGAAAGAGTTTGTACATGGAGGGGTTACGGTCGGAATTTTCGTTCGAAATTAGGTAGACGCTTTCCATACCGCAAACTAAACAACTTTCGATAGTACATTTTTTCGTGTCGTTTTCTTTTTCAGAGTGCTGAAGGCAAAAATTAAAGTGTTTGTACATGGGGTGAAAGTCAGTATTTTCGAATGTTCTTTATTTCGTATTTTTAAAACTTACAATTTAGAATTAAGTTTGAATTGTGTTCTTATTTTTCTTGGACTTATTTTAATCATAGCGATTAACACTACCTTAAGCGAAATATGTTTGTTGCTCGGTACGTCGCTTGTATATTTCATGACTAGTAGAGATTTTGAAGCGCGGCCTGACAGTCGAAGGTGCTGAAAACGCTCTTCATTTTTAATTAATTTTTGGCGTTTATTATCAATGTAGGGGTTGCATTTCGTGTTTTATGCATTTTTATGTTATCATAGTTTATTGTGATTGTGTGTTTAGTATAATTAAGACGTGAATATGTACGTTATAGCGTAGCCCCCAAGTGCACCCCCTAGTGGGGCAACGGTGTCTCGTACGTGGTTGTCTGGCATCAATTTTTGGTGAATATTCCGGGATTTACGGGCAAATGTACAATAGGTTATATCTTACCGAATAACTTTTCAGCATTGAGTTGATAATGTGTTGGTAATCTGTGCTCAGGTGTTATGGTGACGTGGCGCTTGTGTAGTAGTGTCTAGTTATCTATTTATCAGTACTTACCAACTGGGTCGGCCATTACGTGGCGTAGTTTTGATGGGATCGCTGTTTTATCATGGCTGCTATCATTGAAGTACCCACCAAATGCGAGATTCGCTCCGTTTTCTTTAAACTGAAATTTGTAGAAGACCGTATGTTGTGTATATTATGAGTGCAGTGCGAAAGTGGTGTAGGATCTTTCGAGGACGAACTGATATCCACGATGAAGGGGGCAGGAAAGAAACTCGGTAGCAACAGACGACATTGTCGAAAAAGTGAACACTGTGTGTTGAGAGCGCCGCTGGTTCACAGTTTCTGAACTGTCTGCCGAATTTTCTGAAATTTCTAGATCAGCACATTTTACAGCACGATGCGGCTGATAGCTTACAGACGTTCACAAAATGCAGCGAATGGACTCTGCTTTGTAGCGCTACAATGACGAAGGAGAAGCGTTGTTGGGAACAATCGTAACGGAAGACGGAATTTCGAGACAAAACGAGCAATCAAGGCAATGGATACATATGAGCTTGCCTAACAAATCTAGTCCAACAGAAACCTTATGGTTACTGTATTTTGGGATTGTAGAGGACTTTTGCTAGTGGAATTCTTGGATCCTGGAATGACAATTCCTGCAGTGATGCACAGTGGTTCAGAATCGCGCTTTTGCGGAAAAAATATTCGTGAAAATTATAACTTGCCATTTCTACTGTAATGAGAATATACATATATTCATACTTTAGATATTATAATAAATAGGAGGGAAAAAATAGTGGGATGTGGGAATATGTGTGTAAAATTGCATATATGTATATATTTTCTTTATAATTACTAAATACTACTTTAATATCTTATATGCAATAATAATAATATTTATAATAAATCATAAATCAATCACATTTTAATTTATTTTACTTAACATCGTACATATTTGTCAACTTTATTTCTCCTTAATTAACACTAATAGCTTAAATCGGCTAAATGTAAATTGCAGCGGACTAATCCCCTAAGATAAGAGCCGCTCTCGCCGAACTTGTAAATTGCAGCGGGTGAAGTTTTATGCGTTCTGAGAATTTAATTGGTGACCGGCAGGGTGTGTAAACTGCCGCAGGTAGACTTTGATGTAGATGGTACATTGCAGCGAAATAAAATTATTAAATTAAATTACTATAGGAATTAGGAAGCATTACACTACTGTGCTATTTAACACATCGGTCAATAAGTCTCGAGGCAAATGGAGAAAAAAACATTTTCTTTCCAAATATTGTTTTTACTCATCAACATAGTTCCCTTGTAGAGTGATACAATCAGTCCAACACCCATTTTGAAAAAGTTTTCGCATGGACAAATGTTCATGTAAAATTGTGGAAACACTGCTTTTCGATATCTTCATGATGTCAGCGATCTCCTGCAACTTCACTTTGCGATTTTCCAAGATTATTTTGTGGGCTTTCTTGATGTTTTCCGGTGTAACCACCTCCTTCGGCCTTCCAGAGCGTTCGGCATCATCGGTGCTCGTACGGCCGCACTTGAATTCGGCAAATCAACGTTCCACGGTTGCTTTCGACGGGGCAGAGTCCGGATAACACTTATCAAGCCATGTTTTGGCTTGCACAGTATTTTTTCATTAAAAAACAATGATAAATCAAGACAAGAAACTGCTTTGCATCCATGGTTGACGTCACTGCTAAGAGTACCGTCACTCAAAGCGATGTAACTTGTGAATTAATGGACGGATTTCTATGAAAATTATTTCCCTGTCATCTAAGAGATGGCCCGCGATGGTAACAAAAATGAATTTTTTTACCGGCGCCATCTGACAAAAAGTTCCTTGCAAGCTTTGTTGAATTTTTGTTTGGTTGCTGTAGTTCTTGACTTTCATCCATTGTTTTCTCAGTATTCTTTTTCAGTTGAGAGTCAGGCAGCTGATTGAATATTTTTCGTGAGAACTTCAACTGCCAAATCAATTTCGTGTTGGGTTTTGGAAAGTCTTCCGGCCAAGTAGGTGATCCATCTTATCCTTGAATAAGTTCCAATTTGCTTATTATTCTATAATATTGGAGGGTTTTCTGTCGACGGGTTGACCGGCCGACCAATTTTTGCGCGGTGTGGTGTTTATGAAAGTAAAAAGTGAACAACGCTAAAGTTATATATAAATAAATTTCTTTGGATTTGACGAAAGAGTAGAACAGGGTCGGATTTAAAATAGCCTATTTTTCTTTTGTTTCGAATGTATTTGTATATAATATTGTTATAATTATCAGATTACTATAATGATGAGCAAATTACAAAATTTTGATCTTCTCTTGCCATCCGTTTGCAATTTTCCACGGCGGGTAGCCGAAGAGCGCGACTGCAGTTACTGCAGGAGACTGTGGCAACACAAGTTGTCCACTCCTGTAGAAAAAATAACTGCAAAAATGCGTAATACGTGCATAGTGAGAGAATTCATATCGAATACCTTTCACATGTACAAACATGAATATAATGATGAGTTCACTATCATGTGCCTGCTGCGGGAGGTTTACCGAGATACATAGAGCCGTTGATAACATTTTTATATTGCCAGAAGAAAGACCTTCATGTATTTCTTCGACAATATGATAACTTATGTAATTGTCGCATGTAGCACATCGGTCAATAAGTCCCGAGGCAAATGGAGGAAAACACATTTTTTTCCAAAAATTGTTCTTATTCATCAATATAGTTCCCTTGAAGAGTGATACAATCAGTCCAACACCCATTTTGAAAAAGTTTTCGCATGGACAAATGTTCATGTAAAATTGTGGAAACACTGCCTTTCGACATCTTCATGATGTCAGCGATCTCCTGCAACTTCACTTTGCGATTTTCCAAGATGATTTTGTGGGCTTTCTTGATGTTTTCCGGTGTAACCACCTCCTTCGGTTTTCCAGAGCGTTCGGCATCATCGGTGCTCGTACGGCCGCACTTGAATTCGGGAAATCCGGCAAGTCCGGATAACACTTATCACGCCATTTTTGGCTTGCACAGTATTTTTAAAAACAATGATAAATCAAGACACGAAACTGCTTTGCATCCATGGTTGACGTCACTGCTAAGAGTACCGTCACTCAAAGCGATGTAACTTGTGAATTAATGGACGGATTTCTATGAAAATTATTTCCCTGTCATCTAAGAGATGGCTCGCGATGGTAACAAAAATGAATTTTTACCGGCGCCATCTGACAAAAAGCCTCGGGACTTATTGACCGATGTGTTAGACTATATGGTATTCGCAACACAACAAAATTATTATATAAATACCATAAGAATTAGACAGATAGATCAGTACATACTCGTCTCGATACGGAAAAAAATATGATATATATGTAAGGACTATATACAAGTTTATAATAGTATTATACTACTTCATTATTTACATTACCAAAGTAATTACACATTTGTTTTATAAAATCTAATCTGCTGATATTACCACTTTCATACGCCCCTATCCGAATTTACAGAAAACGTGATTTTTTTAGCGTCTCACTATTTATTATTTTTTGCGTTCAATGCTTCTAATTTTGATATAAATTTCAGTTTCATATTCCAGAAGAGTTTGGACAAATATATACAAATGTGGGTGAGGACTATTAAAACTTTTATTAAAATGGGAGTGGAAAGACTCGCAAGCGTTTGTGGTGCGGCACATATCGGCTGATGAGGATGCCCATAAGCGTGGTGGAAATATGGCTTCTTCCGAAACATATGTTTCTACTAAATAATCCACATATGTATTTTGTAACGCGCTCATCTGCGGGCTGTATTTCTCCAAGATCGAAGACTAGGGAATCTCCTACTTCACATGGTGGTAAATACTGGAGTCCAAAAGTATATTGCACAAACTTTCCCACCTCAGATTCTGTCTTGTACTCGGCACTCAAACCAAGTTCCTGTATTTTCCGCCACCACGCCTGACTCAAGTGAAATCCGCATCCTACAATTTCAGCTTGCGACCACATTTCCATAACCGTGCGGTGGATTGATTGTTCGAAATCGATAACAATTTTTGAGGTCTCAGAGTGAGATTTAGCGTTTCACAGTGCTCAATTAACTTTTGAAAGAAAGACTTGTAGGATGCTGCACTTTTGTCATTTAAAAGGCAGAACACAAGGGACACGTAGTGTCCATTTTGTGGCCGTGAATGGTAAACAATTGCTTAGAAAAACGAGTACAGTAGGAAAATGTTCCGTCCATATATACAGTTTTACATTTGCACAAAAATTTTAAATTGGTTGCACAGGAAGAAACTATCAATTTCTTGGCCAAATCATTAATTAAGACGTACTGTTCGTTATTATTAGTTATAAACCTTTGTTCGTTAACCGCACGATGCACTTCTCTTGATTTTGATAAAACAGGTGTATTCTTGCGACGGGTATTGTATATAACACGTTTCACATTGTTAATGTCTGCAGTTGTTAATAAATTAGTATTTGATTCGGCCATTCCTCCAAGCACACTGCGGCAAAGTTTTGCAGGCCTCCCAAACATGTCTGTCTCAGTTTTTCGCTTACAGCTTGCACTTAACAACTGTCTCTGTCTCAACTTTTGTGGTCGCATCCGTGGTTATGTTCTCCATCTCTTCTCGAAACAAATTTATCGGAATCGGAATTTATAATAATAATAATAATAATAATAATAATAATAATAATAATAATAATAATAATAATAGCCTTTATTGTCCAACAGTTACAATTGAACCAATTACAGGACAACATGTTAATAAATAGAAAAAGAAAAGAAAATAGTGTATGTCAACTAAAGTAATAAAAACTCAAGTGAAATGATCAAAATTCTGTTGCATAATAAACTACATTAAATACTTAATATTATAGAGAATAACGTCTAAATAACTCATTGGCGTTCCGAGATAAGTGCTTGATCGGTGCTTTCTTTAGGGTGTTTGTTCTAGCTCTGGGAACCGAGAAAACTTCAGAGGGGCGAGTTGATCGTAGCGGAGTCAAAAAAACAATTTTACTTAACAAATGGGGTGAATCAATTTCATTCGCAATAAGTTTTACCAGGAATCTAGCGCTGGAATCCCTCCTCCTATCAGAAAGAGATGGGAAATCATGACGATTTAAAAGGTCGACATAAGATGCGCCACGCTGGGGGTAAATTCGATCAGTCTTATACGACAGGTATTTTAAAAATCTCTTCTGTACACGCTCGAGGGTTAGATCGAGGTAAACATAATTCTGATACCACACAAGGGATGCATATTCCAACTTGCTGCGCACGAAGGCACAATAAAGAGATTTCAGCGCAGACAAGTTATAAAAATTTTTACAGGTGCGGAAAATAAAACCCAGAGATTTAGAGGCAGCAGCAGAAACGGCAGCAACATGGAGATTAAATTTTAGTTTAGTGTCAAAGAGAACTCCCAAGTTCTTCACCGCAGACTCCCTAGGAATTGGAAGCCCATTGATATTGTAATTGAAGATGACAGAGACATCACATCTTGTGTAGGATACAGCACAGCATTTATCGATATGTAATAAAATTTTGTTAGCAGAGCACCAGTTGCTAATAATTGTTAGATTTTCTTGAAGTTGCATAGCATCATTCACATTAGTAATTCGATTGAATATCTTCAGATCATCAGGGTAGGCCAGGGTATTGCAATTTAGTAACGGAAACAAATCATTCAAATAAATGTTAAAAAGCAGAGGACCCAGGTTGGAGCCTTGCACAACCCCGGAGGCAGCAGAAAAGGAGAAGGAACTGTGTCCGTTATAAGAGACATAAGGTACGTCCTATTAGATAAGACCGCAAAAATCCAAAGATTGAGTTGTGAAGCCGCAAGCATCAAGTTTTTGTAGTAGAAGATAGTGATCTAGTGCATCAAAGGCTTTAGAAAAGTCTGTGTATAAAACATCGACCTGCCCTGTCTCATCAATCGCCTCACTGATGAACTGAGTAATTTGCAACAGATGTGTTATGGTTGATCTGCCCCTAATGAATCCATGTTGATGAGGTGAAAGGTATGGTTTGATTTGATATAGAATTTCGTTATATAGTAAGTGATCAAAAATTTTGGCGAAATTAGATAAAATACTAACTAGTCTATAATTATTGACGTTAGTGCGAGAACCACTTTTATGCACTGGAGAAATTCTACTAACTTTCCAAACACTAGAGAAAGTACACGTTCTGCAAGCTAAATTAAGTATAAGGGTAAGAGGTATACACAGGACATCGGCGCAGTCCCATATAAGAAAGCCAGGTAGCCCATCATGGCCAGAACTCATATCTGCTTTTAGATGTTTTATACTGGCAGCGACTTCAGTAGATGTAAAAGAGTTAATACGGAAGTTGTTACATGTGGTAGGAAGTGAACAAGAAGAAGGGGTAGAAGGACGATAGACGCTGGAAAAAACTGTAGCAAAAGCGTCAACAATATCTTGTGGGGTATTGATTTCTTGACCATCCAACTCCATGCAAATCGGAATCCTGGAATCGTTCCTCCTTCCACCAATAAACTTCCAAAAGCATTTCGGATCGCGAATAATATTGGATTCAATATTTTCTTGATATTTACGAAATTTATACCTGACCTCAGACTTAATCAACTTCCGCAGTTTTTCATATTCACGTGAGTGGTACAACGAGACCGATCTCTTATGTCTTCTAAAATGGTACCCCTGCTTAATTAGCTTCTTAATACTTATATCAAACCACGGTGGAAAAACACGATTGGGTGTAATGAATTTGGGAACCGATATGTCGACAATTTTATATAGTGTATCGTAAAATTCAGACACAGCCATGTTTACATCAGAATAATTGTGCAGAAATTGCCAGTCCACTGCAGCCATATCACTACATAAACTTGATAGATTAGCTTTCTTGAAGTTATAGTGAAGGTTGAAATTAGACGGAAAATGCCCATCCTTATTGTCCTGACAAAGACCACAAGCTATTCCCAAAGCCGGATGATGTAAATCCTCTGCAACAAGCGGATCATGATCGCGCGAGACAGTGAGGGAACATCCCATGTTCGATAAAATCAAGTCGAGAAGTCTGCCATTCTCATTAGTAACGGTGTTATATTGCTGCAGTTGTAAAGTATTAATAAAGTGTTGCAATATATTAACACATTAATATTGCCACATGAATCAGAATTAAAGTTAGTGCAATTAAAATCACCAAGAATAAGTAAATTCTTATCAAGTAAGAACAAACAGAGGGCATCCATGAACAATTCATAATCGTCAATGCCAACAGAGGGGGAATATATATATTGACAACGTGAATAATCTTAAATTTAAAAGAACATTTAACTACTATGATATCAATCAAAGGCACTAAGGATGAAATAGGAGATGAGTCGACCGCAACCGACTCGATACAGCCGCGGAAGGCAGATAACACACCTCCAACTGAAGCAAGGCCCACAGACCGGAAGTCTCTGTCAGTTCTGAAAACAGTGAAGCCAGAGCCAAATATTTCGGAATTATAAATGTCATCAGAGAGCCAAGTTTCGGTTAATAGACAAACATCAACATCAAGAGCGCCAGAAAAGGCATAAATTTGATCTATTTTTGTACGCAACCCACGGACATTTTGATAATAAATCTGTAGAGGGTAGTAACTGCTGGACTGCTCTAGTTTCCCGCTTTACTGGACTTAACAATAGCTGGTATATCCCTCACATACTTAAGCGTAATATCAGTCTCTCCCGCACTCCTTCGGCGATCCAACTCCTTCCTCACCACTCTATACAGATTCTGTTGAAAAGGTGTTTTATCTCTACTTATAAATATTTTTCCAAAACTTTGGTTATCTTTAAGGTTCTTAGCACGACGAAGTACCCTGAAGACAATATTCGCATCAGGCAACGCAACTCTGATTGGTCTCCTTCCTCCGCGCTCGGTCTGGACATACCTACCAAGCCTTACAGGCTTGACAACGTCGATAGGCGTCTCCAAACATCTCAATATGTTCTGGACGGAGGTTATGTCGGCCGCGACCTGCTCCGACCTAGAGCCATCATCCAACTCCGGAACGTTGAAAATAATTATATTGTTTTTGCGATGTTCACGATCAGCTACTTCTTGAATAATTTTCTCAGAATTAAGCACATCCCAGTCCATTGCAGCAGGCTTAGGAGCAGTTTTAGATTTCAAAGCATTAATATCCTCCTGTAATGCACCAACCAAAGATTTAAGTTCGTGTAGATTATTTAGTTGTGCCTTAAAATCAGTGCAAGTTGTGCACAGGAAGGATAATTTGCGGTCGTTAGCTTTCAGACATCTCATTGCGAGATAATCCGCTGCATACCGTGTGAACAGGATTTTTACATAAATCGCATGCAATCTCTTTGTCGCATGAAATCTCGGCAGAACAAACAGAGCAACGAAAATTCATATTTAATTTATATAATACCAACCAATAATAGATTAATAATAAAACTGGGAAGGAAACAGGAAAAACACTGCGCCAGAGGGGTCCGTCACGGCGACTTTAGACAGAAATAGACAAGACCACGGACGGTAGACAATAGAGAAACAAAGGAATCTAATAAAAGGTAAAACCAAAGCGAACCGTATATTATGTATACAAATTGTAAATCATGGAGGAAGAAGAGATCACAGATGCAAAAAGGCTAGGTTTTGTACACACACTAAAAGGACGCAAAAAGCAAGAGGCTCACCTCAACGCAGGAAAATTAATGTATAACCTGTATTTTTGTTTGAAAATACACCAACTCCCAGGTAAAACATTCAAAATAACAAACTCCGAAACAATCGCTACGCAACGGTATAAAATTGAATACAAAAGCATAAACTCAACTACTGTGGGCACCACGAATGTTTACAGTTACGTCATCAACTGAACAGTAGGGTTAAGACAAGCGTTATATAAAAATCGGAAACTTCTTCGCATACGCAAACGAGATAGTAGTATGTAACATATGTCTTCCTACACTGTATACGTCATAAACAATTAAAACGTAACTGTAAACATTCGTGGTGCCGACTGTATGTAATATGTATGTATAATGTAAATTTTTGAAGTACAACCTCGTACAGTGCAGCACCACTTTTCTTCTTCTGAAGACTTGAGCACCTCCTTTTTGTAATATTTAAAGTTCTCCACCACAAGCAACTTTTTTTCCACGTTCACTTTCTACACTCTTTATTTCCATTTCTTTGACCTTTGCTAGTACAACTAATACTCAACTATCTGACTAGTAATGAACTACTTTTCAAAATCTCATTTCTTATATAGCCTATCACTTAAAAGAGATGAGATAATGTAATTAGTAATACTATTGTAAATTTGGGATTGCTGAGGTGATTATCTTAAATATAATATTAAATTCCTAATAGGTGTACTTACCTAAATGTACCATTAATAGTTCTGTAAATTTGACATTAGGAAATGAACTTAAATGAATACAACATTATTTAAATTCACTTATTTAGCTAATTAATATAGAACATTGAATTCCTAGTGCGCATTTAAATCAGACCCGCGGCAGTTTACACAGCCGCCGCGGGAATTACCTGCGGCGTCTTATCTTAGGGGATTAAGGCCGCTGCAAATATGTACGGACATCTACCTTAGAAGTGCTCGCTGCAATTTACTAACCCCTTTGGCTCGTCCGCTGCAATTTACAATCGCCGCTTAAATCTTGGTTAATATCTAATCTGAGAAGCAATTATTAGATTATCCCATCCAAACATCACGTTAAGTATTACTTATTGTTAGTTGCAAATTATTACATCAGTGTACACACTGTTTATTTATATTTGTGATACTATTATTCGTGTAAATTACAAATTTGGTACATTTAATTATAATCTCATCAGCAATTGTATAATTTTATAAAAATTGATATAATGTTTATATTAAGTAAATGCAAATTCTAATAATGTATTAAGCCTTTTCTTGGCAAATTAAACAATTAAATTGTTGTTTTTCCTCGTAGGTTTATTAATTTGACTACAATAAGTACATACCATAATAATAATATTCATGCTCCCCAATTTTGAGTTGAATATATGTAACTCATTTACAAGCTCAAGGAATGACCATACGTTATCCTAGTATTGCGCTATGTTCGCATTCAAACACGTTTTTCTCAGGCAAATGCAGAAAAACGCAGCTGAAATTAAGAGCGTTATTTATGGAGGATTTAAAGATACCATTGGTACCATTCTCAGATGGTAGCTGGCGAGAGCACCTTACCAGAACTCTTACTGAAGTTCGGTTTGTAGCAAAGAGTGCACCTGTCCATATTATTTACGATATTATAAAATATATGTGGTGTTTATCAATAATTTCTTCGGTTACATACACTCTAATTACTATTACACCTAACGGGAGTACTTTGAATGTTTATCAGTAACATAGACTAAATTTTCTGTTTGCGATAAGTCCGACTTCAGGCGACGATGTTTCAAATTAAATTGGTCGCAATCATGGATCCATTCTATTTTTAGGTACTTTAACTATTTAACTGTCTAATAAGATCACAAATGTCAACGAATTCATACCTACCCAAAATTGTTTTTTTTTTCGCACCTGAACCACGTGTGGACCCTTGCTGTCCGTCCACCGCTTGTTCCCACTTACGAACAAGACGCGACATTAAAATTCGGAGGAGGAATAGCGTTAGTCCGCTTTACACAACTTATGCACTCGTTTGTCGAACCATAGTTATTATATTAACATGGGATGCAATAACCAGTAACAGTTTATTCACAACTGATATACAATTGTCTAATGTTTTCAACGTGTGCTCCACATACATAAGTAGCTTTATCTGTCTCGCTCTCGGTTTACTTTGTGCTGTCACACGTTCACTCGAACAATTATGCGTTTCTAAGTCGGTGAGTTGGCAGAATAAACCAATTATAAATTACAGTCTAGTTTTTTTAATTCCTTTAATCAGCAATCTGTCTACAATTTCAACAATAAGCTATCAATATGACGAGGTACTATTAATAGGTATGCACAGAATATTTCAATGAACACCAGTATATATGATTTAATGTACGCACATTATTTTAATTTGTAGCACTTCTTTAATAGGTAATTTTTAAAGAAATCCATCTATTAAATCTGTTGATCTGAATCTTTTTATTTTAGACATCTCTTCTTCTTGTTGGAATAGTTCTTTAGCTAGTATATTGGGATGCACGGGTGCTCTTTCTCGATATTTGGTACCGCGAGCTCTTATTTCTGCTTTCACTGACATTTTTAGGTAGCGTTGAATGACGTAGTTTGGAACGTTGTATGGAGCAGAAAGGACCATCTGCATGATTTTATGTTGGAATCTTTCTAAGATGTCGATGTTGCTATTTGCGGAAGTTCCCTACAATTCTATTCCGTAACTCCAGATGGGCTTCAGAATACATTTATAAAATAATATTTTGTTGAGAGCTGCGACTTCCTTCCGATTAACCAATACATCGGAGTCACTTTCATGCTTAGTTGCTTGCGCTTCGTAACTATGTTCTTCCTCCAGGTGGACGGCGGTCCAAATACATACCCAGATACTTAACATTTTCAGCTTGTGGAACTTTTTCGCGGTGTCTCCTACTGCCCTGGTGGAGCATCGGAGTTGAATTGTTTAATGTTCTTTGTTTCATTTCCTTGATGGCCCCCGATCCTGTGCGAGTTCCTTCATTTCTCTTATCGTTCTTCCTCTCTTTTCTCCTATTTCCTATGATTGTTGAGTCCACGTTTTCCTGGGTCTTCCCTTTCTTCTCTTCTTGGATCTTTTTGCCTCGTATATGGGCTTAACTAATCTGTTCTCATTCATCCTACATACATGTCCAAACCATCCCATCTGCTTTCTCTCAATAACCTTTATTATAGATTCCTGCTTTAAGTCACTTTTTTATTTTCTGTTTGCTTTTCCTGCTCTATTGGCTACTTCTGGATCAATCTTTCCGTCATTTGATATTATAGATCCTAGATATTCGTATGTTCTTACTCTTTCTAATTCCTCTCCTTTATAAAATATGTTCCTGTTTCTGTGACCCTTCATCGCCCTCTCATTTACAATCATTACCTCACTAATCTCAGCATTGAGCTCCATCTTCATTCTATCTATTTCTTCTGCCCATATGTTTATCATTGCTTGCATTTTCTCTCCAGTGTCCGTTGTCAGTACTATGTCGTCGGCGTATAGTAGTCCTAGAATATTAATTGGCCTTAGGTTCCTCTACCCTATTATTGTTCGTATTTTTTCAGTTCTGCTCTTTGTGTTCTTATTTATTCTGTCCATCACTATATTAAACAGAAGAGGATTGAGACTGTCTCCCTGTTTGATTCCCTTTGCATTTGGAAAATATTCGATTTTTTCTGTTTAGTAGTACCGTTTGTATTAATTCTTCAGGTATATTAAGTTTCTTAAGCCACTTCTAAATTATCTTCCTATCTATTGAATCGAAATAAGGTAGAGTATAGGGTCTAGTACGCTTCCCTGGGGTACGCCTAATAATATAGGATGTATCTGAAGTTTTTCTTCCTTTCGTAACAACGAAGTATAGCCTGTTTATAAAGTTTGTGAGCATAGAATGATGTGGATGTGTTCCTTGTTGCCTTCCACAGTGTCGTGTGTTATAGTCGGTGGCTTCCGTAGGAGTTAATTCTTTCAAATAGTTTTGAATATGTTGATTCTTGAGGTGAGGTTCCATTGTTTTCTCAGTATTATTTTTCAGTTGAGAGTCAGGCAGCTGATTGAATATTTTTCGTGAGAACTTCAACTGCCAAACCAATTTCGTGTTGGGTTTTGGAAAGTCTCTAGGCCAAGTAGGTGATCCATCTTATCCCTGAATAAGTTTCAATTTGCTTATTATTCTATAATGTTGGAGGGTTTTCTGTCGACGGGTTGACCGGCCGACCACTTTTTGCGCGGTGTGGTGTTTATGAAAGTAAAAAGTAAACAAAGCTAAAGTTATATATAAATAAATTTCTTTGGATTTGACGAAAGAGTAGAACAGGGTCGGATTTAAACTAGTCTATTTTTCTTTTGTTTCGAATGTATTTGTATATAATATTGTTATAATTATCAGATTACTATAATGATGAGAAAATTACAAAATTTTGATCTTCTCTTGCCATCTGTTTGCAATTTTCCCACGGCGGGTAGCCGAAGAGCGCGACTGCAGTTACTGCAGGAGACTGTGGCAACGCAAGTTGTCCACTCCTGTAGAAAAAATAATTGCAAAAATGCGTAATAGGTGCATAGTGAGAGAATTCATATCGAATACCTTTCACATGTACAAACATGAATATAATGATGAGTTCACTATCATGTGCCTGCTGCGGGAGGTTTACCGAGATACATAGAGCCGTTGATTGTTCAGTGTGCGGGAAGCCTTATAGGATAGACCTTGTTGATATTTTGAATGCCGAAGCTCGTAATGTACATGCTGGTTCAGGTTTGTCTTGGTCGTGCAAGTCTTACGCTCATTGGGGTGGTGATCTAAATAGTTTAAAATCGGTTATTGTTTCTCTACAAGCAGAAATACAAGCATTGAAGGCAGCTGTTGATAAACTTCGGTCCCCTTCTCTACCGCTAATTGAAACTGAAAAAATATTCAGGAGATTACCGGCCGTGAGCAGCGCAAAACAAATACAATAATCTACGGATGTAAAGAATCGGCATTTAAGACTAATGGAGAATAAATTGACCAGGATACAGTGTTGGTTCAGGAATTTTTGACTGCGGTTAATATTAATGAAAACAACTTTAACGTTCAGAGATTGGGAAAATTTGATGCGACTGCAAGTTCCCGTTCGCGTCCCATAAAGCTTAAACTATCATTAGTAAATTCTGTCTTTGCTTTTCTAAAGAATTGTGGCAAGTTAACATATCACGGCAAATGGAATTGAGTGCAATTTTTGCGTGATAGAACAATTATGCAACACGACTTGCACAATTCTATGAAACAGGAATTGAAAAGTCGCTTAAATGCTGGAGAAAGTAATTTGAAAAGAAGAAGAAGAAGAAGAAGTTTGTGGCTTACCATCCATTGCCTCTTCGGTAAACTGAATTTGCCCAACGTTACTTCCATATGTCTTAACTCTTTTGAAATTTATTATCAGAATGTGTGTAGTATTCGTTCTAAATCCCATGTCTTTTATAGTAATTGTATTGATTCCCTATTAGAGGTTCGTTTCTTCAATAAAGCTCTTGCTTCACTAGCATTCTTCATTATACTACTACTTACTTATCTTATTCATTACTGCTAACTTATACACAACAAATATAACTAGGAACTAAATAAACGGTAAGTAGAAACTAAAAGCGGCAAGTTCAAAAATGTTATCATTGTACTCAACACTCTTCTTCAATGTCAACGTTTTTATTACATAAGCCAAGATGTTTCACAAATGACTGCAAAGAATCTTTTCCTAATGGTTTTGTTAAAACATCTGCTAACTGTTGTTTGCTACTAATACATTCTACATGAATAATACCTTGTTCCACTATTTGTTTTATAAAGTTAAATTTAATATCCATATGTTTAAGTCTTTTTTGGTCTGAATTTTTAACTGATTTAATTGTACTTTGATTATCCTCAAAAATCGTTACACTTTTTGCATTTATATTTAAATCTAACAATAGTTTTTTTATCCAACACGCTTCTGCTGAAGCTTCGCATAGTGACACAAACTCCGCTTCAGCAGTATTAAGTGCTACCGTTGCTTGCTTGTTTGATCTCCACACAACCGTATTATTATGCACTTTAAATAAATAGCCTGTCGTCGATCTCCTATCATGATCTCCCGCCCAATCCGCACCAGCATATCCAATAACTGGCAAACTATTTTCATTTCTCTCTTTTAAGCGCTTTCAACAGATTCTCACTTGGTTTAGACTGGTATCTACTAAGCCTTAGTAACTAAGGTAATATACTGAGGTGGTTAGGTCAGGTCTTGATCCCACAGTAGCTTACATTAAGGAACCTATAAGGGATCTACATAACTTCTCATATGATTCATCAACTACATAGTTTTCATCAAATCTCAAATTTACTTCGATAGGTGAATCGGCCCGCTTACACTCATTCATTCCATAGTTTTCCAAAACTTTTCTCAAATATTTTGATTGATCTATCAGTATATAGTTTGGTCCTTTAGTTATTGATATTCCTAAATCTGTAAGGTTTTCTGATCCTAAGTCTTTCATTCTGTATTTATCTGAGAGATAATGTTTTTAGGAATTTATTTCATCTCTGTTTTTTCCGAGAATTAATAAATCGTCAACGTAAAGTAAAAGATATAATTCCCCTTTAGAATAAAGACAATGATCACTTTCAGATCTTTTGAAGCCATAATTTGTAATGGTATCATTAAAATGTTCATACCAGTATTAGGGTGATTTCTTTAAGCCGTATAATGATTTTGTTAGTTTTAGAACATGTTCCCTTTTAACGTTAACACCTTCTGGAGGTTTCAAGTAAACATCTTCATTTATTCGATCATACAAAAACGCTCCCTTCACATCCATTTGATGTATATCATAACTTTTGTGAGCTGCGACTGATAGTAGTACTCTCAAAGTTTGTAGTTTCAGAACTGGTGAGTATACATCTTCTGTCATTTCCTTTTGTTGATATCCTCGTACTACCAATCGTGCTTTGCAAGTATCGTTCTCGCTTATGTTCCTTTTAGTAAATACGCACTTGCTGTCATGTAATTTCACATTGCTTGGTTCTGGTACTTCTTTCCAAGTTTGACTTTCTTCTAAAACATCTATTTCTTCTTGAACTTCTTTTAGTCAATCATTCTTATCCTTTCTACTCAAAATCTCTTGATATGTTTCTGGAATATATTCTCCACATGTGAGTAAACTGTATAAGGAATTTCCAATATCCTCTTCATCAAGATTTGTAACATAGTCTTTCTGCCATTTCGGTTTCTGAACGTTTCTTTTTGCTCTTCCTGTTTCTAGTATCTCTTCCTGTTTTTGCTCCATGTTTACTTTTGAATTGTTTACTTTTCCTTTATTCGTTTTGTCTTCTTTTCCTTCAAATGTACTTATATCTTCCTGCCTATATTCATGTAATTTCCTTTGTTCATCTTTTTCACCACTGGTGTCTCTGCATACTGCTTCTGTTGTTCCACTTCAGGTAAGTCCAATTTAGATAAATTTTGTCCAGGTAAATTTATTTTCATCATTTTTTGCTTCGTCAAATATCACATTTCTCGCTATTTTCACACTATTTGCTTCTTTGTCATAAAGCCTATATTCTGCTTTTGCATATCCTACCATATTTACTTACTTAATCCTGAAACCCGTTTGACCGTGAAGTGTCGGGCTGTGTGGAGTTGAGTTTCCTGGCTCCCTCTTCCATATTTGTCTCCACTCTTTTCTCTCCCTGCAACTTGCTCTCATATCCTCCCATTTCTCTCCCCTTGCCTCGTATGCACTTCGTACTTCTTGCTCCCATGTCTTCCTCGGTCTTCCTCTTCTCCTTTTCCCATCTCTTTTGATTCGTATATTTGTCTTGCCAACCTTTCTTCGCTCATTCTTATAACATGGCCAACCCATCTTAATTGCCCTTGTTGTATTGTTGTTTGGGTTGGCTCTATCTTGAGCTCCTCTCTGTATTCTGCGTTCTTTATCCTATCCAACTTAGTTTTATTTTTTATTCGTCTTAGGAACCTCATTTCTACGCTGTTCATCCTACTTCTTTGTCTCTCGTTTGTAGTCCATGACTCGCATGAGTTTGTCATTTATTTCATCTTCTAAGGACCCCTCGCTGTTAATAATCACTCCCAGGTATTTAAACGCGTTAGTTTGTTCTATTCTATGTCCTTCTATTTTTATATTATGTGTTAGACTTTCTCTGCTTATTGCCATTGTTTTTGTTTTGTCTATATTAACTTCCATGTTTATCTCTTTTAATTGTTCATTTATTATATTGACATTTTCTTGCAGATGTCTTTCCGTGTTTCCTAATATCACCATATCGTCCGCATAGCTTAACTCAGTTATTTGTATTTTCTCCATTTTCCAGTATTCTACATTATATGGCTTCAGTTGGTGTTTACACTTCTTAATCGCTTCGTCCAACATTATATTAAATAATAAGGGGCTCAGCGCGCAGCCTTGCTTTAGTCCATTTCTACATATAAACGTCTCCGATTTTTCATTTCTTACTCTAACATAGTTTCTTGTTCTGTTGTATGTGCTCTTTATACACTTTATTAATTCCTCATTCACACCTCTTGTCTCTAACGTTCTCCATACATCATTTCTCCTTATACGATCGAATGCTTTTATTATATCGATGAAGCATATATGTATTTCTCTGCCTGTTTTTATTGCTTTTTCTATTACTTGTCTTAAAATGAATATTTGATCTTGAGTCCCTCGTCCCTTCCTAAATCCGCATTGTGTTTCTTCTACTTCTTCCCTACTGTTCTACCCAGGGTTATGCCTCTGTAATTTGAACACTGTTGACTATCTCCGTTTTTGTAAATTGGGGATACAATTCCTATTCTCCAATCCTCGGGTGTAACTTTCTCCTTTCTGACCTCGTTTAGTAGTTCCAGAAGTTGTTTTAACCCTAGTTCACTAAGTCCTTTTATCCCGGTGCCTTTCTGTTCTTCATCAGCTGTATGACTTTTTTAATTCTTCCCTTGTTATGTCCTGTTGTACCTGCCCTTCTATAAAATTCTTTTCTTGAAATATTCGCTCTAGTTGTGTACTTTTCTCTCCTTCTGTTTGTAGTAGTGTCTGGAAGTATCTCTTCCATACTTCCATTATCCTGTCCTCTTCAGTCACTACCTTACCGTTTTCATCCTTCATGTTCTTCAATGTATATTGTTTTGGCTTCCTCATATTTTTTATCGCTCCATAGAAGAGTTTTTGATTTTCTTGGTAGTTTCTAGTAATTTTCTCTCCAAATTCTCCCCAGGATTTTTCTTTGCTTACCTTTATTAATTCCTTCACCCTTTTCCTCTTCTTCTTGTATTCCTCGTAATTTCTTACATCTTTTGCATTTATGTGAGCTTTCCATGTTATCATACAAAGCTCTTGCTTCACTAGCATTCTTCATTATACTACTACTTACTTATAGTAATGAATAAACTACTAACTTATACATAACAAATATAACTAGGAACTAAATAAACGGTAAGTAGAAACTAAAAGCGGCAAGTTCAAAAATGTTGTCATTGCACTCAACACTCCCGTTATATCAGAAACTTGGTTGGACGACTCCTTCAGTGACTCAAAGTTTTTCCCGATGTCATATAATGTTATTAGATGTGATCACAGATTACCTACACATACCCGACTCAATGCTAAAAAGTTATCCGATGAGATAGATAGATCTATATCTATTTCACGCAGCAAGATTTAAGGGTGTCAAAGAGGGCGCTATATATTAACTAGCCGCGAAATTTAAAATTATTGGCGGAAATTTTAAATTAATATTAAATGTGCTTGTCGCCGCTTTGGAGGTAAGACTCACTAAGTTACATTTTAATCCAAAATAAATTATTAACACGTAAATACTTGCTAGCATGTATTTTGCAAGTATTTACTACGTGTTAATAATTTATTTTGGATTATAATGTAACTTAGCGAGTCTTACCTTGAAAGCGACGATATATGTAAGTATAATAGATCGAAGATAAAAACAAAAATGCGAAAAGAAAATGTATATCATAAAGAAAAAGAAAAATTAATTACAGTTGAATTTTACATTAAATAATGAGCGAATGTTGAAAGAAATATTTAATAAGTAGGGGGATCAAATAATTAAACGTTAAAAACAATACAAGAGAAAGGAAAATATAATTACAGTAGCGTTTTACGTTAAAAATAAGTGAATATTAATTAAATCAAAGATATAATAAGTACAGGAATGAAATAATTAAACGCTCAAAACAATATAGCTTTCTTCTGAATGTTTGCTACTTGCAAATATTCTAATTTAGGTTCTAATAACATACTTCCACGACTAACAGATATAACTTATTTTTCCGAAGGATGTTATTTTTTTCTGCTGCTCAGAGAACTCTCTGAAAGAAAGAACTTGATTGCGTAATAGTGAACAATCAGAAGTTAAAGTACTTAAACATGTATCACAATTAATATTAGTGAGAATCCGTGTGTCAATGAAACCGCTAACAAACTAATAAGCCACTGATAACATTTTTATACATTTTGAAGAGTGATACAATCAGTCCAACACCCATTTTGAAAAAAGTTTTCGCATGGACAAATGTTCATGTAAAATTGTGAAAACACTGTCTTTCGACATCTTCATGATGTCAGCGATCTCCTGCAACTTCACTTTGCGATTTTCCAAGATGATTTTGTGGGCTTTCTTGATTCCGGTTTTCCGGTGTAACCACCTCCTTCGGCCTTCCAGAGCGTTCGGCATCATCGGTGCTCGTACGGCCGCACTCGAATTCGGCAAATCAACGTTCCACGGTTGCTTTCGACGGGGCAGAGTCCGGATAACACTTATCAAGCCATGTTTTGGCTTGCACAGTATTTTTTTTCATTAAAAAACAATGATAAATCAAGACAAGAAACTGCTTTGCATCCATGGTTGACGTCACTGCTAAGAGTGCCGTCACTCAAAGCGATGTAACTTGTGAATTAATGGACGGATTTCTATGAAATTTTTTCCCTGTCATCTAAGAGATGGCCCGCGACGGTAACAAGAATGATTTTTTTACCGGCGCCATCTGACAAAAAGCATCGGGACTTATTGACTGATGTGTTATTATGGGTTGCATCATCATTTACTAGATCACTTCTCCCAGTCACCTCAGCCTCGTTGAGAAAAGTTTGTAAATTACTTGAAAGACCCTTCTCATCTTGCTCACAATTGGTTTCTTGCAACCTTAGATTTGTGAGACCATTAATGACTTGAGTGTTTAAAAATGTAACAAACTGTGGAATTGTTGGCCTATCAATGCAGCCACAACCCAGATGATTTGCACCACATAAGTTTTCAGGCATATCCTGGTTAAAAGTTGGAGGTAGGATAGTAGCTATTCCGCTATTCTTCATGCTTTGCATATTTTAGTGGAGTGCATACAGCCAATTTGTAATGGTTGTTTCCAACCGGTTTGCTTTTCGCTGCAGACATAATTCTACATCCCGACTTTGAAAATGGCTGTGTTCCAAAAGTCCCCATGTTTGTAAGTTCAGGTGACGCAGCACAGCAGAGTGGCGTCCCGTCTGGTGGTACTCGGGCACTTGCATTAAAGCTATCAAGCAGTTCGTCGATATCACCGATGAAAGCAGCAGTCCCCAGTGCGCTGTGGTAACAGTCCTGAAAGTTGAGAGATTGTAGATAGTAGTGGTATTCATAGGGGTATATATATATATATATATATGTAGCATTGAAAGTACTGTTAATAACAATAAGTGAAAGCTTACCTCTCTGGATCCAAAATCTTCTTTTCTTCTTGAACGGGTTTAGGTACTGCAGTATGATATAGCTTCTTGCTTGAATCATATATGGAGGAATCAAAATGGTCGATGCACGATTTAATTCTGCGTCATTTTTTGTTCCAAAATGCAGTGAGTCGAACCATATTTTTACCCTAAAACATATTTTATTTTTATTACGTATAACTCCTAAATTGACAATTAAATGGATGAGTGGATCAACAATATAAGAACAAAAGAAAAAAATTTAGATAGTTTGCTAATTCAATTATATTCATCAATGTATTTAATTTCATTAACTATATCTTCTGTTCTATTGTTGTTTTATAAACTTTACAATATATAATTTATAACTTTAGGACTTTTTTTTTCATTTAAGGTTATGTATACAAATCAATACGTACCTTTCAAAATTCCTCGGAAATTACTACATCTTTGCAACCTCCATATAGTTCTTCCCACACAAAATACATTTGTCGCTCATTTCGACGATGAAGAACGGTGTAAGACTGTAAAATCGGTGGAAAATAACGAATTAAAAAATCAAAAACGTTCACTGACACTGATCCAGCGCCAACATACTAATAGCAGTAAGTACAATTGTCTAAGATTGTGGTCGATTATTAACGAATCCCGGCAATTATCGCGCCACCTGCCAAACCTTGCATTCATATTGACAAAGAAGACGCATATGATCTTTTTAATTAGGTAAACAAAGATAACTATAGCAGATAACTTTTTGTATTTACTAGGAGATCTGTAGTAATCAATGGATGTGCTCGAAATTTTGCTACAACTGGTTGAGGCACGGAAGGAGAAGTTTTAATGGCATTAAGGGATGGTATTTCTTTCGAAGTCGTGGATGTATCTAACATTTTACTACTTACACCTCTAATTGACTTCGTGCTGTGTAAATGTATTAAGGATTCCTTTGTTTTTTCTTTGTCAATTTGCACAATAGATTTTCAACATTCATCGGATCTGCGAAGATGGAGTGGCTAATGTTATGGTCTCTTTCCCGAACAAACTGACTGCTAGTGAAGACCTTGCGCCAAGCTTCGCTTCGTATTGAACAAGCCCATTTCCAAGATTATTAACCTGGCAATTAGTACGTCTACCTTCCCAGAAAGAAGGAAACGAGCAAGAATTGTGACAATCTACAAGAAGGGCGACAAAGCCCTAATTTCTAACTATCGGCCGATCTCTATTTTGAATAACTTTTGGTGTTTGATGTTTGAAGAAAACTTGTACTGGGCTATATCTTTCAATACAAAACAATACATATCGCTATATCAGCATGGATTTATGACTGGCCGTTCTACAACGAGCAATTTGGCCTTCTTCACTGATTATGTCTTCTCTCCCACACCTCCAGTCTTGTTTGTTCCGTTTTATTTATTGTCCATGTTTCACAAGCGTATAACACGATTGGTCTTATTACTCTTTATACAGCTGCACCTTTCCTTTCCTCAATACGGATTTACTCCTCAGGATTCTATTGACCGCTCCCACACTTCTGTTCCTTGCCATGATTCTGAACTCTATTTCCCTTGAATGTTTGGCATCCCCGTAAATATCGTTCCCAAATACGTGAATTGCTCTACCTCTTCAAACCCATATTCTTTCCCACTCACGGCTCCCACCCTTAACCCTTTCACGCATATGAGACACATGTGTCCCCGTCACCTTTTCCGGCTTTATGCTAAATTTGTTATAGTCAATTACTCAAAAAGTTTATATTTTAAAACGTAATGGCTGGTTCTACGATAATAAGGTTGGCACCACTGAAAAAGTTTGTGTAGAGAAAGAAAATTTCGACGCAAAGTTCGAGTACTGAAAATCGAACAAACAACACTTGCAAAACGTGCAAAGTTCATCTATGTTTTACATCAGAAAGAAATTATTTCGCTGATTATCATTAAATATTCTTAATAAATTTAGTTTTGTTTCAAACATGTATTTTTCTCTATATTATTAAATTACTGTGAGTAAACTATAAAACAACAAATGACTTAGTTTTGGATCTTTTCACAACCTTTGGCGCATACTGGGACATATGTATGTCCCGCGTAAGAAAACACAGACAAGTTTGAAATTTGTTTCTTTTGTTATTGTTTTCTATTTAATTACATTACATTAACTAGATAAAACTAGTAAAAGACTTTGTAACATTTCTGATAACACTATGTGCGTGAAAGGGATAAACATTTTTCTTTTTGAAATTCTTTGTCCGTTCACTTCATGTACTTCGTTTTCTCTTCGTTTATATGTAGACCCATCTTTATTGCCTCCGCCTTTACTATCTTCATAACATTTCTTATTTCTTCCTTATTTCTAGCTAACATGACGACATCTTCGGCGAATGCCAAACATTGGTGTCTCCTTCTATATCCAAGTTCCGATCTATTCACTTTTGCATTTCGAAATATTTTTTCAGTACAATGTTAAACAGTACTGGCGACAGTGTGTCTCCTTGTCGTACGCCTTTTTCGTATTCATGACTTTCTGCTCGTATTTCCCTCGTTGTAAAGATCTGGTCCGTTGTATTCGTTCCCTGTCTAAATCCACATTGATACTCGCCTATTATGTTATCAGTCTCTTTGGTTATTTCGTTTTTTATGTGTGTTGCTAATATTTTATATGCGACGTTTAAGAGAGAGATACCTCTATAGTTACCGCATTCACTTCTATCGCCTTTCTTGCGCAGTGGACATATTATTGCTTGTGTACATTCCGATAGCATTTGTTCATTCTTCCAAATTTCCTCAATCAGTGTATTGTATTTGCTCCAGTAACCTTTGTCCTCATACTTAAATAATTTTGCACTTAAACCCATTCCTAATTATCTCCTGATCTTCACTCTCATTGTCCATCCCATTTTGTCCATTTAACAATTCATCAAAGCATTCCTTCCATCTGTTCAGGGTTTCCACTTCTCCTGCTATAGTTTCTCCATTCTTGTCCTTGTAAGAAACTGTTTTGGTTTGAAAACCTCGTTTTTCCTTTTGACTCCCTGGTATAAGTTTCTAATTTGATTGTTTTTAAGGTTATCTTCTATTTCCTCTAACATTTCCACACTATACCTTCTTTTTATACCTTAGCAGTTTTCTTTACTTTCTCTTTTTTCCCTGCTTCCTTTCTTTACTTTCGAATTCCGCTGTTCGTTTGATTATATTTTTATCTTCAACCATTTTTTCTTCAATGTCATCATTTTCTGTCATCGCTTCCATCTCCCCTATCATAGTTGCCTCATATTTTAATTTTTCTTCTGTACTTCCTACTCTACTTAATTTTTTATTCCCTAGCTTTTTTCCTTTTTAGTTCCTGATGTGCGGTATAAGTGTCCTCATAATTGCTCCTACCATGAAATGGTCATTATCAACATCCAGTCCGCTATATGTTTTTACTCGTTTTATTGTATTTTCTTGGAGGCCCTCAATTAATATGTGATCAAATTGTATTTACAGTTTCTCCGTGCGGAGATCGCCATGTACCTTTATATAGTTCCTTTATTTGGAAGTAAGTACTTGCAATAATCATATTTTTCTTTTGCAAAATCTATCAGGCACTGATCGTTTTCATTTGATACTTGGTGTTTGCTGTATTTTCCTATTGCGGGTCTATATATATTCTTTCTATCAGTTTTAGCATTTGCGTCGCCTAACATTATTTTCATGTCATATTTCGGAATTTCTTCATAAATCTTATCCAATTCGCTATAAAATTCTTCTTTGGTATCCACATTTTTTCCTCTGAGGGTGCATGAAAATTCAGTTATTTAAGTTATTTAACCATTTCTTCTTTCTGTTTTGTCTCCTGGAGTGCCACTATGTCAAACTCAAACTTCTTAATTTCTTCCTTCCTCGTATGTTCCTCTTATGTGTGATCCTATTTTCATCCACTTCCTTATATCATTTTCTTTCCCTTGGTTTTTCATTTTCATAACCTTTTTCTATGCCCATTTCTTTTTCTTAAGACCAGTCTGTATGTTTCTGCATAGTTTCTTGGAATCTCCATAATTCTGTCCAACACTTTTGTCTTTTTATTCCATTTGAACTATTGCTTATTTACTCTAATCCTTTTGTAGCCAATCCTCACCTCTTTTCCGTTTCTTCTCTCTTTTTTACCATCTCTCGTAGTAATTTGGCTATACTTCTCTCTTCCAGTGTTAGGCTTTCGTAAATATATATTTTTCCCACCTTACTTCCGTTCGGCATCTTCTTATTTTGCATGATTTGAATTTTGTCTTCCTTCTTTTTCAACTCTACTAAACAGGTGTTTGGTCCTAATTTGTGTACTGCTTTAATTTCAGCTCCTATTTCTACTTCAGCTTTTATAGAACTTTCCATTTTTGTCTTTCCATATATTTTTATCCTTTGTATCAATCTTTAATCCCGTAATCTACATTTGTATTAATATTTTCTATACTTTCTCTGATATCGTCAGTCTCTTTTCGTAGTTTTATATTTTATTTTTTCAATTGTTCATTTTCCAGCCATAGTTTTTGCATTCCCGTTATTAGCTCTTGTTGTTCCTACCTCATCTCATCCATATCTGTTTTTAATCCCTTTGTCTCCCTATCAGGAAAGAAGATGAATGATGTTAAATCATTGCCAAGATTTTATCTATTTTTTCTTCGCCGCTCATCTCTTCAACTTATCCGCGATTTTAAACACGCAACAAAACAAATTCTACCGTTTATTTATTATTCAAATTGTATCGGCTTTATTTAGCTGTACTTTTATTTAATTTCCTTGAGGGTATACCTTCCTTTTACAAGTTTGTGGAGCACTGTATGTATGAGAGTCACAACTCCACCTTGGTATATGGTTACTGGGGGGCTTTGATTCATTTGTGTTGTCTGTTTTGTTTGTTTCTGTGTCTATGTTTCCATCTGTTTCTTGATCTTCTTGGGTATTTTTTTGTTTCCACCGGCCTTGTAGCGAGTATATAGTAAGTTTAGTTTGTTTTTGGTCCCTATGTACATCTGGACTTCTCAATCTCTGTTTACTTTCAACCGTAGAAAGTTCAATTGTTGGCTGTAACTTAGCTAAGTTCTGCAGAAAAGTTTATGCCCTGTTGATTTTGCTGTATCGGTGATAGCGTAATTGGTGCGGGTACGGGCGTATATTGTGGAACCAGCGGTTGCATCTGCTGTGGCTGTCCCTGCATTTGTTGGTGATTGTAGGTGTTATGTGAATAGGACGGCTTGATATTGATTAGATTTTGTTTGCTTGTTTTTGCGCTATATGCGTGCTGGAATAAGAGACCCGCCCGGATCGGCGGCGCCTACTCTTAGCGCGAAATATGCACTTAAGTTGATATTTAATAAATTGTCCAGTAATTGTTGGTCTTATTAGTTATTAAATGTACTAATATATATAATCTAATTTTTAGTCAATCATTGACTATTTATTGCTATCTCACCTTGATATTTCCCTTTTATCCTCGATTGCTTGAGGGATACCGTACAACACACCTGTGTACTCTTCCAGAGTCAATCGAATAGGTCTAGTTAAAGTAGAATATATGAACACATTTTATGGATTGAGATGTTTGTCACAGGAATAGCGAACGCTATTTGTTTGAAACAATGAATGAAATTAAAAATATTTAAATGGAAGTATATTAAATTGAAATTAATATTGTAGATAGTGATGAACCTTTACTAAGTGGTACGGGCTTGGTGTCCAAAGATTGTTCTGAGGATGTGTTGGAGAATTGGGCTGATGTCCTCCAAAAATGGAAGTCTACTCACCAAAAACCTAAACAATTAAATAACCTTGTGAAATTAGGAATTCCAGAAGCGTTAAGAGGAGAGGTTTGGCAGAGATTGGCAGGTAGCGATGAAGCATTATTAGAAAAATATCGTTTATTAATTATTCGGGTATTATAATAATGATATATCGTAACATGTATAGTTAAAATAGTATTTTAAACAGGAATCTGCATGTGAAAATGTTATACAACGCGATATTGCACGAACGTTTCCGGCGCATGATTTCTTCAAAGAAGCTGGAGGGTTAGGTCAAGATTCACTGTACAGAGTCAGTAAAGCTTATGCCGTTTATGATTCTGAAGTCGGATACTGTCAAGGTTTAAGCTTTTTAGCAGCAACACTTTTATTACATGTAAGTAATACTTTACTTTATTAATCCCATTGATAATCATCCCAGTTGAAAAATTGAGAGTTTCACACGTATGTAGCATCATAAACCATAAAGATAAGTTTATTTTATTACTAGCAAATGTATAATAATTGTTTCCTGCTACCAAATTATTTTTTAATGCAGTTTGGCTGGAGCTGTTTATATTATGTATAACAAAGTCTAGTTTGTGTGTTACATTTGCACGTGCTTTAAAATTGTCCTTTTAGTTTTGATATTACCTTATAATCTGACATCTGACAGGAAAAATTAGAAACCAATCAATTAAATATTTTTAAATTGAATGTTAAGAATGGGTTTACTTATTATCGTAATATCGAAAATATACAAAACGAAAGTAAGTGCTTGTTCACAATGGGCGTAAGACATTACAAACACATAACATGTACGTAATCCATAAAATTGGATAATAGGAAATCAATGTATACGTTCACAATGGCCGTAACAAACCTTATGTCTTATGCGCATGTTATGTGTCAACATAAGAAATACGTAAAGTTGAGATTAGTTCAACTTTATGCACCTTTTATGCATGCGAAATGTAAAAACCTAGTTAAATTTACGTCTTTAATATTACTGGTACTGCTGCGTTGGTAGAAATAGATAGAAACGGGGCAAACTAACCTCATAAATTCATTGCAACATTAATAACTGTGTTGTAGTAAGGTTATCCATGATATAATACACTTACGTATATATTTGTTTACTATTTTTTTAGGCACGAGTTAACCTCAATCAAACATTAATGTGCATTTATGTCAAATGTTTTTATGTTACTGCTATTGTGAACATAATTTCAATCTTACGTCTTATATGCAAATTGTGCTTACTTTGTAGGCTTTTGCACGGTTACTTGTTAACTGCCCATTAACGAACCTAATTTTATTATTAGGTCGTTTATAGAGAGTCTTCTACATTTAATATATTATATTATATTGTATTGTATTATATTTTATTAAATTTTGGCTCTCGAAAACACGGTCGCTATTTTCATTCGTCGCTGAACGCGATGTTACCGGGTATGCCAATACATCTCCTGCTCGGAAGATGGGGTCATTATTTTGACCGTATCCATCTCGCCGAGATTTCGACGTATCACCTGGAAATGTTCACTGTGTCACTCGCAGAACGATATACTGTACTGACGAGTCCTAATGAGGACGAAACTAATTAGTCTGCAGTTGCGTTTTGCGATTGACATAGTCAACATTTCCTACAGGATTATTGGCATATGCAAATTGTGCTTACTTTGTAGGCTTTTGCATGGTTACTTGTTAATTGCCCATTAACGAACCTAATTTTATTATTAGGTCGTTTATAGAGAGTCTTCTACATTTAATATATTATATTATATTATATTGTATTATATTATATTTTACTTACGTCTTATGTAAATCGTACGGTTACGTATATCTTATGCCTTACGCCCATTGTGAACAAGTACTGTGGCTTATGGAATATTTATAGAATAGAAGTAGAACGCAGCTTAGACCGGCTAGGAACTGTCGCACGTCATGAGCCATTCTTGTTATTATTTTAGTTTCAATAACTTTGATACTTCATTAATGAACCCTCTTTCCGGCCCCGCGCCAGTCGAGAGCGAAAATAAACATACTATTTCAACCAACATAAGAATAGGGAAGTATATTTACTTTCTATTTCATATAAAATACGTTGTTTCCATTTGAATTCCAAAAAAAAACATTAGTAATATGAATGATCTTTTAGTATACGTTACATCAAAATGAGTATTTCATATTTTGATAAGAAATGATTTGTAACGCACTTTGCATAAAAATACACTTTAAACGATTTTTATTCAATTACTACTTTGACAAAGCATTTTTAATCAATTATGTTTAATTATACGGAGAATATCTATACATCAAGTAGATGCTCATCAACAATAGAGCGTCGATTATCGGGACACAGTTATCTGAACGTCTACCTAATTACCCGAACTGGCTTCACGAAAAGAAAATCAAATATCGGTTCTGGCCAGGCATTGCTAGTGCTCAATGCTTTTACAGAGTATTTCTTGAGACCGGTATTCCGGGAATTTAATCTTTGGTTACCTCAGTTTTCGTCCTCTTAACTACGGAAATTATAAAAAACAAAAAAATATGTATAGTGAAGTGGTGAGACGATTGACGTATAAAAAGTTTAATTAATTCTAAAGGGGCCCACACACCTTACGTTTATCTGTGCAGTTATCTGTCGTGAGTAACTGTGTGAAAATCTGTACGTTTATCTGAACTGAAGGTGTGTAAGATGCCTTCAGTTTTCGCATCAGTTCTGTCCGATTTTTCTTCAGTTTTCTCTTTATCCTCGACAGGGTTAGTTCTAATAAATAAAGTTTAATGAGTGACAGAAAAGAACGATTACAAAAGTTACCTAATGATGGACGAAAATGCATTTTAAATGTTATTGAGCAAAGTTCCCCTCATCCAAAAGAAGGACACAATCTTGAGAGAAGCAATATGAGCGCCTCTGAGATTGCTTGTGATCCTTTGGTCCATGGCAGCTGGGAGAAGTTTTCAAGAATTGAAATTTTCAATGAGAGTATCTCCTCCGGCACTCGGAGGAGATAATAATAGAAACACGCGTGCTAATACGGCTGGACTGAGATAGCCATGTCGTAACACAAAGTTCGGTAAGGGACCGGTAGCCCTGCTGACAGTTGAAATGCTGAAAGCGACTCTGTTTTGAGACCGTAGACATCGTGTAGCTGAAAACCGAGCGGCAAGTGAACAAACTGTACGATAAACAGCATAAACTAAAAATAATATAATATATATAATAAATTACGAAAACTTAGACGCATTGAATATTCACAGAGTACATATATACATACATACAGGAGGGCTGCTTTTTTTTTCAACTTCCGATCGCACAGCATGAAGATCAGAAATGCGGCAGGTAGCTGGCGAGCGTATTAGTGGCTGTCCATCTCGCCCTCCACAGGCTCTGTCACTGCCGAATACAACACGCCTTTTCTTGTTAAGCTGCAGTCACGTAAACATGGCTGCCTCTATTGATTCTCTCACGAAGTGTGAATTGCAAAGTGTTACTCGTTTCTTATAGGCAGAAGGGAATAATGCAGCGGAAATTCAACGAAGAATGAGTCGAGTGTATGAAGACAGCTTTATGAGTGATGGTGTTGCTCGTGAATGGTCCCGAAAGTTTAAAGATGGCCGAACTGATGTGCATGATGAAGGGTGTCAAGGACGCAAGTCTGTCGCTACAGACGACCTTCTTCAACAAGTTGACCAAGTGGTTAAAGTAAATCGAAGGTTTCATCATATGTGAATTATCGACGAAATTTTCGGAAGTTTCAAGATATTTCCTGCACTCTGTAGCTACTGAACAGTTGCGCTTCAGAAAACTTTGTGCTCGCTGAGTCCCAAATGTGTTGACTGATAACCACAAAACTCACCGAATAGCTGCAGCTTTGACGTTTCTTGACCGTTACAATACTGATGGAGAAGATTTTTGGAATCTTTGATGAGATATGGGTTCAATATGACGCCCGAAACGAAACGGCAATCACGACAATGGATGTACACAAATTTTCCAAAGAAGCCCACAAAATTCAAACGAACCTTCAACAACTGTAAGGTTATGGCAACTGATGTTTGGCACCAAAAGGATGTGTTGATTGTAGAGTTTGTAACCGGGTGACAACAATTACTGCAGATTCATATTATGAAACTTTGCGACGCTTACGAAGAGTTGTTCAAAACAAAAGAAGAGGCATGCTGTCTTCTAGAATTGTTCTGATCCATGACAATACCCGACCTCACACTACTCGTCTAACCCAACGGCTCCTTGAGCAATTTCAATGGGACATTTTCGAACACCCACCATATATTCCTGACCTAACGCGGAGTGACTACCACCTTTTTCCTGGACTGAAGAAGTGGCTTGAGGAGCAGCGGTTCAAAACAGACCAGGAGACCTCCGGCACTCGGAGGAGATAATAATAGAAACATGCGTGCTAATACGGTTGGAATGAGATAGCCATGTCGTAACCGAAAGTTCGGTAAGGGACCGGTAGCCCTGCTAACAGTTGAAATGCTGAAAGCGACTCTCTTTTGAGACCGTAGACATCGTGCAGCTGAAAACCGAACGGCAAGTGGACAAACTGTACGATAAACAGCATAAACTGTGCGGGTTATGGTTGCAAAAGACGGTCCGAATGTTCGGACTTTTTATCTGCGTGAAAGCCGGTCTTAAATGCGCAGTTCACACAGTTTATCGCTGACATGACATGACACGTGATAAACTGCGCAGGTAAACGGAAGGTGTGTGGGAATTATGTTTCTGTAATTTGTTCGTTAGATTCATTCATTCATACGGTCGCTAACCAATCAAGCTTCTCAGTTTCAAATCATTTATTGTGAGGTGTACATTGAATTTTACATATTTTAAGGAAAATTTGCAAAATGTCGGCGAAAAGGAAACGAGTGGTACTTTGAAAAAAAAAAAGACAAAATGGAAATTATTACGCGGCTGAAGAAAGGTGAAACGGATCAGCCAAGTTCGGTGATTCAATCACTAGGTATGCACTTAATCTTGGGAATGAGGAGGGCAGTTTATAAAAAAATATGAAAAAGTAAATCCGAATACTTGGAAAATGCTGCTTCCACTTGGTTTTTTGCAAAAACGGGCTTCTGGGCAGCCTATATCTGAACTTTGTGTGAAAAAGCAATGGAATTAAACATTAAGCTTATTGGTGGCTCGTCATTCATCAAAAGGGGTGACTGAAAAATTTCAAATTACGACATGAGATCTGGCTAATCGAAATCCATGATGAAAAATTAAGTACTGACGCCTCAGCCCCCGAGAATTTAAGAAGATTTCTTGAACAGAACGAATATAACATGCATGTTGATATCTCGAAGAGAATTCGAACGAGCGTATATATATATAGACGTGTAGCCGAGGCGAAGAATTCTCTTTGAAGTACCGACTCCCAGCGGATAGCATTCGAGTTGCCTCGGTCCGCACGCGACCCAGTTTCCTCGCCTCGGCTACACATCCACATACGTACGCTCGTTCAGCCTCGTTCCCGTTCGTGCTCAGATGTGTACACGGCTTAAGAAAACTCAAGTACAAGTCTACATTTGCTTTCTGTAACATTGCGACATTACATACATCGAGCACAAAAACAAATCAACGATATTGATTAGTACAATGCACAGAACAGCTGAAGTTGATGAGAGTGGGTTGAAGAAAAAACCGGAGATTTTTTTATTACAATTCGACAAAAGGTATGCAACTTTTTATTCGTCTATAGTTTATCATGTTTCGTTTCTCATAGGACGCGTAGTTACTGCTGACCAAATGATTGGGTCCTACACCACAAACCAAAACAAATTTATTTTCATGGGCAACAGCTGATCGTAATCACAGGAGACCAAAGTTTTTGCGGGAACTAGCACTTTCTTTGGCCAAGGCGTATGTGCTGAAACGGAGTAGATTACCTCAACAACAGTTCTCAGCGAAGCTATTGATTGAAATACAAATATTATCTTCAATTTCAACGAGTTCTTCAAGTAATGCTACTTCTAAATCGGTGGCTAGAAAGGGTGGACTTTTGTAGTTACTTCAAGTCTGAATCTGACATCAAATGCTCCATTTGCAGCAAGTTTATTTGCAACACTAACCGAGAAATATTTTATTCAGCATGTAATGAAAAAAATATCAATAAAATCACATTCTTTTTGTAAAAGCTTAGCATTTTGATTTCAATCAAATAAAAATATACACTGGACCAAATTGACCCTAATCCAAGATAAGTACGTTCCTATCTTTTTCAGTGCGGCTTTATGTCAGACACTTGAAATTATGGATGTAACGTTGTTAAAGGAAAAAAAAAAACACGTGAGTCGAAATCTCAAAGCAATATATAATACAGTTTAAAAGTTATAAAGATAACGAGCAAAATATTGGACCAAATGGGCTTAATCTAACAGCAGGGTTAATAACATTTTTACAAGAAAACTTTGTTTCATGTATTTAATAAATGTTACGTACATCTAACAAGGAGAAAGTAAGGTTTTGTAATTTTTGATATTTATGGTGCATGTAGTTTGGACCTTGAATAAGATTATTTCGGAGTAGTTCGACGCATCGTACACAAATTACCGAGATAATCGATTTTGACCTTTTCACCTACGAGCTAAATCCACTATATATGATACATTTTTCAACTGGACGCGTGGCCTAGTCGGTAGCGTTCCGGTACTCACGAGATCGCGGACTCGAGTCTCGTCGCGCGAGATTTTTCTCTCTTCAGGTTTTTTCATTCTCCTCAACTCAAAAAGTATGAACGTGAAAGAATTGAAATACTTATGATGCTGGGTTATGCAGACAGGCGCAGAAGTTAAATGACGTTTGTAATTTATTTAATAATACGTATCCAAATATCAATCCAACTTCTAAATCCATTATTGGTAAAACTTTACAATTGTATAATTTATTGCTGTTAATATTAGCAATAGCTAATTTAAGTGAACGTGAAAGAATTGAAATACTTACATATGATGATGGGTTATGGAGACAGGCGCAGAAGTTTACAAGAATTGAAATTTTCAATGAGAGTATCTCCTCCGGCACTCGGAGGAGATAATAATAGAAACATGCGTGCTAATACGGTTTATTTATTTACTAATAAGTATCTAAATAGAAATCCAACTTCTATATCCGTTGTTGGTAAAACTTTAAAACGCTTTGAACAAACGGGTAGCGTTAAAGATTTGCCAAGGAGTGGTAGACCTAGAACAGCGAAAACCGATGATAAAAACCTGGATGTTTCATTGGATGTATCTGGAGATCTCCATTTATCAACCAACCAATTAGCGACCATTCACAATATTTCACAGTCATCGGTCGTTTCAATTTTAAAAAGTGAATAGTATAAATCTTGTAAGGTATAACTTTTACACGAGTTGACGGAAGATGATTTTGATAGGAGACTTCAATTTTGTGAGGAAATGTCAAATATAATCAATAATAATGAAAATATCGTCAACAATATTCTTTTCTCTGACGAAGCTACTTTTTGCCTTACCGGTGCAGTAAATTAACTGCAGATACTGGTCACCTGAAAATCCCTTTTCATTTATGGAGCACCATACGCAGTATCCCTAAAAAGTTAATGTTGGCAACCTAAGGGGCACTATTATCGGTCCCTTTTTCATCAATGGCAATTTAACTTCGGCTGTGATTCGATCGGGTCATTGTCAAATTACAAATGGAGAAAAATTTGAACACTTAATTTAATTTACTTAGTTATTAATTTGTTTTTAATGATAAGATTGTAACCGATAACTTTATTGCAAATAATTTCGTCTATGATAGATGTACCTAACATTTACTAAATACTGGAACCGATGTGGTTACTTGTAAAAATGTTATTAAATAAATTAAAAAAAAAAATATTATTGTAAAAAGAACAAAATTCCATATCGCACGGTAGAGTCAAATTAACAAGATTTTTTTTTTTAATTTTCATTTTAAGAAATACGCAGACAGGGGTAACTTAAAAATAGTTGAATAAAAAAAATTGAAGCGTTCTAAAATGTAGATAGAAATTTCATAACAAAACTTTTGTATTGAACATAATTTCCTAAAATGAATATTAACGACAATAAATCGCCGTCTCCATACTTTTAACTAAGCCTATAGATGTAGCAATAGTTTAAGGTTATGCGCAGTCTATCGGGAGGTAATGTAAATGCAATGTTGTCAATATGGTGACATGGAAAAACTATAATAGTAAGATAGGACTAATGTGTACTTGTGTGTATTCTGAAAAATAAAGTTTGTGGATCAAAAAACTCCTTGCGTTTTAACAAGGTTTACATTCGCTATCGTTGTTAGGCAACTTCAACTCTTTCCCACTATAGCATACTAACAAGGAAAGGTTTCCAACCCGATGAAACTTGGTAGAATATATATATAGTAAAAATGTATTTCGACCGTACTGTATAGAGTATGTATACGTTAGATTTTTCTAGAAGGGGCAACGAATTTTCTAGAGTGGGCAATGCACACCCTTGCTCCCCACGAGCTACGCCCATGGCTATAGGACAACTGATATTTTTCACTAGCACAAACCAGTATTACCTGTTATTAACAGATTTCGGCAAGATATAGGCAAATGCTCGTATGCTGGTACTTACTTGAACAGTATTTTCGAGTGCGTTGCAGATGGTTCTGATGTCTATTGTGAGCAGTAACGCTACTAATAAATACAAGACAAAGATTTGTATTTTCTGTGAAAACCAGAAAGTCAACAGAAAACGGTCGTGAAGTTCTTTATATTCTATTTATAGCATGTGTGCGATATGATAGTACTTTTTTTGTGTAAATTTCTTAAATATTTTATGCGATATGCGTTAGTTTATTGAGATTTAATTCTAAATTCAGTGCATTGTTTATTCCTTGCTTTGTTGTAGTTATTATATTAATGTTAGTTAGGATGCAATAGCGAGTAACAGCTGGTTCACAACTCATATATAACTGTCTAATGTTTTCAACTTGCGGTGAATATGAGTAGCTATTAAAAGCACAAATACATTTTACAAGTTTATTAAAAATATTTGAGCATTAACATATGGAAAGCAAATATGTGAATAGCACAATAAATTAAATAACAAAATTTGTGTTTGTTAAAAGATAATAAAATAGTACATAAACACCAAATTAAATTAAATTAAAAATTTACAGGGCTTTTAGTAGAACAAACAGCACAATATGGAATGTTACAGTTGGTCTAATAAATCTTTTTGCACACGTCATTGTTGAGTGACACAAGCAAAGATCGCCGGTTAATTTAACTATTTTTGTTTAAGATCGGTATCGAATATTCAAATACATATCTGACACAGAAGTTATATGTAAACTACGACGTTAATCAATTGACAAATTCAATCAGATTGCGTTCATTGTTTCGTCGTGCGTACAATACTTTGAGTGTCATTTCTTCTTTTCTTTCCGTTTTAATTTACTTTTATTCTTTTCTATATTTTGCAAGAGTAACTGTTCTTTTTAGAACACAGATCGGTGTGAATTTATGTGCTAAGTTACTAAAAATTCAGACAATTTATCAAATAGATGTTAATGTAATTTAATTTCAAATAATGCCTGGAAAACGTCTGAATTCTAAAGCGCAAGAACTTGTGCTAAATGTTTTGGATTTCATCGAGAGAGGAAAAAAATGGATGGCCTATGTTATCTGTAAATGCTGTTTACCAAGTATGTGTTCTAATGGTGTCTGATAATGTTTATGCATTGATTAATATTGCAGAGAGTATGTGATGCTGTTCGTATTTCTCGTCCAACTGTTTATGCTATTAAGAAGCCAAAGATGGTGAATCCAGTTCTTTGTTTCCCTGGTAAAAAGAGACCTCGTGGTAAGCCAGAAAAATATGTATAAACTATATAACTTATAATTGTGATAATTCTGTTTCCTTTATTACAAAAGTATTATTTCAGAAAAACATGTTACGTTGCAAACTTTAAGAGATGAACCTAAGGTCAAGGAAATTGTAATCTTATCCAGACAATTCTTGTCCATTTTGTTAAAGGATATTGGGTTTAAATCTCGCAAAGAAGACAACAGACGTGCTCTAGTTGAGAGACATTAGGTTGCATTAATGCGCAGCGTATTTCTCAAAAAGTAAGTAGATATCAAATTCTCCAAGACCAGTAGTGTTTCTGGATGAGACCTGGATTTATTCAAAAGGGAACAAAGGAATGTCTTGGCAAGATGATTCTGTCAAAAGTGTTCGTAGGCCAGAGGGTTACGATTGTAAACGTTTAATTATTTGATCGATGTATAGCACGAAATTCAAGCAATGGGTAACGACACAGTTTCTTCCGAGTATTCCAGAAAAATCTCTTATTGTAATGGATAATGCCCCGTACCATAGCGTTGTATTAAATAAAGTTCCGACCATGTTATCGAGAAAACAATCAATTACGGATTGGTTAAACGAAAACAACATAAATTTTTCAACCGATTTAACAAAATATGAATTGTTGGGTTTGGTAAAGAGACATAAGCCTGAGAAGAAGTATGCAATCGATGAACTAACAAAAGTGCATGGTCCTGATGTGTTCAGGCTACCGCCATCTCACTGCGAGTTTAATGCTATTGAATTAATTTGGGCTTCAGCGAAAGGTTATTATAATAAACATATTGGCTGGGATGGTTATCGAGACGAAAATGTTCTCAGAATGTGGAGTGAAGCATTAGAACATTCTAGCCAAAATACTTGGGAAAATTGTGTAAGGCATACAAATAGTCTAATTAAGAATTGGTATGAATGGGAAAAGCATTTGACGGATATTGAAATTGACCCCATCATTATTAATCCAGGAGAACCTTCAACATCGGAGGAAGAACTGGAGAGCGATTAATTCATAATTGAAGGATATTTATTCATTATCTATTGTTATATCATTTCTAATATTAATCTTTTTGTACTTTATTATTGAATATGTATATCTATTGCATATGTAACTATAAACCTCTTCTACTATATAATGTATCGAGTTTTATTATATGGAATATTAGTGATGTTTGTCTTGCCTTATTTTATTTAGTTTATAAAATTATCCATAAAGGCCATGAGGCCACATTTTAACATTGTCTAGTGCCTGCAACAACTAATATTTGAAATATATATTATACTAATTGTAAGACGTCAATTTGTTTCAAATTGAAATTATCTCTGTATTTAAAAGTATTTCTTATATGAAGAATTTGTATTTTAACTTTTCGCTACCTTTCTTTAGAAAGAAAACAATGGGTAAATGTTTCAGTGCAGTTCCAAATTCTGCATTAGAAACTGAAGAAATATACAGAGTATGTCATTTGAAAAAGTTAATTTGAGTTCATTTCCTGCAAATACTGTAAGGGCAAAAAAATAGTAACATAATTAATCTATTGGTTAATATTGACTGTGTATTCATATCAATTAGAAAGAAATGATTGAAAGTAATGGCAATTGACCGTCTCTAGACTTTATACTGTACGCTAACCTCTCAGCCGTCGTCGCTTGATACTAATAATTGCAACGCAACGGTATAAATACGACGATAAAACTTCTCTTATCAATTTCTTGACAACGCTTGCATAGTACACCTTACTATTTGCACATTGTATTGTCCTGGTGGACTACTAAGATTGTACAAGGTTTGAAGAGAATCCGTATTCCAAACGTTGTGGTCTCCCTTTATCTAATTCAGTAATTTTACGCGAGTGTTACGCTAACAAAAAAAAAAAAAAGATTATTCACACTCATATAGAACACATTTTTGCATTGAATCATGTAACGCGTGAATCACATGCTTCCTTAAAACAGCTCGTTGATGGTTTTTTGTTGCATACTCATAGTCGAGCTTTAAATACTCTAACAGACACTTAAGGTCAGTTAAATGCCTATATTATTTTTCTTTTATCATCTAAATTAAATAACATCACAAAGAAAGAATGGGAAGGGTTCTCGAAAGGTGATCTATGTACCAATATTACGAAATTTACCAACTTTTTACGTGATAAATGTAATTTGCTCAGAACCATAGAAAACAGAAGTAATTTAACTAAAACAGAAGTAATCCTTCCAGTATTCGCAAAAAATATGAAAATAAACTTTCTCATATAATCACAACAAAGAACACTTACAATTTATGTGCATTCATTACTTGCGTACAAGAAACTCATTGATCTGCCTACAAAAAAGTCGACTCGAACAAGTAAGAAAATTAAATTTGTGCATTAATTGTCTAACAAGGAGAAGGTAAGGTAATCGGATTTTTGTAATTTTTGATATTTATGGTACGTGTAGTTTGGACTTTGAATAAGAATATTTCATAAATTACCAAGATAATCGATTTTGAAGCTTACCCTGCCAGTTAAATCCGGTAGTCGGTAGCGTTTTAGTGTAGTATTCGCGAGATTGTTGGTTCGAGTCTCATGGTGCGGAATTCTTTTTTCCCTTCAAAACGCACCATAGGCTTTCGTCATTCTTGTTCTCAATTATGAACAAACCAAATATTATAATAACTATATGCAGGAACATTCTTCAAGTACTTCATTGGTGTGCAAATTTAGTGACAGTTTGAGTGCTGAATGGACTGTTCGTCTTACTTCTAACAATGTGACAGCCATCCCTGATGATGCGACAGCGAGCGCTATTTGACCTTGTGCGCGAATCGGAGCTAAAATCAATGAAATTAGTAACGTTTTGCCAGTTCTGCCAGGTGCATCGAGGAAAAATATTCCTCCGTAGCCGTCGTTGACTGCCACCATCAATGTATCATACGCGGTTCTCTGCTGTTGATTCAAAATTCTGACCTTTGTTAGTACTGATTGACTTAAGTCTGGGATCCCGCTATAGGAAGATGCCATAAGAAACACGGTCAAAGTTATTCGCACAAATCTCAAAAACTTGGCATCTAAATGCATTGAAAAAATCCAAGTGAAAGATAAATGTATAAGACAAATGGATGGGTATTTTATAATGCTGAAATAACAATGTATATTAACAATAAAAATTCCTAAAAACGTGCAATTTTATGAGTTGAAAAAATCGTGTAACTTCGATAAATATTATGCGTTGCCCTTAGCAGGGGAAAATATAAAACATCCATCAGTGTGTAGTAATGTATGTAGAATTATTTTACAAAAAATGAAGCATATTGTTGCCTTCGTTTGTCTTATTTGTGCGAACAAAATAAAATTTAGTGACACAGCTTTTTTGTATTGGTGGTCGGTTACGTACGATAGAAAACTGTAACTGTGTTCACATAAATGTCTTATATTCGTCGAAAATTAATGTGGCACTTATGCCAAAGATGGGGCAAGACACAAATCTAAAATTACAAGATTTTTAGGAAGTAAGAAAACCAAAGTTATAGAACTGTCGTCTATTTACGTTTGGGGTTTATAGGAATTATTTTGTCTTACTACATTTTTATTTTATAAATATCTAATTTATCATATATAAATTATATATTAATACAATTAATACTTGCAATTGCTGTTATATGTTCACTTTTAGATGTATGTATATGAATAGTAGTAGTGATACTATAAGAGACTTTTTAGTAATACTTTATTCAGAAGACCCACAACCACGACAACCATTCTTTACAACTGACTGTCTGTGCTATGCTGTGACTGGCCGTCACTAGGACTGTGATTTATTGACATGACAATTGCGAGAACGACCTGACCTGCGTTAGGCGATTTCTAAGCATTTTTAAATCTACTGCTTATTTTACTTTAGATTTTAGTGATGATGGACAAGTAAAATTCCCAAGACGGAACGCTAAACACTTATATAATATGTTTATGATGTATGTCTGTGCATGCATATTTATGTGCATTTTAGATACGATATTAGATAATGCTATAAGCTCTGATAGAGAGCGTACTTAATTGACACAAGACGCAACTACTACTATAACCAAAAGATCGGAAGAAACGAACGAATGGGAGTTTGGTTACTCTGTAAGAGAGTATGAAGTACAAGTATTGTTAATATGCATGTGTGGAATTACATAATTTGCTATGTAACGGAAATTTATTTCTAAAAACACATTCTAGTTAGGTGCTCGTAAATAATAGTTTGATCGCATTTTGATTTAGAAGTACAGCTCAACAGACTGATGATGGCGAGAAGGCAGATTGCGAAATTGACCAATTCGCATGTCGTCTAGTACGTACTATATAAACAATGTTCAGTGGCGCGCCACAAATGCAACTGAGTACAACTTATCGAGTGCCTTTAGCGACAAAATGCATTTATTATGCTCGGCACTGGTATTGTGCGAAGTACTTCTTTCTCTCTCTTTCAAATCCGTACAAGCACTTATATTTTTGGAAGGCGGAACCTTATCTGCGCGACCGCTCGCCATCACCCGTCTGTCAGACAGTAGAGCCCAGTCAAATTAGTCAGAAATTTCACGTGAAATTACATTAATTCCGCACAGCAACTTTTTCTTGCAATCGTTAGGGGATCCCTCTGGTAGTGTAAATGTCGATTTTCGACCGCCTAGAGGGTGTGCGTTAGTCGCCATTTTGATTTTTCCAAAAATGGGTTTTTGGCAAATAACTCGGTTATTTTTGACTTCAGGTGAAGAATGTAAGACAAAAGTTGTAGAAAATCAAATTCTCTACAATTTTGATGCTATATATTTTTTGTAAGATCGGTATTTTTCGAGTTATATTGTTTTCGAATTTCTTGGGCAACACGATGCAAAGCATGGGCTAAACAGGTTACGTATATCGTGTTTTGTAGGTACGTTTTAGAAATTCTGCTGCTTGTTGCATGTAGGCTGCTGCATCAGTAAGAAGTATTAATACTTTACTTGATTGAATTCTTCTTCATTATTTTCTGATAAATTCACAGATACGATGTAAAGCATGAGATAAACAAGTTACGTGTAACATATTTATATGTTTGGCATATCATCATTAAATTTTTGAATTGAAACTTTCATCAATTATTGAAACTACAATGTTAGCATTAACTTTATCTGCTACCTGACATTTAATTAAATATGGCTCGTACGGAATTGTTGGATTCAATACTCCTATAACATCGTTTACAACGCAACGGCCTAACAAATCAGTTGTTTCCTCCGATGAAACCGAAATGTAATTTTCATTTATGTTTGTTTTTATTATGTGGATTGTACGTTTGCATGCGGGAATATATTTTTTGGAAATTTGGGAATATAATTTTTCTGTAATGTGGATTCATCAGGAATGTCTATTCTTATATTTAGTCAGAAACGACAATATCCAATTAGTGAAATTGTCAGTAAGTGTTGTATTGAAGAACCAGAAGACATTGCTAAGATTAAATATTAAAGAAGCTCCAGCTGTAAACTATAGAAAAATAAAACCAATCTAATCTAACTAAAATAAATTCAAAACAAATTCCCAATCCGATCCAAAACTTAAAAATTCTTTTATTTCTTTAAAAAATACAGGAAAACTAAAACCAAACGTTGCTAATAATAATAAAAGAGAGAACGATAACGATACGAATATAAATATAAATAAGGAAACGATATAATAATGATAATATAAACTACAAAGGATGTAACAGAAATCAACTTTAGAAAACGTTAATATTAACCTCTTTCTAGAAGAGCCAAAATACTAATATATGTGTACCACCGTACACGCACAATGCGTTTGCTGGAAGTAGCATTGCGTTTATATAAAACTAGTAGGGATTAAGTGCCCTAAACCGTCCGTGCCATTATTTATATATGCATAGTCGTATTTTAGTATTTTTTTATAACATCTTGCGTGTACTAACGGTATTATAAAATTAGAACACCGCACAGGTTCTTCTCCTGTATTATACCTTCGTTCGAACTAACTTCGGGTTTTAACTTTAGATACCGCCACTAATCAACACAATATATCTTCCATCGCACTGAGGGTACTTCTCACACTAGGGTATCCCAGCCTTAACATGTTAAGTGCCGTCATACAAAATAAAAATATATTTATAGGGTGCCAATATATAATAACAGTTAATTAAAATATTTGTGATAAAAAATTAATTTGTGAAAATCGTTTTTGTATATGTGAATATTTTGTACCGTTATACGTGTGACAGCCGGCGGTGCACACGGCACTCAACGTGTTAACACATTTCGATCGTATTGCCATTTTCGTTCAAATTCTCGATTGAATGCATCGTACATGGAGCAATTCAGTGCTGGTATTCCTAATTCGGGCAATATCTTGCCGGACATTATCAGGCACAAATCCTCTATAGAAAGCAATGCCTCATTGTAGATCTCCGCGTTAAATTCAAGTTCAGGAATCGCGGTTGTACCCACTCGATGCAAAGTGTCTTCAGCCATATTGCCTTTGTATTTGTTCCATAAATAAAGTGGGTTAGATGGGAAATACGTTGAAATAATGATGGCAAAAAGTGATCTAATTTGATGTGCAGTAGACGAAATAGGAGCATTAGCAAGTATATGATCCCAATGAACGTCATCCTCGAGCAAATGTAAACGCTGATACTCTTCTCGATAGGTTGCGCACAACCGTTGACACTTCGTAGAAATTTAAATGAAGTCGGATCCACGAACATTAACCAATAATAAACGCAGGTAAAAACATTCGTCATTGCTCGGATGAACTACGTGAATGCGCCACAATGCATCGGTTGAATATACATTCACGTATCCAGCAACAGGCTTTCCCTGTTTCCGACGTTAGAATCTTTTTGATGATGCGTTCCATGTAAAATATTTCAGCATCTCCTAGTAAAGCAGTGTTCTTGCAAATGGATCACTTGCGCATGTCGCAAAGAAGCTTGTCAGCGTTGTCGCTGGTGGTCGTTCAGGTCTCTGCGCTGCGTTTGCTGCCGTAAAATAAACATATCTTCCTATTTGATATTGCGCAACTTCATCGTTGGCATCAGAAGATGCAATACCAAATACAATCATGTTGCTTCCTTTCGTGACGTACTTGCAAACATATTTGATGGACTTGATAGAATTGCAGTACTCAACATTGCAATGCGCTTTGAATGTTTTGGAAAGCAGCGACGAATACGGAACAAGACAGTTGTTGTCGACTACAACGTCCTTATTTTTGGCTTTCAACGTTATCGTTCTGCCGTTATCCTCTGCAGAGCGACAACGATCCCCGGAGGTTACCGTCATTACCTGCGATTGTGTCAGCCAACAAAACACGCGGATAACGTTTGCAGCATTAGTTTTCGATCATACACGGTGATTCCCGGTTGTGATTGTCACATGGTCTCTGAATCATAATCGTCGTCATAACTTCATACAACTCTGAATCTGTTTCCTGATCTGGAATTTCTGCGCAAATGATGGCGTCTATCTTATCCGGTCTTATTTTCTCGAACATCCATAGGAGAATATGTGCAGGAGGCAGTCCTTTTTTCTGTCTGACTCCACAGAGTACATCAAACATCGCACGTCTTCGAAGACATGATACTTCACAATGAAGATCTTGAGCGCATTAAGTTTCTGCTTGAATACTCGTGCTGTGATGTCGTGACGATCGCTGGATGATTGACCGGGTAGTAACAGCTGTGTGATTTCGATACATTTTGGGTTGCAAGTGAAAGTGATGAATAAGTCCGGGCGATTGTATTGGCACACGTAGGTTATTGCATCTTGCGCGTATTCGTGCATGTGCCTTGGACATACGTCACTGGCAAAATGGTAAGTCGGTCGACATCGTTTGCATTTCCATCTAAATTCAGTTATGTTCGCTCCAAATGATGTCATTTGGAAGGTACTGTTGTATTTTTGTATATTCTCCAAAAAATGCTTCGATTGATGTTTTTGGCCAGAAAGCAATTATGCTAGTGGCTCTGGTGGCAGCGTTAATTGTGGTAATTTAACCTTTCCGCTTGCATAACATAATCCTGGCGGTTCATGTTGAAACCTCAAAGCATTGTAATATTGAAAAACAGTGCTCATGGTTCCGAAGTCGACCGATACGTCCGCCAAGTAATCGTTGGATCGTATCCGAACGCCAAACGTTCATGAATTGTTACATTTGGCCGTCTGTTTCCTCTACGTTCCAAATTATTTTGTACGTTATCTCCTACTGAGCGAGTCAAATTTTTGTGTTAACTTGGGTATAACTCTGGTATTTTACTGACTTAGATCATTGACTATCAGACGTGCGTATATACATATATATTCTTGGTTCGTTTAGTTGCTTGTTTACGTTTGCTAATGAATAATTGCCATATCCGGAAAAATTGATTCATACACGAACTTGGGTATTCTTACGATTTCTTCTGTACATATTTATGTCTTTTTGTCGCGAGGTTGTTTTGGATGCGTATATCATACATAAACAAAAGTTAAACTATCTCACACCAGCAGACCCAATCACACCCCACAACATCTGGCCCAAACTATCTCACACCACCAGACCGAAACCCACCCCACACTATCCGGCCCAAACTATACCACACCACCAGACCCAAACCCACATCACTACCACCAGACCCAAACCCAATCACACCACCAGACCCAAAGCCAATCACACCACCAGATCGAAACCCACCCCACACCATCCGGCCTTAACTATACCACACCACCAGACCCAAAGCCACACCACTACCACCAGACCCAAATCCACACCATACCACCAGACCCAAACTCAATCACACCACCAGACAGAAACCCATCCCACACCATCCGGCCCTAACTATACCACACCACCAGACCGAAACGCCCCCACACCATCCGGCCCTAGCTATACCACACCACCAGACCCAAACCCACACCACACCACCCGGCCCAAACTATTCCGCACCAGCAGACCAAACCCATCCCACGATATCCGATCCAAACTATTCCACACCACCAGACCGAAACCCACGCCACACCATTCGGCCTTAACTATACCACACCACTAGACCGAAACCCACCCCAGACCATCCGGCCCTAGCTATACCACACCACCAGACCCAAACCAACACCACACCACCCGGCCCAAACTATCTCGCACCAGCAGACCAAACCCATCCCACGCTATCCGACCCAAACTATTCCACACCACCAGACCGAAATCCACCGCACACCATCCGGACCTTACTATACCACACTACCAGACCCAAACCCACCCCACACCATCCACCTCTAACTATACCACACTACCAGACCGAAACCCACCCCACACTATCCGGCCCAAACTAAACAAGCAACTAAACGAACCAAGGATATATATATATATATATATATACAGGGTGTCCCAGACTTCACTCCCCAGGCTTGTAACTTCGTTATTGTTAACAATACATAAAACAAAGTATATATATTCTTAAATGGGAGGAAATTCTCTATACGATAGGAAAAACTAATTTACAAAAAGTGCGTTAGTGTAATGACAGCTATATTCGACTTTTTTTTTCAAATAGCACAGTATACTTTTTTTAATATTCAGATGGTACCTTTTATTCTCTTTACAGCCATATAAATTAATATGGGCCTTACATGGGAAAATTTTCGAAAGAAACTTGACCTAAAGGTTGCCATGCAAAAAATTGTGGTTTATAGTGCTTATCTAGTAGGCGATGAAATCAACAGCTTTCTACAAACAAAAATGTGTTTTTATTCGAATAGCAATTAATTAACTAATAATTACAAAACTAATGAGCAATAATTACAAATTATTACAAAAATTGTTCAAAATTGCTTCCATTAGTATTAGAGCATATCTCTAGACGATGCAGAAAATGTTTGTTTGTCGCTTCTAATAAAGTGTGCATGGAAATGTTTGCACACTCCTCTCTTATTCTGCCTTTTAGTTCATCCACATATATGACGGCTACCTTATAAACACGTTCCTTCAAGTAACCCCACAGATAATAGTCCAACGGCGTGAGGTCGGGAGAGCGAGCTGGCCATGCCACCGGGCCATGTGTTCCCATCCATCGTTGAGGAAAATTAGTGTCCAAATAATTTCGTACGATCGCACTGTTGTGTGCTGGAGCACCATCTTGTTGGTAGAACATATTTTGTCTTATATGAATAGGTACATTTGCCATAAGTTCTGGCAATATCTCTTCTAGAAAATGTAAATAGCGATTGCCAGTTAGTGTCCCATCGTAAAAATGTGGCCCTATTAGACGCCCATCAAGAATTCCACACCAAACATTTATTGAAAAAACGCATTGATTATTCATTTCTCTCAGCCAGTGTGGCTGTTCTGTGCACCAGTATCTGCAATTTTGTGTTGAAACCAATCCATTGTTATGGAATCTACTTTCGTCAGACCAGATTATTTGTCTTAAAAATCAGGTTGGTGATCATATTGCACTAGAACCCATGCAATAAATTCAAGTCTCCTCTCTGAATCTCCGGGGTGAAGCTTATGTGTGCGCTTAAATTTGTATGCTTTATAATGATTTCGTTTTAAAATGCGTTGCACTGACGATTTTGAACTATTACACTTTTCTATTTCTCTTAAGGAAGATGTAGGATTGACCTCCGTATAAGCAAGAACAGCTACCGTACGTCCTTCATCAGCAGCATGTATGTTCCTAGGAAGCGGTATACTTTTATTTATTACAAAAGATCCATGCTCCCTAAGATTGTTTTCCAAATTTTTAAACGTTTTATGATCAGCATGTCTTCTCTCAGGATATTGCTCGCAATACCTTCTAGCTGCCTCCCTCGAATTACTTCCACACAAACCATACACTAACATCATATCGCAATTTTCGGAATTGGAATAATTCATATTCTATCAAAATACAAGGAATAATAATAACTTCAATGAATTTAACAACATAAAGTGACAGAATTTTGTTTAGAAAACAATTGAAAATCAGCATGCTATTCGTCGGAATAGCACATGTACCTACCTACTTGATATTTTCTTTGTTAACGACAGTTGATAAAATATTTAATAGCTTTTATCTCGATAATTTTATAAGTGCCATTGTTAAATAATTTGATTTGAACTGAATATAACTTCAAGTGAAAATTTGTTCAAAAGATGCGTTTTTTTAATAAATGCGTTTTATAAATGTGGATACATTAAAAATAAACCTTTGTATTTATTAGATGTAGTTGATAGCATACATTTAATTGCTATTCGAATAAAAACACATTTTTGTTTGTAGAAAGCTGTTGATTTCATCGCCTATTAGATAAACACTATAAACCACAATTTTTTGCATGGCAAACTTTAGGTCAAGTTTTTTCGAAAATTTTCCCATGTAAGGCCCATATTAATTTATATGGCTGTAAAGAGAATAAAAGGTACCATCTGAATATTAAAAAAAAAGTATACTGTGCTATTTGAGAAAAAAAAGTTGAATATAGCTGTCATTACACTAACGCATTTTTTGTAAATTGTTTTTTCCTATCGTATAGAGAATTTCCTCCCATTTAAGAATATATATACTTTGTTTTATGTATTGTTAAGAATAACGAAGTTACAAGCCTGGGGAGTGAAGTCTGGGACACCTGTATATATATACGCACGTCTGATAGTCAATGATTTAAATTAGTAAAATACCAGATAAATTAACACAAAAATTACCGACTAGCAAATACAGAAAAAATCATAAGAATACGCAAGTTCGTGCATCAATCAATTTTTGCGTGTACGGCAACAATTCGTTTAACCAACGTTTAACTTCTATACTATTTAAGTTGGTACTGGTTGCTACTAGTTAATTAATCTCAGAAAATGTAAAATTATTGGTAAATTACTGAAAATTGTATTGATATTTGAACATATATTTGTAGAAAAAGGATAAAAGTTATTATAAATGGATTATAAATCATACTTATGGGATTAAATACATAAGACTTCGTTTGAACGTAACGTAAACACTTCAAGGTAAGATCGTTTTTCTGAAATTGTGACTCTGGGAGGCACGTCTCACAAAACTTTTATTAAGATAATTTATCACTCTTTAAGCCACCTTTACGGTGATATATTTACTTTTTAGGTCCCCTTTACGGCGCAATAATTTTTTTGCGAAAATGGATCGGGACTCATATTTAGCCAAAATACATTTGGAAACATCGAACTGATTGACAAACGTGAAGAATGGCTTTGACTGCTGGATATTAAGGAAATGAAAAGTATTTATATAGCTACCTTGTACAGTAAAGCAGAACAGCAACAATACGCTTACAAGAATGACTACTACCCGCTTTACAATAGCATTCCATACAACCAACTTTGATCGCATTGATATTTTCTTCAGATTTGATGAGGAATGTGCCTGTTATGATGTGAGGCCTCGATGTCAGGGCACTTGTTTGCAAACAGAGAGAGTAAATATTCATACTCTCAGCTGATTTGTACGTCACACATATAATCAACATTTGTGAATTCACAACCTGTTCACCTTCTATCATATTCCGCGATGACGGTGTTGCATTTGAAAATTCGTAAACATCATTCAATTTTAGATTTAACATTTTCTATTCTGTTATATTTATAATATATACAAAAGTAACAAACTGCTAATGTATCAGGGTATATAGCTGTTACTACGCGTCGACCGTATTGGCTGTATGATACGAGCGCCCTCCATCTCGCGGTGGACGTTTATGTTCTCAATTACGAACACACCCAAAAAAATTAACCAAATCGGATGAGCCGTTCTCAAGTGATGCTCTGTCATACATGTGGCAATTAATTTTTATATATATATATAGAAGATATTAAATGTAGGGAATTCCTTGACAGTGGAAGCCAATCTAACTTTATTACCAAGTATTTCTTCGACTCCGTAGACACTAATATGCCAATAGGTGGAGTCAATTTAACCTCAACAACGATAAGTAAGAAAACGCAATGCACCATTTATTCCATGCATAGTAATTTTGAAACACAACTTATTTTTCAATTATAAATCATATAACTGAGAATGTATCACAAATCAAACTAAAAGTTTACCTATGGGCTATGTCTTAGCAGATCCAATGTTTCACCAAACTGTTCCGATTGATATTTTATTAGGAGCAGGTGTATTTTGGGACTTGAAACACGACTAAGTGCGACTTCACAAAAATTCGCCTATTTTACAAGTGTCCGATTTGGGCTGGTTGCTTTCAGGTCCCATTGTATTTCGTTCAGTTGAAAGGTACCATTGCAATTTATCACAAAATTTAAATAAACAATTATCAAAACAATTAGAAAGGTTTTGAACAGTAGGAAATTCAGTTTTAGAAAACAACAGCTGTTATACACAAGAGAAAACAGCTTGCGAACAACATTTTGTTGACAATGCCTTCCGTGATCAAATTGGTAGATTCGTAGTAAGATTGCCGTTTAAAGATAGTAACGTTGCTCTTGGAAATTCACAAGATCGCGCTGTAAAATTATTTAACCATCTCGAAAGAAAGTTGTATAAATCCTCAGACAAATATTCGCAATATTATACTGAATTTATGGAGGAATATTTAGCTTTAGGCCATATGAAAGAAATTCTGCCGATGACCAGAGTGCAAAACATTATGTGATGTAGTAACCCTTTTACTACTAAGACACCTTATCTTTCTTAAATATAAATATTTTATTTCTTTACAAACAGAAAGTACAGAAAATTATATTGTCAAGTTGTTTATAACCATTACTCGGTAACATACATTACAGTCCTCCCTTCCAAGTCTTAAACAAAATTACAAATTAAGACGATCAGGTGGTTTTATCTGTCTACGGGGTCTACTATTTAAATTTGAAGTAGGCGCTTGTACATTCAGTTAAAATATCATTTGGCAATTAATGATCTATTATCCACATTCTTTTGCTCATTTAATAGCTTTAGAGAACTATTACAGTATCTAGACTACTTGCATGTGAGATACACGTATTTTCGTAGCTGTGTGAGTTTATGGTTGATGCTAAGTTAATTGGTTTGTTAAAAACTTGTGTTTAACACCATTTTGAAGTTTGCGTTATTTTCTACTCGCGAGTAGTAAGTAAAATTCAAAATTCTTAATAACGTTCCTGCTTTAAGCAATTTTACTTGAATTCGGTGCATGTATTTGTTTCTTGCACTTGCATTTTTGTTTTATTTCGTTTTCAATATAGTATCTGCCATACAATATTTTCGATCTCCTTTTTCCATCTGTCTCTGTTGCTGATCCTCTCCGTTGCCCATTCTTTCCTGTGTAAGTTTACTTTGAAGTCCCTGAGACGGGCAGCTCTAGGGCGAAGTGTGTGTCCCCGTTAGATCCTTACAGTTTCTTTGCAATACTTACTGTAAAATAAACAAAAAATGTACTGCTGCGGCTCTAACGCCGAGCCACATTTAATTGTTAAGTGTGCAATTTGTGACCACTGTTATAAAATTGATTGCGTAGATATTTGAAAAGCTGAAGCGCGGAAAATTCACAACAAAACTGGTCTTGCTTGGTCGTGTTCTGACTGCGCACGTATGGGTAATGACCTTAATAGCTTGAAGCTGTAATCGTTGGTTTGCAAAATCAAATCAAGCAGTTTGAATCTAAAATATCTTCCGGTCTTGGTTCTGAGTTAGATGTTCTCTACAATAATGAAAAGATTATATCTGAATTATCCGAATGGCAACGTCGTAGTACTAATTTAATTATTTACGGTCTTATCGAAACAAAGCATGGTTCTAAGCGAGATCAGGAAATAGATGATAAACTGTCAATTAATGAAATATTGAATCACTTAAGTATACCTATTGATGATGTTGCACCAATTCGCTTAGGTAAGTTCGATATTACCAAGCCGATTATGAAACGTCCTATTAAGGTTCGTCTGCCATCTGCCGATTCTGTGTCAACCGCTTTCCGAAATTGTAAAAAGCTTAAAAACTTCGAGAAATATCGCAATATTTCAGTGTCTAGCGACAAAACACAGATGCAACGTAAATTATACCAGCTAGTTAAATCTGAGTGTGAACGACGTTTAGAGAGTGGAGAGACATATTTGGTAGTGAAATATAAAAACAGCATACCAGTTGTTACTTCTAGCAACTTGACACAGGGAAATTAGTTGGCCCCAACAGTAACATCGACACGAAATTAGGCATATATTACCAAAATGTACGTGGGATTAGGACTAAACCTAATTTAATATATGAATATTGTTTTGTTTGTGATTTCAATATCATAATTTTCACTGAGACCTGGTTATCCGCTGATGTTGAGAATAGTGAATTCGTACCTCCATCTTATACTGTTTTCCGTAAGGATAGGAATTGTGAGGCTGCTGGGTTGAGTGGGGGAGGCGGTGTTCTTATTGCGGTTGATGCAACTATATCATGTGAAATCGTTGAGCATGCTTTCTCTGACAACTTTAGCCCTCTGATTGATATTATTATCACTAAGTGCACTTATAGGAATTTCCGCTTTATGGTTGTGGCAGTGTATGTACCACCATATTTATCGGCAGACGACATTACTCTCTTCCTTGAGGCTCTTGAGCTGGTAATTTCAGATGTTCCACTGATGTTGGTCGGCGATTTCAATATAAGAAGTTACTTTCCTCCAAACGATTTTACTTTATCCATGGGTCTTGACCAATTTAATAGCGTTCTCAATATTAACTCACGCCTTCTTGACCTCGTGTTTTGCAACATTGATTCTCACATGTTAGTCAATCACTCTATTGGTCCTATTGTTAATGAGGACTCATACCATCCAGCGTTGCATATTTTCTTAAGCGTACCATGTGCATCTTCAATGAAATGTTTTCCGACGAATACCAATCTACGCTTCAACTTTTCGCGTGCTAATTTTGATACTGTTTACAGTGACATGTTCGATGCCGACTGGAACTCTGTTTTGAACGCGGAGGATGTGAATACAGCTGTCGACCGGTTTTATCAAACATTATACAGAATAGTGAGTAAATCTGTTCCGACCTCTCAGTATAGGCCTACTTCTTATCCTCCTTGGTTCAGCAAACCTCTAATTAATAAACTTAAAATGAAGAACTACTATCACCGAAAGTGGGTAACTACTGGTAGCCATAGGTTTTATGATGATTTTGCGCGATTACGTAAGCTTACTAAACAAGAAATAAGCATCTCTCACGCAGAATACCTCAATAAAATTCAAACTAATCTGAGGTCTGACCCTAAAGCATTTTGGCAGTGTATCAATACAAAAAAGAGTTCATGATGCCAGGCTTCTACAAGAGAATCTAGCAATTATTAGCGGTTGGTGTATCCACAATAAACTTCACCTTAATGTTGATAAATGCTGCGTCGTCAGGTATACCCGAAAGGTATCGAAGATTATCTATGACTACAGTCTCCGTTGCCAACTCCTGTCCTCATCGGATACTGTAAGAGATCTTGGAGTATTGTTTGATGATAAACTTTGTTTTGGTCAACAAGTTACATCAGTATGTAATAGTGCGTACAAACTTCTCGGTTTCATTCTTCGTAACACACGAACATTTACTGATTGCGCTGCTATTAAAACTCTTTATTATGGATTAGTTCGGAGTAAATTAGAATATGCAGCGATCATATGGTATCCTGACTATACATCTCACCAACTTCGACTTGAGCGAGTGCAGCGACGTTTCTTAAAATTTTGAACATTAAAGGAGACTGGTGACTATCCGAGGAGGAACTACGATCATGCACAACTGCTTCTGTCACACGAATTGTCATCACTTCATAGCGCTATCAACGCACTAGTGCGGTGTTTCTTTACAGACTCATTAACAACAGGATTGACTGTCCTGAGTTGCCTTCTTGCGTACCTTTTTATGTGCCTGCCAAAAAGTCGCGAAATATATGTTCATTTTACTTGGATTCTATAAGAACAAACGTCATGTACCTAGCGCCCATAACACGTCTGTGTCGTTGTGGTGATATGTTATATAAAGACATTTTTGTGGGGAGTTAGTTTAATATTACGTATATATAAGGTAGCACATATATGTATGTACCTATGTATAGTTATAGAAATACTTTAATATGAGGACGGGTGTATCTCTTCGTTCAATTGTTGCATATTGTTCTTTGCTTAGTGTATTTAGCTTGATTGTATGTGTCCGTTGTGGTTTTGTACTGTTGGGCACGAAATAAACTATTATTATTATTATTATTATTATTATTATTATTATTATTATTACAAAATTTCCCTAATCTGACTATCTGACCCAAATGTCTTTTCCATTCTATATTTTGATCTAATGGTCTACATAAGTATTGTTACGGTCTCCTCTTTTGGAGAAAGCACCAATGCGGTTACCCGCTTGCGTGTGGATATAGAAATTAAAACAGGCTTTTCTGTTTTATGCCGGTTTATTTGATAGATATGATTAGTAATACATTTAATACACATAAAAGAACATTTTCATCAGATAGCTATAATTGACACAGTTACTATATAACATTTCTACACACAGATATGATCGACACTCACAATAAAAGAAACGATGGTAAATCATCATTCCAAGGTCAAATTTTTTAGATAAAAAAATGTATCGCAATTATGCTTATAATGTGTATCACGTCTAGCGTGTACTGTGTTTTAGCCTATTTGCCTTAACGCTTATATCTTGCATTTAAGTCGGGCGGTGAACGACGGTCTGTTACTTGAATCCGAAGAATCGGATGGTTCTCGCTTCGGAAAAAATTTAGAATGTATTTGTGGCTAAACGTTTTAGAATACGTTTCGTTCAAAACAGTTCAAGTATTTCGTCTTTGCGTTTGTCCTAAACGTTCTAAATACGTCAGCCACAAACGTTTGCGCCTAAGCGCGGTAAAAACGGCGAAGCCGTACCATATATGTCTCTTAGGACGGAGACGTTAACATACGTTTGTCTTAAACGTTTAAATTTACTGAAGACCGAAGTCTACACAAAATTTTATGCGGCCGCGCGGTAGCCGAGGTCTGTTAGACGCTAAAATGAAGGAACGTAAGTTCGTATAGTTTCAAAATACGTTTGCCCCTAAACGTGTATGCAGTCGCAAATCGGATGGCGGTCGCCGATGCGTATACTTTCGTTCATCGTACGACAGAAGACGGACGGGTCTTCTACGGTCTCGCTAGGAGATTTGTACGTATCTGGTCTTAACGTACTGAAGCACTTATGAAATGTAGATCGAACGTCTAGGAAGGCGGTTCTCAGTTCTAAGACGTTCGGGTGGTCTTATACCCAGCACGCATGTCCCTGCTTTGCTATATCTACATCCATATCTGTGTGCTTCGCCTTCCCTATAGTACCGACGAAGCCACAGAATGTTTATTTGAATGATTCGTCGATTCCTTTGAAACGAGGCCTAATGCAATGGGTTAAGATGATTCACTCGGCGCTCGATCTTTTCAGACGGGGACTGCAGACGATTGACTTGTATTCACCGATGGTGACATTCGATACTTTCCATCTTCGCGCGGTTAACAGACCGACATATGCTCGTACGTCTGAACGTACGTTAAAATACACGCACGCACTGTCGTTAGCGTTTGATACAATATAAGCACTTACAAGAGTCAAAACATGAGATAAATTTAAATGTGGTACATATACGATACCTATAACACATATAACACAAAAAATTGAATATAGTTTTTAAAATATAATAGTAAGAAGTAAAAGGAACAGTTAATGAAGTTACAAAAATTACAAATCTTGATATATAGCAAATATTGAAATAATATTACATATAAAAATATATATATATATATATCTTAATTCTAAAACAAATGTCTAAGTCTTTAACAAGTATGTCTCTTTCCCCAGACGTGGTGTGATTATCGCTTTTGTCCACCTGCCTTTAGGTAATTACCTAAAATCTTTAACATAGACTGTCTCCCCTTTTGTAAAACTGGAGAACCTGTCGCTGTGATGAAGCCTAACTTGATTTTCCATATCCTTTTGTACCACATTTTTTGTTAAAAAGTCTAGTCTAGTTTTAATTTTACGGGAAAACATTAATTGTAATGGAATTTACCCTGTCATTGAATGTGGCGTGTTTCGATATGAAAATAAAAATTTGTAACTGCTTGAATTTGTCATTTAGTAGCTTCTTTAATGAGTTTTTAAATAACTTAACATAATTTTCGGCTGCGCCATTTGTGGACGGATGATATGGTGCGCTAGTTACAACTGCAATTCCATTTTGTTTACCAAAAAATTTTGAAATTCCTGCGATACTAATTGCGGACCAGTATCGGAAATAATAATGTTAGGTAACCCAAAACCCAAACACACCCTTACTCTATCGTTAAACTGTCTGTTTTCGGCATTTCATATATTTCCGGCATTTTGAAAAAGAATCTATTACAATTAGGTAAGTTTTCCCATGAAAAGGTCCCAAGAAATCTATGTGTATCCTATCAAAAACATTTCATGAAAAGGTCCCAAGAAATCTATGTGTATCCTATGAAAACATGTTTACCTTCAGGAAATTTGATCAATACCGCTTTATTAGGTGCCTCTGAATTAATTATACAAACGTCACAGGTTTTTACTTAGGCTAACTTCCCAATATGTAGCTAGTGCTTCTTTATGTATTACGGAATACTTAATTTCGTTTTTGTTTAAAATTCTAGAAGCAATTATAGGTCGTTGTGTACCATCAGGAAACACCTAAAGTAAAACTGCACTTATACCTACTTGAGAAGCGTCACATACTAACTTTAACGGAATATTTGGGTAAAAATGTGTTAAACACTGATCAGATGATATAATTTCCTTTGATCTGAGAAACGCCTTATTACTTATTTCTGTCCATTCGAAAATGGAATCTCTCCTTAATAATTTATAACGAGGTTCTAATAATGTTGACAAATTCGACACGAATTTCCCATAATAATTTATCATACCTACATATATAGGCTTTCACTTCTGCCACTTGTGTCGGTTGAGGACAGTCTACTATTGCCCTTAAGTTGTCCTTTTAAGTTTTTAAATGTTCACCTTTATTTCTCCCAGTTACCACCATATCATCCAAAAAATTCATAGTGCCTTTTGTTCCTTGCAGTGTTTTCTTCTACCATTTGAAAATGGCGCAAGCTGGTTTGGTACCATATGATAATCTATTTAATTTGTATATACCATGGTGGGTACTCCACCCTAATAAATATTCCTGCACAATTCTAATTGATTGTATGCATTTGAAAAGTCTAATTTTGTAAAATATTCTACGCCCTGCAATGCCGCAAAAAGTTCCTCTATTTGAGGAAGTGGGTGTTTTACATCTTTAATAAACTTATTAACTGTGATTTTATAATCAGCACAAAGTCTTTAATTACAGGTACCAGATGTGTACCCCAATCAGAATTGTCAATTAAAGAAATAACGCCCTTATGTTCCAATTCATCCAGCTCTTTATTTATTTTTTCCTTTAATAAGAATGGTACTGGTCTAGGTTGGCAAAATATAGGTCTTGCCCCTGATTGGAGTTTTAATTCAAGTTTAATACAGTTTATTTATGTTACAACCTAGTTCTTCACTAAATAAATTGGAATATTTTCCTAAGATCTTTGTCTTGTTCAACGTTATTTACGTGTCTAATTATATTGTTTGTAAGATCTTTAATATCAAATGGTTTCATTAAATCTCGTCCAATTAATGGAATTATTCCATTTTTAACTACTATTAATCTACATCCCTTTAACACTCTATCTCTATATCTTAATAAGGTCTTCAAAGTCACTGACGTTAACGATCTTCGGGTCAAATTTGACCCAAGTAGAAAATTGTATACATAGTTAACAATTTACTTTACTTAAGATGTTATTAGACTTCAAATATTATTTCTAACTATACTCAGCATATGTTAGCCGTATTTTTAGTTTTTGTAGTATTTAGTATTTTTATTGTAGATAAACGAGTACATTGTTTTTATAGAGCTAATTCCAGTAATATAAGTACATATATTATATCTAAAAATTTAATCTTATATAAATATTATATTCAATTATTACACTGGTTACATAAAGTAATTGTTGTAGAGTACTGTTTGCACAAATTTTTTTGCAATTTATATATACTAATGGTGTTTTATTATCCGTTTTGGGGCATAATTGGCAACGACTTCTTTTAATTGCATTTTTGACTGGTTCACATATTATTTCTTTAGATTTGGCTGAAGTTGACGGCTACTGATCCTGTTCTGCTACATCACGTATTTTTGTGCTATTTCTCGTGACAGTGGTGCTCTTGTGAACGTTTTTCGGTTCTTTATATAAGGTGTGGGAAGCTGCATACCTAAATTTTCTACGAAGTGTCGACGTTTGGCAAAACAGCTTTCGTTGCATCCATGGTTGGCTGATGTAAATAGTATAAAAGCATTGTAAGCTGATATATCTAACATGTTACTAAATACTACTGGACGCCATCGATCCTTTTGCAAGTATAACATGACACAACTTTATCCACCGTATCTACTCATCCTTTACATTTATTGTAATCTAGTATTATCTGCAGTTTTTTGTCTTCGCGATTACTAACTTCTGGGTTGTGATGCAAGGTGCTGAGAAGATTCACAGACTTATTTTTTAAGGAATATATGAAAGTAGGGTAGTTGCCTAGGTAAAACAAAAAAATGATGAAAATACAGGTCTGCCTTTAATTGCCAATATCTCTGGTGATAGTTCAGTTTTATTTTTACGTATAGTTCCTACTAAAGCTATTTGTTTTTTGTAGTAATTTTTGTCCCAATTGATATGATGTAAAAAATTATCTGAAGCCACATTATGACTTTTCATACTAACTGCTAAATCCTGTATACGGTTCTATATTCCAGGCATAACTAGTAGCAGAATCGCAAAGCACCCAAAATTTTACACCATATTTAGCTGGTTTTGACAGAATGTATTGCCGGAATGGACACCTTCCTCTGAATGTAACTACCTGCTCATCGACCCATTTATTCCACAATTCACATATCGGTGCAAACTTGTCTTGGATTCCTCGCTCACTGCGAGTATCCTTATTGTCAAATCTTATCACCCTTGAAAGCGTTTTGAATCTTTTCATTGGCATGATTGTTTTAAAAATTGGTCTACCTTTCTCAGAATCCCACAAACTCTCCGTAATTTCATTATTTGACCTATACACTCCAGCTATCAATAGTGTACCAATAAATGCAAACATTTCGGTGTTATCGACGTCGGTCCGATCATTACCAAAAACACTTTTACCTTCATTATTGGTATATTTCAAAAATTACCGTTTCCTATGTTCGGCAAGTATGATAAGAGGAAAAGAGAAAGATACATTTAGCGGTACTAACGCTCAATATATACATATATTTAAATTACCTGTTACTAAGGCCCAAATTATGTCGCAAATTGCGTTGTTCGACATAACAGAAACTCAAGCTTTTTACTCCAGGTCAAATTTGACCCGAAGACCTTAAGCGTAAAAAATTTAATATATGCTCTTTTTCCAAATATATTTTTCCTGAAAGTTAATGTAGCTGTTGAGACTTGAAATTAAATAAAAGTCAAAAAATATCAAAGATAAAAACAACTAATTTTCAGAAAACAAATTTTTCTCATAAGATGGGTCAAAGTTGACCCGAAGACCTTATGAAGCTTAATACTTTATACATTCTCAATCTTTTCTTGTTTTGCTTCTTAGTCTTCCTTTCGAGAGGCTGAAAAGAGGAGTTCTAAAATTATAAATTTAGAAATAAAAATTAAAATTTTCTCGTTTATTTGACTTTACATTTTAAATTTTACTTTCTTGCTTTTTTCATTATTCGCTTTTTAATTTAGAAATTTTTGCAACTAAATAAACTGCACACTCCGTCAGTTTTTGAGACTTTTGTCCCTCCTGCGTTTGGGTTGGTATCTCTCTCGGTCGGTTAAAGTTCATCCGTCAACCTATTTTGACACAATCGTACCGGAAACTCTTCATTCGTGGTCATGATCGCGCGGTGAAAAGGTGTTCTGCCCGGGTTACGGTTGCCTCGTTTATCTTTGACACCTTTCATTATTTCAGAATTTTTTCATCTTTTGACAGCCGTTTCGCACGCTGCTGCATCATGAAATTTATGATCTGTTTTTTAATGTAATCATTTACTCCAAATGTTTTGCACAAATCTTTCGAATTGTTCATTTTTGGTAAGTACTTTTCCTTTTTCTATTGTAAAGAATTAGCAACTAATGTACTTTTATTGTCTTCAGTTAATCCTGATGAAGCATACCATTAGATGCAAAATATCGCTATAAAACTAAATTTGAACATACTACTATTCAATGTATGATTGCTGAACTCCTCAATAACCTTCGTGTCACCTTTAGTCTCAACCGCAAAGACTCCTGGTCTGCATTTTTTATAGTAATGGGGTATTACCAAGACATCTCGCATATATATATATATATATATATATATATATATATATATATATATATATATATATATTAGTAAGCAAATTCGACCATAACAGTAGAAAGTTGTGGGAACAATATTCTAAGCGAAGTAATTTACCCACTATTTCAGAATTACTAAGCTTCTTAAAAGATAGTTGTCAAGCACTGCAATCAACTATAAATAGTAACACAATTCTGAAATCGACCCATAAACCAAAAACTATCGCTAATTTCGCTTCTCAAAAATTAAATTGAATTCATTGTTCTAAATCGCATTCAATATATCAATGTCAGAACCTTTTAAAGAATACCCCAGAAGAACGATTAAAAATAATCAAAGTTCTTAAGGCGAGTACTAATTATTTAGGTCCACGACACACAGCACAAGAATGCAAATCTACTCGCAGTTGTTTTATATGCAAAAAACGCCATCACACCCTTTTACAGGTCAGCGATGCGCAGCAGGCTATAACTGTTGCTTCACATTAATTTAAGAAGAGAAATTACTTACTGTTTTCTACAGCAATAGTTCACCTAAAAAATCGTCGCGGAGAGTTAATCCAGATCCGAGCTCTGATAGAGAGCGGTAGTGATAGCAATTTTACGACCAAACTATTCAACAAACTAGGTTGCAGATGTCACGGTATTATCCAATAACAATATCTGGAGATTATCATGCATTTTTATCTTTCTTAATCGTAGATAGAGTTACTGCACGAATACCTACGATCGCTTTAGATGTTGAGCATCTAAATATATCTTCAGATATTAAATTAGCCGACCCATAATTTTTTAAACCCGAAGACATTGATATGTTAATCGGCGCGGAAATATTTTTGTATTAATCGATGACGGGAAAATCATATCAGGCAGGAATAAACCTATTTTACGCGACTTCAAACTTGGATTGTTAGTCACTGGACGATTGAGTGCGAAAGGTTTGACAAAGTCATTTTGTCATTTGAGTATTGAAGATAATTTGCGAGTTGGATAAAGAGTTAGAGCGGTTTTGGAAATTTGATGATTACCCGGAAGATAAAATATTCAGTACGAACGAGGCACGATGTGAAAAGCATTTCATGCAAAGTACTACTCGCGATGAAACAGGACGATATACGGCGGCTCTTCCTTTTGCCGATAACAAAAAGCTACTAAGAGATAATTTGAAAGATGCCTTATCACGGTTTCAACGATTCGAATTAAGATTTGATCGAAACGAAAACTTAAAAGATGATTATTCGAACTTTATGTCAGAATACGAAACCTTAGGACATATGAAGCGCGTAAGTAACTTAGCGGCGGGGATTAACGAACGCACAAACAAAGCGGAATACTATATTCCATATCATCCGGTATTCAAGGCGTCTAGCTCTACTACGAAACGAAACGAGTAGTTTTTGACCCGTCCTCACCAACTACTACTGGGTTGTACTTAAATAATGTCCGTTTAGTTGGTCCCACTATTCAAAGTGAATTATTTTTAATCCTCGTGAGATTTAGAAAACACAATGTAGCCCTTATGGCGGATATTGAGGAGATGTTCAGGCAAGTGAACGAAAGTAAAGAACATTGGGATTTTCAAGGCATACTTTGGATAAATGATAGAAATGATCCTATTGGCATATATCAGTTATGTACAGTTACGCACGGTATAACTCCCGCCACATTCCTAACAACGCGATTGCCGAAAGTCGCTCAAATCCATACCCACTTGCTTCTCGTACCAAAATCAACGATATGTACGTAGATGATTTAATAACCGGTAGCAATAGTGTAGAAGGTGCAATTACACTAAAAACTAAATCAGCCAAGTACTTGCTGATGGTGGTTTCAACTTGGGAAAGTGGGGAAGCAACTCAAATGAAGTACATGATGAGTGTAGGCGCAGTGGAAGTAAAAGTGAACGCATGATTAGGCACAAAGGTGATAATCGCACGCTAGGAATAATGTGGATTACCGACGATGACACGCTTAAATTTTCTTTCGAAGGTAGCGAAATCATTAAGCCGTTAACGAACAGAACTATATAATCCACAATATCGAAAGTTTTGATCCTTTGGGTCTACTAATTCCTCTTGTAAATCAAGCAATGTCATTCATACAACAGCTGTGGACATTCAAATTAGACTGGGACGATGTTGTGCCTAACGAAATTCATGGCAGGATCATGGTTTCGACTTGAGCAGCAATTAAATTCATCTAATCAAGTGACCATACCGCGTTAAGTTTCGTGCACTTCCCCAACGAATATACAATTGTGCGCATTTTGCGATAGAAGCGATAGTAGATTGCACAACGATCTACCTTTTTAGTAACGTTAACTGAAATGTCGGCTCAATTAAAATATAAGGCTAAAGCATTTGCGCATAGGTCAGCTGTTTTAAATTCATCGGTGTTAGATATGTCATCATTGACGGAAACTATGCCACTTAGTTCTTCGGATTCAGATGAGGACGAAGATTCAGGTTCCTTACTTACTCCTTTGCCCATTCTTACTCCAAATACCGTTAAAGAAATAGTTCCTGTTTCGTCTTGGGGAATTAAGTTTTGTGGTCATCCCAAACACATTTCGCTTACCGCTTTTCTAGAAAGGGTCCAGGAATTAAAATTTGCGCGCAATGCTAATGACCATATTTTATTTATCTCCGCTGTGGATTTATTTACTGATAATGCACTGATTTGGTGTCGTGCCAATCGTAGTACTTTCTCTTCCTGGCATGATATTACAGTAGGTTTGCGTTTGGAAGTTCTGTCACCTGATTATGATGATCGACTTTTCGATGAAATCAAGCGACATACTCAAGGACCTCACGAATCTATCGGAATGTATTTAGCATTTATGAAGAATTTATTTTCTCGTCTCTCAGTTAAAATGTCTGAAGCCACACAAATTAAAATCATATTAAAAAATCTCTTACCTTTTCATCAAACCCAATTTTGCCTACATGAAATTACGTCACTCGAACAGTTATTAAAACTAGGTCGACAATTGGAAACTCTAAAAGCCTCTGTAGATGCTTATGTACCACCACCGAATAGGTCAAAAGTCTTAGAACCGGACTTAGCATATCTCCATGCTGAAGCATCATCTTCGGCTGAACGTCAAACTACTCCGTGTATTACGCGCTCCAAGCTTGAATGTTGGAACTGTAGAAAGACTGGACATCATCCCTCGCGATGTCGTTAACCACGAAGCAAACATTGCTATAGATGTGGAAAACCAAATTTCACTTTCGCTACATGACTTACAACGGTCGGATGGACTGTGCTTCAAAAATTGGGAATTACGATAAAAAAGAAGAAAACCTTTTGTACGATTGAAAATGGAACACGATGTGAAACACTTGGAGAAGTAACAGTACCTGTTAGGTTGCAAGATCGGGAATATCTAATAGACATTCTAGTAGTTCCAGACTTACCACATTTGTTGATATTGGGAATGGATTTCTGGCAGCTCATGAGAATAATGCCAAATCTTACAGCTGGGGAATGGGTTTTTGCCCGTAGGGAAACTGTCTTAGATAGTATTTGCGACCAATCCCACTTGAATCAAGATCAACAACAAATATTATCCGATTTAATAGAGAAAGCATTTTCAGAATACAAAGAAGGTCAATTAGGGTGTACATCGTTAGTAGAGCATGAAACAGTAACTGATAGTCCGCCTATTAAGCAACGGTATTATCCAATTTCACCGGTTATGCAAAAGATAGTGAATACAGAATTAGATCACTTATTAGAGTTAGCTGTCGCGGCAAAGTCCGCAAGCGCATGGTCCTCGCCTATTCTTCTCGTGCCGAAAAAAGACAAAAGTTATAGGTTCTGTGTTGATTATCGCAAACTCAACCAAGTTACAAAGAAAGATGCATATCCTTTACCGCATATTTCGAATACTTTAGATAAATTACGTGATGCACATTATCTCAGTTCTTTAGATTTTACGAGTGCCTATTATCAAATTCCCATCGCTGAAGCTTTACGACCTTGTACTGCTTTTACTGGGTATTAGTAATTTAGTAATTTCGCCACAGTGTCATTAGCAGAGGCTGGATTATATGCAAAAAAAAAAGTGGAAATATGCGCATAAATATGGAGATGTTTTCGCTTAAATATGCACTTTCTTATGAAAAATATGCAGATAAAAAAATAGGAGTAATGCTAGAAAATATAATACTATAGAAAAAAGTATTCTATTATGTTTACTACAAGTTTATTTATAACATTTTACAACATAATTAACTATGAAAACAATTTACAATTACATATTTCTCAAAGTTTTCAATAGAAAAATTGTGGCGCTTGTCTGATAACATGTATTTATATATTGAAAAGGTTCGTTCTAAGTCCACGCTTGTTATAGGAGCATATTTCAAATTAGATATATCCTCTATTGTGAACTCAATATTTTCTACTGACTCACCACACAAGATTTAGCAATATCCTTTAGCTTTTTAAAACCCTCACTTTTTTCTATTACACTTAAAAATTTTTCATACACGGATTTTCCCACCCTTTCTTTAACATCAAAACATAACTTTTCAAATTTGTTTATTATTTCAACGGTCTCAATTAGCGACATAAATTGTTTTTCCAATTGCAATATAGAAGTGGAAATAAAACTGTAGTTGGCTTTAATAAACGCCAACTGTTGAGGTATTTCTTTACTCGAATACACCTTTTGGGCGTCTAGCACAGATTGTGTATCGCTATCAAGATCCATAATAATTGTCTTTATTTCTTCATAATGATTTGCATGAAAAATAGCAGCTCCCAACCACGTTCCCCATCGTGTGATTACTGGTTGAGGAGGAAGCGGAATACCGGGTAGATGTTGTTTGTAAAACTGAACTCTTAATGGAGCCTTTAAAAACACTTTCTTAACACTACTAATTAAAATATTTACCAAGGGAAAATGGTTTCTTACTTCTTCTGCAACACGATTTAGTCTGTGCGCCAAGCAAGTTGTGTGAATTAAATTTGGGTAACAGATTTTCAAGTTGCAAGCTGCCTTCACCATGTATGGTGCGGCATCCGTTAAAAACAATAGAATTTTTTCTGTTGGAATCGATTCCGGTAAGAAAAAGGTTGCCGGTTCTTCCTGTATAAACCTTGTTACTGTCAAATTATTTGCCTTTTCCAACTGTTTGGATGAAATTATTATAAATAGGATTTTGCTGGAACCGATACGTTAAGGATACCTATCATTAAATGAACTATGTATCGGCCCACACTATCAGTAGTTTCATCTGCGCATATGTAAAGGCAATTGTTTGACACAGCCTTCTTAATGCTACTCAATGTTTCTGCATAGATACGGTAAATATAATTTTTCTTAAGGTACTCTCGTCGGGAATATTATACTTGCTGGTGTACTTTTGCAAAATTAACTTGACATTTAAATTGTTTATTTTATGTAGTGGAATATCTGGGGACACAAATATTAGGTACAAATCTTCATTAAATTGTTCTTGTTCCGATTTTTTGGACGTTGATGGCAAACATTACGGTAATGTTTGCTGACCCTTCTTCGCCAATTTCATCTTTGATAGTTTTGCAGCATGAGATGGAGTTCTAATATGCTGGTCGACTTGAAAATTTCTCTCACTTGTAACCTGCTTAAAAAATATCACATTATCAGTTGTTTTCTTATAAAATAAGTGCTAGTAAAAGATAAAGGAGTAATAAAAAACTAATGTGTAAAGAATTTGCGAAGCGATCGGAATAAACGACATTTAATGAAATAACCAACACAACGCTTCGACAAATAATTTTATTTTAAAATGATTTTTATTTAAAAATCATATGCAGAATACGGAATATCAAATATTCCGTATTGTGCTGATGATATGTGAAAAATACGCATGAAATATACATCTCATTTTACTCATTTTAAAATAAAATTTTTAAATAAAATTATTTGTCGAAGCGTTGTATTGGTGATTTTGTTAAACATCGTTTAAAAACTATAGGTTAATAAGAGGAAATAAACTTAAATTTTACTTACAATCTTGCTGCATGCTACGCAAAATACTTTTTCTCCATCCATATGCAATTCTGAATAAGGTGCAATCCATCCAGGCACAGTAGCTATTTTCGGCATTTCTGCTATTATAATTAATAACAACCGACAAGTTTACACTTCGAAAAGCCAACGTAAAATGACGTTCAAAATAAATAAGATTGCTTTCGAATATGGGAATAAATTTCTCCGAATAACAAAGAAACACCTGTGCTCCTAATTTTCTGGTAAATTATTTAGAACTTCCAGGGAATTAGCTTTTCCTTGAATTCTGTCCCGGTCTAGATGTATGGGAACAGCATTAATACATTTTGGAAGCGCTTATCGGAAAAGTATCGAGAAGAGGCTTCATAGAATGCTATTTTTAATTTAAAGACGGCTGTTTAACTCTTTGTTTGTTACAACCACGACATATTTTTAGTAATGCCTATCCTATAATAAATTGCATCCAATAAATAAATAAAACTCGGATACTTCAAATATGCTGAATTACTACAAAATATGCAAATGATATACAAAATGCATATATTATGCAAATATGCAAATTTATGCAAACTGCATATTATCCGGCCTTTAGTCATTAGCATAGTAATCCGACGAGTAACTTCGCCACCATTTTTGAAACACCCGTTAATTCCACCGGCATTTTCGTCACTGTACTTATAGATAAAAGTTTCTACCTGCGGATCTCTTTCTACCTAACCACACCTGTAACAGCTTTTAATAATCTATAATAAATAATACAAATTTTAGACCGAGTACTATGTATTGAAAATATACAAAAAATTAAATTGTACATGATGTGAACATAAAATACCAGCTATGTACGAAGAGAGATACATTTTACTAATTGTGTCCTACTGATTTTTCTTATTGTATCTCTCTAAATTTTTGTTTATTTTTAGGTGTTTGTTGTGTATTTTGGCTTTCAAATCCAAGCTTTGTATTTCTATATATGTACTGATTTTAAATTCTTTAATGTTTTCTAAAAATACAAACAAATTTGGGTGCGTTTTCTACATGGAGTCATTAAAACTACGATGAAATGATTCGCATGCATTAGTGGTACGTGTGACAGATGTAGAACTTTCTGCCCAAATTTTCGGTGGAAAAAGTGATTCTTCTGAATTGTATGTGTTAACTAGATAATCTGAGAATGTTTGTATTCTGTCATCTTTAGACATATTTCAAATAAATCCGTGGCAAAGCAGTCACCAACTTCATCGGGGTCTAAATGCGTTAAAGCGAATGTTATACGCAACCACTGTCCGATTGGACTGGACGTATTATTATACTCTTTGATTAAGGCTGGAGTTTACCTAAAATAAATTTCTAATTTTTGTATATTAAGTTGCTTACTAAGAAAATGTGATATTACGCTCATTCTCAATAACGCTACAGTATGGGAAAACGAGACCTTCTTGCTAGAAAAGGATAAACATAGTGGACGGAATGGCTATCCGTGTTTGACTCAGTCAAAAATATGCAAGGTAATCTTAGCTGGCGTGATAATCTGAAATAACGCCGCATCAGGTAAAATTACATTGAAAGGGAATAGAAGGCAAATAGAAATATTAACTATTTACAAGATATAAAAAAATAGGCCATTTCTACCTACTGTAGACATAAGATATAAGTATAAGTATAAGTAAATACTATGAAATATATAATCTGAAATATCGACAACTGGATGTGAAGGATAAAATAATGTTTTTATTTCAGTTATGAATTGCTATTGAACTAAATTCATAATCCTTTTTTAAATAAGGATCTTTGCATTTGTCTCAAAATAACTTTCGCTCTGAAGGATTTCTCTGAAAATATGACGATTTCAAAAATAACTCTAGGCAGAAAATATAATTTTGCCTTACAAACAAATTTAGTCAAATTTCTATGATAATTAATAACTAATAAGGGATAACTATGTCGGTCTGTAATAGTTTCCTTAATTCCTTTAATTGGAGAAAGTACGAAATTATCTACTTCGATTAAACCTATTATGTCATTAGCAATGTGACTTTTGAAATGTGAAAAATCTGCAATATCTCATTCTGAAAATCCAAGGTCAAAAATCAGTATTGCATTATAGTCATTATTGGAGCATTTAGCATTTATACTTGGTGGCACAATGTTGCTGAATAATAACTTTCTAAGAGCCCAACAGTAAATCATTCGGATTATTATTCCATTCTCCGCAAGCTTTAATACACAAAAAAATAATTTCAAGTGGTCTTGCGAGCGCTTGTATATTAAAAAATATACCTGGATTTTCGACCCGCGTTAAAAATGCAAGTGTCAAATTTTTAACTGTATAGATTCATCAAGAAATCTATAGCAAATGTATTTCTATTATGTTGCAAAAAACTGTTTTGATATATGGCTACCTAATAATCTATATTGTTCAAATATAATGAATGTTTGTACCGCTTCTGATAGGAAGATTTCACTATTAAACAATAAATGTTTTTAAAAAAACCAACGCGTGGTTTGACAGACTCATAAGAGCCAACGAGCAAGAGATAGGTACAAATCCCCTCTGTGTATATACCTACACTCTTCCAATAGAAGGGCACGGTTTTCGTTGATAAGCGCATTATAGTGCGCCTTCCACTATCTGCTCTAATTCAATGGTTTTGCTAAATTACTCGTGCCCTGGCCATGGTATTTTCAACACGGTCTGTTTTGATCTCGTTGATCTCGTTTTGCACTCAATGAATGCATCACGTCTTTCGTGTTGGACAAACAGCCGGCAAGTTATGGAAGTAAATTTTTCCTTTTTAAGATGCATTTAGTATAGTACTACAGCAAGTAAAAAAGGAATTTTGTTCTATTAAAGTATTAAATAAAGCTTGATCGCCAGCAACATACAGATTAGCACTTATGAACTTCTTCGAAAGTTATGAACCTATAGATAAAATCGTTAATCCATATGTTAAAGCAATATGTACGTAATTGATAAATATTTTTGGAGATTGTAAATATTATTGGAAAAAATCGTTCTATCTCTTTATATGTATCATGAACTATGGATATCATGTGGATAAATGGGGACAGTAATCGTGAGTAGCTTCATTGAAAAATGTAATTAGTGGGATGCGTGTCCGCAATTGGTGTTTGCTGTAGCCTCTCCTCAAATTTCCAATTAGTATTACTATAGGAAAACTGAAGTATAAAATCGCAAGTTGTTTATCTATAAGTTCATTAGCAAATTTTCGTTCAGTCTTGATTGTTCGTAATTTTTGTTATTACATAAATTAAAAAAATGGGAAATCGCAAACGTGGTGCGTGTTTGTCCAGACCAAAAAGTCACAAGAAACAGTTGAAACGGGCGCGTTTAGCAGAGCGTAAAGAAGTAGTTGAAGTTTGTAGTGATTTTAACAATTCCAGTGACGGTGTTAGTAATTGTTCTATCAGCGATGATAACAGTGATACTAGTGCCAATACTACTTATATGGAAACCGAGAAGTTAACAACCTTTCCCGAAACATCTGAAGAGTTTTCTTTTGAAGAATTACTGGAGTTAGACACAGAAGAAGAAAAACCTCTAGATACATTCGACTTCACTGGACAAAAGAGAAAATTTCGCAATTGAAATCCGACATTTTAAACGGCTACAAACACATTTTTGGGGAACACTCTGATTGTGCAAACTATTTCTGTAACGGTCCAAAAGAAAATGAAGATAACATATACCCCAAGTTTACATCAAGTTCAATTTATGAGGATATTGTAATAGAGTAGCTATGCATGCGAACAGCTTGATAGAAGCTGTTGACACTAATATTGTGGAAACTTTCAACTCCGTTGTTGCAAAATATGTAGCGGGAAAAGAATAAATTGTTCGCAACGACCACACGATGTGGGGCTGCGGTTACTTCTTTGAACAATAGCGGGAATTACATTATAAAGTTGCAGAAATTATTAGCTGATTGCAGTCCTGGGAAATATACAAAACTGTACTCTGAAAAAATTTGCAATTTGGACTACAAACGATGTGCCAATATTCAAGGAACGAGACCAAGAAAGTTATTTCATGTTGTTGATGATGACAATGATTACGGAGAAAATGCCAATGTTGACGATATGGAGATTGCGACCTATTCGGAAAAAGAAGCAACATTCCTTGAAAAACTGAAAAGTGAAAATCTAGAAGAAATACAAAAATTAACTGTAGGCCAATGAGACAACACTTTATAGAAAACGATGAGGATCAAACGATTAACTGCATTCAATTTTGGTAAAGTTGCAAAACTAACAAAAGGCAGAGCATTGGCCGAATTTGAAAAAATTTCTGGCTTAGAAATAAGAAGCTGTGGTCTTTTTATAGACCAGAAATATCCGTTTTTAGCTGCATCTCCTGATGACTTAGTAAGCGACGACGCCATTATTGAAACAAAAAGCCCTTATAATTCAAGGATGTTAACACCGAAAGAAGCAACAGAAAATAAACTTATAAAATATTTGATTATTGATAACAGCGATGGTCTGCTATTAACCTTCCTATACTCACGCATACGGTCTGTGAGACCGATTTATATAGTATAGTATACGTCTTTCATTTTGACGTGAGTATAGGAAGGTTAAAAAATAATCACAGCTACATGCACCAAGTACAAGGTCAATTGAACATAACCAATAAAAATAAATGTTACTTTGTTGTATGGACGCCAAAAGGGTTGTTTTATCAAATTGTATACAAAGATGAACATTGTTAGAAGAAGCAACTTCCCAAACTTATCACTTTTTATAAAAGGGCACTCTTGCCGGAATTAATCGATTCCCGTAAAGTTAGAGGCCAGGAATTACGTAATATCTATATTTAAAAATTCTATATTTTACCAATAGTCAACAGGTATACTTGTGTTAGTATATTATGTTCACTCTGTGGGATAAGAGTGCGATAAGCAGACCATCCATAACGCTTCCACCGCAGAAGGTGCTGTAAATCTTGAAGCAGTCTAAAGTGATATGGGGTGGGGAGAGTAGTGGGGGAAGAAGGAAGAGTGAGGTTAGGGCAGAGAGAGGTGGGTGACGCGCGTACGTAAGGTTGTCGAACGACACCATCGTCTCAAATTTGTCCCTGTCTGATCTTTACGTATAAATAAAGTATAGAAAGTATTGCTATTGTTTAAATGGATTACACCTACAATTCGGAGCACAGTCGCCCCCGCAGAGGGAGGAGTAAGCACGCTACATTTTGACGCCCAACGTGTATCACTGTGTGAGGAACGAATTGTAGAATCAAATTCCTAATCTGCGAGGAAATATTACAGTTGGAATTTCGAAAGTACAGATTTTCGTCATCAAGAAGTGGATGCGAGAAATCATTACGGAATCAAGCGATCATCAGATTCATCAGAAATCTAGGTAGGCGAATTTATTCAGTACCATTGGATTTCGATCTTCAAACGCAGCCGATCGTCTCGTCATCGCGCAGCTGCAAGTGTAAAAACGACAGACAGCCTTTTGTTTGGTTTGTTATCAACAGACTAAAATAAATACAATAGTATTCTATTGAAATATATACATATTTGTAGTTGTATAGGTTAGGTAGAAATTGTTGCTTTTTATGTTTTAATACTGTGTACGAAATTATTAGTATTTAGATTATATAATCTGAGAAAATGGTGGGTACTAGAAAAAAGTTTGAGTAATACAACGGAGATTATAATAGAAAAAGGAAGCGAGGGTCTTGAAAAGGGTATACAAAGTGTAAACATGAATGAAATAGTTCTGAATTTAGCGGAGCAATTAAAACAAATGCAAGCTAATTTAGCAACATTAACTCAAAACGTAGAGATACAAGGGAATAAATTAGATAGGGGGTAGAAAACAGTGTTAATCAAAAAGATTTAGGAAACCTTAGAGAAAATTCTAAGCAGTATATTTCTCTGTGGAAAGACTTAGGAGGTCAATCATTAAATTTTATACCGGGTAGTAATATTCATCCTATGTGTTTTATTAGAAAAATAAGCAAACTCATGAGTGATGCGGAAGTTCCAGAGGGGGCTCGAGTGGGGTTGGCTATCAACAATTTAAGAGGTTCCGCATTGGAATGGGCGGAATATAATGAAAATAACTTTCATAATTTCGAAAAATTTATCGAATGTTTCAAGTCGCGATATTGGGGTATAGAGAAAACACGGGATCTGTTTCATGAAATTAAATATGGTAGATATAAATCGGGCAGTAGAGCGGATTATTTTTTAAATTTAGCGAGGAAATCGAAGTTTTTAAGCGAGTCTCTGAGGGAAGAAGAGTTAATCAATTATCTGTCACAACACTTTTCAGACGATTTAGAAATAAAAAGATCTATTATGTTAAAAGACTTGAAAACGGTAGAAGAAGTAGAGCTTTTACTTGCAAAAATTGATGGGGCGGAGAGAAATCAAAATATGAGACAGGAAAATTTGAGAGATCAAAATCGAAATAACTTTCGTAGAAATAAGTATAATAACGAAACTGGTAGGAGTGCAAATAACAACGTTAATCAAGATGTAGGCACTGGGAGAGGTAGGCAAGAACCTACGGAATTCGATTGACGTGATTGTCGCGTAATGGAACGAGTGTATGCAGATCGCAGTGAAGATTTTTCTCAGACAATGAGGAAATCAGTTGTGATGAGCACTTAATTACACCAGTTGTGCGCGGTAGTATTAACAATACGGAAGTAGATATTTTAATCGATTCAGGTAGTCATGTGTCAGCGGTGTCCGAGAATTTTTAAAAAATATTAATAGTGGCGGAATCCCTATTTTGCCTGTTTCGAAAATATGTATTAGAGTTGCGGTGGGTGCCAAGGAACAAAGAATAAGCCAGCAAGTACTATTAACTATTAAAATCGGAAAACACTACTTTGACATGAACTTTTTAGTTATCCCTAAATTGAATACTAACATAATACTTGGTTGTGACTGGCTAGCTGCTAATAAAATTCAAATAGACTTTAGCGACAATTCAATTAATTTCCGGGAAAAAGATCAAAACAGAAAAATATTCTTTTATGCCGAGAAAAATTGATTCCGCGTTCTGTATTAACTTCTGCGAACAATTGTCAAAGGGAGATACTAAGCACCAATATTCGGAAAGTGATTATAATAGCTTAGTAGAGAAAAGTGAAGTTCTTTCGGATGAATATAAAGGAAAGTTGGACGGGTTGTTAAAGAAATATAATGATGTTTTTTCTGAAACACCTGGTCGTACAGATAGATATGAGCATGAAATCATTTAAAAAATGATGAACCCTTTTTCCAAAGACAATATCCAATACCTCTAGCACACAGGACAGAAGTCTCGAGACAAATTAAAAAAGTGATCGAATCAGATGTAATTGAACAGGGGCGTACTGAATATATTTCACCGTTATAAGTCGTAAAAAGAAAGATGCAATACTTCGCGTTTGTCCTTATGGATATCTAAATTCGCGTATGTGTAAAGATTACGTTATGCCACCAAATCCCAGTGAATTATTAAATAAATTATGTTCACGTAAAGTGATGAGTAATTTAGATATGACTGCTAGTTATTGGCAAATACCAATAAAGGTAGAGCATCGGAAGTATACAGGTTTCATGTACGACAACAATAGTTACTATTTCAAAGTTTTGCCGTTTGGTTTAACTACGGATGTTGCAAGTTTTATTCGTGCCTTAACTATCATTTTGGGTCCTGACGTGGAATCCTTTACGATTATGTATGTCGATGATCTTTTGGTTATATCCGATAGTTCCGGGGATCATATGCGTCAGTAGAGAGAGATGGCCGGTTCTGGAACAGCCGCTCAACCGCTCAGTCACAACCCCGAGCGTGTATACTGGAAGGTAGTCACAACCCCGACTGCCCGCGTACGGAAAGGGGGCCACAACCTCGGTTGGAGGGATAAAAATGGGCAACAACCCCCTCCCCGGAAAATTCAAAACTCCCGCCCCTCTGGTCGGTAAGGTAGATAACTGGACAGTGCCGGTAATACAGGTGACTGTATGTAGTGCCGCTTTTGACCGGTAGGTGTCGCTGTTCGGTAGGACGCTTGTAATGCCAGTAGTACAGGGGCTGTATGTAGTATCGCTTTCGACCGGTAGGTGTCGTTGTTCGGTAGGGCACCTATGTAGTATAAGTAGTACAGGTGGCTGTATGTAGGGTTGCTTTCGACCGAAAGGTGTCGCTGCTGATCGGAGTACAGAGAGCTGTAGGTGGTAACAGTCCTAATTAGGAAATTAGGCATTTCACCAGAAGATGGAGGATCAGGAGACGTTAGCCAGAAAGTAAGATTACGTAATACCATGACGTCACAAACACGTTTCGACGGGAATTTGGCAGGCTAATGAATTGTGATCCTAACAATTGGCGACTAAAACATATACATATCACCATCCAAGTACTGACCCGCGCCTTGCTGTTTGACTTCAGTGAAAGGGCGAGAACGACTATTGCCAACGTGCTATGACTGCTGCATTTTTAAATACACATACGGTACACCATCCAAGTACTGACCCCGCGCCTTACAGTTTGACTTTGGTGAAAGGACGAGAACGGCTATTGCCAACGTGCTATGACTGTTGCATTTTTAATTACACATACGGTACACCATCCAAGTACTGATCGCGCGTGTCGCTGTTTGACTTAGGTGATCGCATGAGGGTCGCTATTGCCAACATGCTGGTTGTTGCGGATATGTTACTATATATCACGTAATATTACGCAATACTATTACATCACAAACAGGTTTAGATGATAATTTTAGATGCAAGGAATATGTTAGAACTTCGCTCTTAGTCAGAAGATGTTGATAAAACAGATAATTATGTATAGATCCCTAATAAGATATTACGTAATACCATCATGGCATAAACAGGGTTAATGTTAGATGGGAAGAGCGTTATCATTCATGATATCATACAAAATGCAGCGTTATGATTGGTCGCACCCTATACAATGCCACGCTCTGATTGGTTACCAACTCGAAAAATTCCCCGATATGTATGGGAAGGTAGTTCACCCAACAACGTCCTTAACATTGATCAAGGTGTTTAACGTCAGACAGTAAGTAATAAAGTCACTGGATATGCGCAAGTTAGCCCTGGTGAACATTACATACTATTGGTCTGTCATTAGTAAGGTCAAGAACCGGTTTATATGTTTAAATGTAAACTACACCAAACTGAGGAATCGGGAGATGACCCGAATTTTATACGATTGATCGACCACCAATCGCAGTACGATACATCGTTAGACATCACAAACAGGTTTCAACGTTATATTTTAATATGAACAGGATGAATGTTATGCTATGTATAGGAAGGTAGTTCCCCAACAACTTCCTTAACACTGATCAGGGTGTTTAACGTCAGACAGTAAGTGATGAGGTCACTGCGCATGCACAAGTTGGTCCTGCTGAACACTGTATACTTTCGATCGCTCATCAGTAACGTGAAGAATCGGTTTATACATTTGAGCGTAAAATACACCAAACTGAGGAATCGGGAGATGACCCGAGCTTCATACGATTGACCGACCGCTAATCACAGTACGCTACATCATTAGACATCACAAATAGGTTTAGATATTATACTGTAATACGATATTATAAGGAAATGGAACGTAAGTCAATTAGTTAGTAAATTATTAAAAACTATCACATAGACTTATGTTTAACTGGAACACTTATACCAATAATAATCGATTGTAAATCAACAAAGTCAAACATATCAGGCTCGGTCAGGTCGTAGACGGATAGAAATCAGTATCTTTCAGTAAGATATGTGGATTTTCTATAACGATCCTATACAGTCGGCATCTAATAAAATTACGTAATACAGGGCTCCTTTGTCTATTGATACGAGCATGTAACGTCACAAACAGGATTCAACGACAGTTCTGTGTTAAATGTGGAAGTTAATATAAAATCAAATTTAATGAAACCCAGTCCACTATTTATTAATATATTAAGATACATGTAGAAAAACACTTACAAAGTTTAATTGATCGCATCATATGAAATATCGCATTCTGATTGAATATCGATAAATCATATAAAAGCTAGTTCATTTACCGACAGCTTTCTAACAGCTAGGTCGTGAACTTCAACATCTTTACCTCCAGTATATAGTTTTAGTGTTTATAGTTAGGCGTTGATTTCGTACTGGTTTAGCGTTTCATTATCACTTAGTATTCGTCGTGATTAGACAGGCATATTTTAGGTAAGTTATTTAAATTTCACCGCATACTTTCCCTAATAGACTGCAATATTATAGTTTAAGATGGAGTGTGAGATATGCCACAAAACGTTTGCAAGAAAAGATGGATTGAACAGACATCCCTGCTTAAATAATAAATCTTGTACATGCACCATATGTGAGGAAATCTTTACGAGATCGGATAGTCTGTCTCGACATAAGAAAACGCATAATATCGATTCCATAACCAAGAAACGAGATGTTTCAGAAGAGAAGCAGCCACCAAGTAAAACGAACCATCCGGCGAATAGCATGTCGGAACAGGATTTTCGATGCCGCGACCAAACCTTACCGACGACTACATTACGCAATGAACGCCTTTGTTTCAATGCGCATCTGAACAGCAATTCTCTTAAACTTGAAGAGGATATGTTCATCATAAAAATCACTCGGAACAATAATGTAAAAATAATGATAAAGCAGGCACCCCATGATGTAATACAACCTACAACATGAAAATTTGCATAAATATAGGATATTCCAACAGTATTATCCGACGTGAAGGTAATATCGATGGACCGACGCTTTCCAAGAAACAGTGCAGCGAGTGAAATATAATAACGGAGTAAAATAATTTTATACATATTATACTGAATAAAAGATATCATCATAAACTTTACGAATTTTATTTAAAGGGTGGAACAATATTTATAATAAGTATGCAGTAATAGAATAATGCAGTCTTACTAATAAGTAAGTATAGCAAAACAGCGTAAAAATGTTTATCCAACTGCTGTGGAAGTTATAAAATCCAACTGATTCGATCTCATTTTCTAGGTAAAACTCCTTCGAGGGAGTATAAGTTCTCATATTTGAATTTCTGCTATTTCTGTTTATAGGAACACCCCAGAATCGGTTTCTCGTTTACATCTTCAATTAAATATGCGTTGGGATTACCCACCTTACTTAAGCACGTAAGAATACGGGATTTAACCTGAATGGATCGATGTTTCGTATGATTGTATTCATCAATTATTTTAGACAAAATATCCATCTACCTATACAAATCTCTCAAACGAAATAAATGTACAATGTGAAGCTACCAGCATTATTCGACAGTCCTAACCTCGCAAGCAACCGAGTTGCGGGTGAAGTTAAAAGGTATTGGTCACATCAAATACATCTCTATACAAACGTATACAGACTTGAATTCAATACAGAAACAAAAACTCACGAAGTTGTATGAACCATGTATTTAATAAGGGGTGGAAAAGGATACATATGTACTGTTGGCATAATAATATAATATAAAATAAATATAATAATAATCATTCTAACATGATAACGTAAGTATCTTGTTCGATGTCGATATCATGGACATATCAAAGGTGAATGTAATGGGAGGTTTAACGTGATGTCTACGATGGAAGATGAAGAAAAAACAAGATGATACCGGAAAATATAAAATTTGCAGGCCATGAAAGAAAAGAGTCATATATCGATCTAATCAGTTAAATAAAGAACAGGCTGCGCATCTAATGATGCATTACAATCTTTCTTTACCTTGCACTTGAACTCACGTAAATATAGGATGATACGTTACCAGTACTATTCGACAATCCTAAACTTGCAAGGAGTCGAATTCGTGACGCGCGAAGTTGTATGAATCGTGTATTTGACAAGGGCGAAACAGGACATACATATCAATCCGCTATTAGTGGAAGAGGGGTAAAACATCACTATATTCTGATAACGGAACTATCTCATCCGATGTTGACATCATAGATATATCGAAGGCGAATATAAATATTCCAAATGATGAATAAGCGTGTATCACATGGTGAAATACTGCAGTCTTTCGTGCAGCATGAAAAAATATATATAGGACGACCAATTATCCGCACTGACACGCCTAATCTTGAAAGGAGTTAAGTTTATGGTGAAATTAAAGGTATTGGTCACATCGACACCCAAAACAACCTATCAATATGTAAATGTATACAGACTTGACTTCATCATAAAGACGAAAATGTAGGAAGTTGTATCGACCATGTATTTAACAAGGGGAAAAGTATACACATATCGATCTATTATTAATGGAAGACGATCAATACATCATTATGTTCTGATATCAGGTTGTTTCGATCGGTACAACATCATAGACATATCAAAGGTGAATGTAATAGAATGTTAACCGTATTGACGATAACCGAGACGAAGAAGAAAGCAAGGTTTTGGGGTGATATAAAATTTGTAAATCACGAACGAAAAACGGTGTTACGTATTATGATGTACATCGACTTTGCGTGTAAACGGATAGAATCATACTAGTCCGAGTCTCAAACAGCAAATACAAGTGGAATGCGTATTATGCATAAGCATAACAACGTATCCTGGACCGGACTGAATCAACGTTTTCGTGCAACGATTGACGGAAATACATCAAACAACTATAAAACCGTCACATTGAATTCCCCAAACACATGAACCACCTCTCCGCCAGCGGGCGCAGAGCATAACACTGAAGTCGAAAAATGACATATATGCGAAAAAGGCATTAAACGAACATACAGTAACAGAGCATCTCCATTTGACTTAACCATTCTGGGGTGTAGCGCATTCCAGTTGTAACCTCAACTGCAAAATACCTACACTCGTTCCGATTTTCTTCTATAATTTAAGTGGATATGACAGTCATCTTCAAATACGCCAGCTGGACGACGATAGCGAAGATATCGACGTTATCCCACTTAATAAAGAAAAATATATCAGCTTCATCAAGATGTTTAAATCGGATCAGTATGTCGATAAGGTAGATGTATTTCGAAAAATAAATATTAAAATGCGATTTATGGACTCGTTCAGATTTATGGCGGTATCTATTGAGAAACAGGATGAATTTTTTCTCAAAGTCAATGTTAATATGTGCAGACGTATGACTAGCAGTTGAAGTTCATAACAAACGCACATCCCCGTACTAATATCAACAAGTACGAAAATTAAATGAATCGACTCTACTGCCCAAGAACAGCGTCCACGATACATTGACAAATAAAGGCGTTAGCGATCAAGACTACGAATACACTATAGTAGTCTAGAACACGATCACTCGTTCCAACTTACTGTAATATTGGAATATTTACATTAAAACAGACCTACCACTGTCCGCAGACGTATTTGGAAATTTTTAATTTTTATAAGTATATCACGATTCACAAACGATTTGAACCCAACCCACTACAGCAACAACTGATAATTTCAAGAATATGAGTATTCAGTGTGGTTTATCCCAAGTTAGTTTTCACCATGCAAGAGTCAAAAATAAATACCTAACGGTTTATAACAGCAGTGCCCCATCAATCTACCTAGTAGTCTGAGGTGCTAATAATTTATGTGGGTAAGTTATGTCTCAATCGCTGTCCTACAACAAATTCGAGTGGATGAATCCCGATGAAGTTGATCACCTCGACGTTAGTAGCATAGCGGATAACGATGAAACGCTATTGAACTATGTCCGAAACGACCATCAGCTCCTTCTCGAAAACATAATTCATACAAAATCTATAACAAACAGCATTGCATTGTACATCATCGCAACCTTAAGCAGACCATATTCAACGGTCTAGAACTCACCCATCGAGTAATACGATTCAACCAGTTTACATGTCTGAAATATTACATTCATTAGAACACCTTCCTGAGGAACCATCCCTACGACGACTTCTAGATGAATTTTTAAATTAATGAATAATTCCGTTTACAGAAAAATGAAGGAGAACATCGATAAACAAGTATATGTTTAACTGCTAACGTATTGAAAGGATTTGAGGTGAAGACGAGACGCTGGACCTCTGATTGCAAAACAGAAGTTTAAAAACATCAATATATTTAGCGATAATTTTACAGTAATTCAAATGAAGATACTTAAAGTCGTCTACAATAAATCCGCATATATCGGTTTCATCGTCTTGAAATTGTCGAAACTGCTGATGTATGACTTTCACTACAACTACCTGAAACGGTTGTACTAGAATAAAATACCATTATGCTATATGAATACCTACAGATAGCTTCATACTATACATTGAAACTGAGAACGTGTATGCCGATATTAATCGAAATTCGCATACATTTAACACAACTGATTATGAATACGATATAATTCATACGAAATAAGCTCGTGCAGGGAATGTTTACATCGAAGAATTTGTCGATTTTCGATCAAAGATGGTCGGACTTCAAGTAGATAACTGACAAATAAAACGTGTGAGGGGATCCGACTAACGACAATTTACTGTATAAAACACAGCATCTATTCAGGACGGCTCTGCACGATATCTATCTAATATGGAAAGCAGGAAATTGGCACTACCATGCTTGAACGATAAGAGGTGCATCCATACTAATAGGCTAATGATATACATACACACGCCTAGGGTACAACAAGGCAATCAAGACTGAAAAATAGAGGTTTAAGGTAAAAAATACAATTACCATCCAGAAGCAAACCGAAACCTGTTGTTCCACGAATTTCTTCACAAACAGATTTATCATCATCAGCTTAGACAACGCGGACAACGTATATATCTACAGCTACATAGGATATCTCTCGTACTGATGCAAGGTGGGATTTTAAGACATCTGTATTTTTATGAAAATATTAATGTTTGTATGTTATTATTGTATGTGAACGCCAGTTTATCTGACGGTCAATATATTTTTAATAAAATGCAATGTCTGAGTATTTTTAACCGACTCGAACGAGCCACGGACAGCAGCGTGTTTGTCATGCGAAACATTAGTAACATGTACTACTTGTAGAAGCTGATTAACCAAAGAATATCCCTACTAAACACTGACTTGGATATAAGCGTTAAAATAGATGACGACGAGCAAATAAGACGGTATAGGAGCTGTGACGTCAGCACTTACTATCCAACGTCAAACGTCAAGACGTTTTTGAGTGGCATACTTGCCAATATGCAGTCGGGGAGGGTAAAGCGGTCACTCTTTCAGATGGCGGGAATGTTGAATTTCCGGGGAGGTTGGCGCGAATTTTGAATTTCCAGGGATGTTGACGCGAATTTTAAATTTCAAGGGAGGTTGACGCGAATTTTGAATTTTCGAGGTTGTTGAACCGAATTTTTAAATTGCAAGAGGGGTTGTATACCTTCCAGACACGCAGGCATGCGTGTTGTCCACATCATCGACTCCGAAAGGTGGACAACACGCATGCCTGCGTGTCTGGAAGGTATACAACCCCTCTTGCAATTTAAAATTCGGTTCAACAACCTCGAAAATTCAAAATTCGCGTCAACCTCCCTTGAAATTTAAAATTCGCGTCAACATCCCTGGAAATTCAAAATTCGCGCCAACCTCCCCCGGAAATTCAACATTCCCGTCATCTGAAAGAGTGACCCCTTTACCCCTCCCCGACTGCATATTGGCAAGTATGCCACTCAAAAACGTCTTGACGTTTGACGTTGGATAGTAAGTGCTGACGTCACAGCTCCTATACCGTCTTATTTGCTCGTCGTCATCTATTTTAACGCTTATATCCAAGTCAGTGTTCAGTAGGGATATTCTTTGGTTAATCAGCTTCTAGAAGTAGTACATGTTACTAATGTTTCGCATGACAAACACGCTGCTGTCCGTGGCTCGTTCGAGTCGGTTAAAAACACTCAGACATTGCATTTTATTAAAAATATATTGACCGTCAGATAAACTGGCGTTCACATACAATAATAACATACAAACATTAATATTTTCATAAAAATACAGATGTCTTAAAATCTCACCTTGCTTCAGTACGAGAGATATCCTATGTAGCTGTAGATATTTACGTTGTCCGTGTTGTTTAAGCTGATGATGATAAATCTGGTTGTGAAGAAATTCGTGGAACAACAGGTTTCGGTTTGCTTCTGGATGGTAATTGCATTTTTTACCTTAAACCTCTATTTTTCAGTCTTGATTGCCTTGTTGTACCCTAGGCGTGTGTATGTATATCATTAGCCTATTAGTATGGATGCACCTCCTATCGTTCAAGCATGGTAGTGCCAATTTCCTGCTTTCCATATTAGATAGATATCGTGCAGAGCCGTCCTGAATAGATGCTGTGTTTTATACAGTAAATTGTCGTTAGTCGGATCCCCTCACACGTTTTATTTGTCAGTTATCTACTTGAAGTCCGACCATCTTTGATCGAAAATCGACAAATTCTTCGATGTAAACATTCCCTGCACGAGCTTATTTCGTATGAATTATATCGTATTCATAATCAGTTGTGTTAAATGTATGCGAATTTCGATTAATATCGGCATACACGTTCTCAGTTTCAATGTATAGTATGAAGCTATCTGTAGGTATTCATATAGCATAATGGTATTTTATTCTAGTACAACCGTTTCAGGTAGTTGTAGTGAAAGTCATACATCAGCAGTTTCGACAATTTCAAGACGATGAAACCGATATATGCGGATTTATTGTAGACGACTTTAAGTATCTTCATTTGAATTACTGTAAAATTATCGCTAAATATATTGATGTTTTTAAACTTCTGTTTTGCAATCAGAGGTCCAGCGTCTCGTCTTCACCTCAAATCCTTTCAATACGTTAGCAGTTAAACATATACTTGTTTATCGATGTTCTCCTTCATTTTTCTGTAAACGGAATTATTCATTAATTTAAAAATTCATCTAGAAGTCGTCGTAGGGATGGTTCCTCAGGAAGGTGTTCTAATGAATGTAATATTTCAGACATGTAAACTGGTTGAATCGTATTACTCGATGGGTGAGTTCTAGACCGTTGAATATGGTCTGCTTAAGGTTGCGATGATGTACAATGCAATGCTGTTTGTTATAGATTTTGTATGAATTATGTTTTCGAGAAGGAGCTGATGGTCGTTTCGGACATAGTTCAATAGCGTTTCATCGTTATCCGCTATGCTACTAACGTCGAGGTGATCAACTTCATCGGGATTCATCCACTCGAATTTGTTGTAGGACAGCGATTGAGACATAACTTACCCACATAAATTATTAGCACCTCAGACTACTAGGTAGATTGATGGGGCACTGCTGTTATAAAACGTTAGGTATTTATTTTTGACTCTTGCATGGTGAAAACTAACTTGGGATAAACCACACTGAATACTCATATTCTTGAAATTATCAGTTGTTGCTGTAGTGGGTTGGGTTCAAATCGTTTGTGAATCGTGATATACTTATAAAAATTAAAAATTTCCAAATACGTCTGCGGACAGTGGTAGGTCTGTTTTAATGTAAATATTCCAATATTACAGTAAGTTGGAACGAGTGATCGTGTTCTAGACTACTATAGTGTATTCGTAGTCTTGATCGCTAACGCCTTTATTTGTCAATGTATCGTGGACGCTGTTCTTGGGCAGTAGAGTCGATTCATTTAATTTTCGTACTTGTTGATATTAGTACGGGGATGTGCGTTTGTTATGAACTTCAACTGCTAGTCTTACGTCTGCACATATTAACATTGATTTTGAGAAAAATTCATCCTGTTTCTCAATAGATACCGCCATAAATCTGAACGAGTCCATAAATCGCATTTTAATATTTATTTTTCGAAATACATCTACCTTATCGACATACTGATCCGATTTAAACATCTTGATGAAGCTGATATATTTTTCTTTATTAAGTGGGATAACGTCGATATCTTCGCTATCGTCGTCCAGCTGGCGTATTTGAAGATGACTGTCATATCCACTTAAATTATAGAAGAAAATCGGAACGAGTGTAGGTATTTTGCAGTTGAGGTTACAACTGGAATGCGCTACACCCCAGAATGGTTAAGTCAAATGGAGATGCTCTGTTACTGTATGTTCGTTTAATGCCTTTTCGCATATATGTCATTTTTCGACTTCAGTGTTATGCTCTGCGCCCGCTGGCGGAGAGGTGGTTCATGTGTTTGGGGAATTCAATGTGACGGTTTTATAGTTGTTTGATGTATTTCCGTCAATCGTTGCACGAAAACGTTGATTCAGTCCGGTCCAGGATACGTTGTTATGCTTATGCATAATACGCATTCCACTTGTATTTGCTGTTTGAGACTCGGACTAGTATGATTCTATCCGTTTACACGCAAAGTCGATGTACATCATAATACGTAACACCGTTTTTCGTTCGTGATTTACAAATTTTATATCACCCCAAAAACCTTGCTTTCTTCTTCGTCTCGGTTATCGTCAATATGGTTAACATTCTATTACATTCACCTTTGATATGTCTATGATGTTGTACCGATCGAAACAACCTGATATCAGAACATAATGATGTATTGATCGTCTTCCATTAATAATAGATCGATATGTGTATACTTTTCCCCCTTGTTAAATACATGGTCGATACAACTTCCTACATTTTCGTCTTTATGATGAAGTCAAGTCCGTATACATTTACATATTGATAGGTTGTTTTGGGTGTCGATGTGACCAATACCTTTAATTTCACCATAAACTTAACTCCTTTCAAGATTAGGCGTGTCAGTGCGGATAATTGGTCGTCCTATATATATTTTTTCATGCTGGACGAAAGACTGCAGTAATTCACCATGTGATACACGCTTATTCATCATTTGGAATATTTATATTCGCCTTCGATATATCTATGATGTCAACATCGGATGAGATAGTTCCGTTATCAGAATATAGTGATGTTTTACCCCTCTTCCACTAATAGCGGATTGATATGTATGTCCTGTTTCGCCCTTGTCAAATACACGATTCATACAACTTCGCGCGTCACGAATTCGACTCCTTGCAAGTTTAGGATTGTCGAATAGTACTGGTAACGTATCATCCTATATTTACGTGAGTTCAAGTGCAAGGTAAAGAAAGATTGTAATGCATCATTAGATGCGCAGCCTGTTCTTTATTTAACTGATTAGATCGATATATGACTCTTTTCTTTCATGGCTTGCAAATTTTATATTTTCCGGTATCATCTTGTTTTTTCTTCATCTTCCATCGTAGACATCACGTTAAACCTCCCATTACATTCACCTTTGATATGTCCATGATATCGACATCGAACAAGATACTTCCGTTATCATGTTAGAATGATTATTATTATATTTATTTTATATTATATTATTATGCCAACAGTATATAGATATACATATGTATCCTTTTCCACCCCTTATTAAATACATGGTTCATACAACTTCGTGAGTTTTTGTTTCTGTATTGAATTCAAGTCTGTATACGTTTGTATAGAGATGTATTTGATGTGACCAATACCTTTTAACTTGACCCGCAACTCGGTTGCTTGCGAGGTTAGGACTGTCGAATAATGCTGGTAGCTTCACATTGTACATTTATTTCGTTTGAGAGATTTGTATAGGTAGATGGATATTTTGTCTAAAATAATCGATGAATACAATCATACGAAACATCGATCCATTCAGGTTAAATCCCGTATTCTTACGTGCTTAAGTAAGGTGGGTAATCCCAACGCATATTTAATTGAAGATGTAAACGAGAAACCGATTCTGGGGTGTTCCTATAAACAGAAATAGCAGAAATTCAAATATGAGAACGTATACTCCCTCGAAGGAGTTTTACCTAGAAAATGAGATCGAATCAGTTGGATTTTATAACTTCCACAGCAGTTGGATAAACATTTTTACGCTGTTTTGCTATACTTACTTATTAGTAAGACTGCATTATTCTATTACTGCATACTTATTATAAATATTGTTCCACCCTTTAAATAAAATTCGTAAAGTTTATGATGATATCTTTTATTCAGTATAATATGTATAAAATTATTTTACTCCGTTATTATATTTCACTCGCTGCACTGTTTCTTGGAAAGCGTCGGTCCATCGATATTACCTTCACGTCGGATAATACTGTTGGAATATCCTATATTTATGCAAATTTTCATGTTGTAGGTTGTATTACATCATGGGGTGCCTGCTTTATCATTATTTTTACATTATTGTTCCGAGTGATTTTTATGATGAACATATCCTCTTCAAGTTTAAGAGAATTGCTGTTCAGATGCGCATGGAAACAAAGGCGTTCATTGCGTAATGTAGTCGTCGGTAAGGTTTGGTCGCGGCATCGAAAATCCTGTTCCGACATGCTATTCGCCGGATGGTTCGTTTTACTTGGTGGCTGCTTCTCTTCTGAAACATCTCGTTTCTTGGTTATGGAATCGATATTATGCGTTTTCTTATGTCGAGACAGACTATCCGATCTCGTAAAGATTTCCTCACATATGGTGCATGTACAAGATTTATTATTTAAGCAGGGATGTCTGTTCAATCCATCTTTTCTTGCAAACGTTTTGTGGCATATCTCACACTCCATCTTAAACTATAATATTGCAGTCTATTAGGGAAAGTATGCGGTGAAATTTAAATAACTTACCTAAAATATGCCTGTCTAATCACGACGAATACTAAGTGATAATGAAACGCTAAACCAGTACGAAATCAACGCCTAACTATAAACACTAAAACTATATACTGGAGGTAAAGATGTTGAAGTTCACGACCTAGCTGTTAGAAAGCTGTCGGTAAATGAACTAGCTTTTATATGATTTATCGATATTCAATCAGAATGCGATATTTCATATGATGCGATCAATTAAACTTTGTAAGTGTTTTTCTACATGTATCTTAATATATTAATAAATAGTGGACTGGGTTTCATTAAATTTGATTTTATATTAACTTCCACATTTAACACAGAACTGTCGTTGAATCCTGTTTGTGACGTTACATGCTCGTATCAATAGACAAAGGAGCCCTGTATTACGTAATTTTATTAGATGCCGACTGTATAGGATCGTTATAGAAAATCCACATATCTTACTGAAAGATACTGATTTCTATCCGTCTACGACCTGACCGAGCCTGATATGTTTGACTTTGTTGATTTACAATCGATTATTATTGGTATAAGTGTTCCAGTTAAACATAAGTCTATGTGATAGGTTTTAATAATTTACTAACTAATTGACTTACGTTCCATTTCCTTATAATATCGTATTACAGTATAATATCTAAACCTATTTGTGATGTCTAATGATGTAGCGTACTGTGATTAGCGGTCGGTCAATCGTATGAAGCTCGGGTCATCTCCCGATTCCTCAGTTTGGTGTATTTTACGCTCAAATGTATAAACCGATTCTTCACGTTACTGATGAGCGATCGAAAGTATACAGTGTTCAGCAGGACCAACTTGTGCATGCGCAGTGACCTCATCACTTACTGTCTGACGTTAAACACCCTGATCAGTGTTAAGGAAGTTGTTGGGGAACTACCTTCCTATACATAGCATAACATTCATCCTGTTCATATTAAAATATAACGTTGAAACCTGTTTGTGATGTCTAACGATGTATCGTACTGCGATTGGTGGTCGATCAATCGTATAAAATTCGGGTCATCTCCCGATTCCTCAGTTTGGTGTAGTTTACATTTAAACATATAAACCGGTTCTTGACCTTACTAATGACAGACCAATAGTATGTAATGTTCACCAGGGCTAACTTGCGCATATCCAGTGACTTTATTACTTACTGTCTGACGTTAAACACCTTGATCAATGTTAAGGACGTTGTTGGGTGAACTACCTTCCCATACATATCGGGGAATTTTTCGAGTTGGTAACCAATCAGAGCGTGGCATTGTATAGGGTGCGACCAATCATAACGCTGCATTTTGTATGATATCATGAATGATAACGCTCTTCCCATCTAACATTAACCCTGTTTATGCCATGATGGTATTACGTAATATCTTATTAGGGATCTATACATAATTATCTGTTTTATCAACATCTTCTGACTAAGAGCGAAGTTCTAACATATTCCTTGCATCTAAAATTATCATCTAAACCTGTTTGTGATGTAATAGTATTGCGTAATATTACGTGATATATAGTAACATATCCGCAACAACCAGCATGTTGGCAATAGCGACCCTCATGCGATCACCTAAGTCAAACAGCGACACGCGCGATCAGTACTTGGATGGTGTACCGTATGTGTAATTAAAAATGCAACAGTCATAGCACGTTGGCAATAGCCGTTCTCGTCCTTTCACCAAAGTCAAACTGTAAGGCGCGGGGTCAGTACTTGGATGGTGTACCGTATGTGTATTTAAAAATGCAGCAGTCATAGCACGTTGGCAATAGTCGTTCTCGCCCTTTCACTGAAGTCAAACAGCAAGGCGCGGGTCAGTACTTGGATGGTGATATGTATATGTTTTAGTCGCCAATTGTTAGGATCACAATTCATTAGCCTGCCAAATTCCCGTCGAAACGTGTTTGTGACGTCATGGTATTACGTAATCTTACTTTCTGGCTAACGTCTCCTGATCTTCCATCTTCTGGTGAAATGCCTAATTTCCTAATTAGGACTGTTACCACCTACAGCTCCCTGTACTCCGATCAGCAGCGACACCTTTCGGTCGAAAGCAACCCTACATACAGCCACCTGTACTACTTATACTACATAGGTGCCCTACCGAACAACGACACCTACCGGTCGAAAGCGATACTACATACAGCCCCTGTACTACTGGCATTACAAGCGTCCTACCGAACAGCGACACCTACCGGTCAAAAGCAGCACTACATACAGTCACCTGTATTACCGGCACTGTCCAGTTATCTACCTTACCGACCAGAGGGGCGGGAGTTTTGAATTTTCCGGGGAGGGGGTTGTTGCCCATTTTCAACCCTCCAACCGGGGTTGTGGTCCCCTTTCCGTACGCGGGCAGTCGGGGTTGTGACTACCTTCCAGTATACACGCTCGGTGTTGTGACTGAGCGGTTGAGCGGCTGGGCGGCTGTTCCAGAACCGGCCATCTCTCTCTACTTGCATCACTTAGAAATTATTTTTCAGAAATTTCCTAGACTTCGAAATATCAAGCCAGGGTTAGTCAGGGTACGCACAATATTATTAACCTCAGACCGTATCGAACCTTAAGTTTTTAAGCAGACTTTGCTTCCTTTTTCTTATGTAAATTGTTTATTTCAATGTAGTACTATTTAAGCGTACAATACTTCTTTGTCGTGTAATAGTTATTTTCTTATGTATATAGTCAAATTTAAGTTTTGTCCGTTAAATAAGGGGGTAATGAAGCAGTCTAAAGTGATATGGGGTCGGGAGAGTAGTGGGGGAAGAAGGAAGAGTGAGGTTAGGGCAGAGAGAGGTGGGTGAGTCACCCAGGGTGACGCGGGTACGTGAGGTTGTCGAACGACACCATCGTCTCAAATTTGTCACTGTCTGATATTTACATATAAATAAAGTATAGAAAGTATTGCTATTGTTTAAATGGATTACACCTACAATTCGGAGCACAGTCGCCCCCGCAGAGAGAGGAGTAAGCACGCTACAATCTGTAAAAACTTTAGTTAGAATAAAATAAGTTGAAACGAGCTATACTTCTTTTCATTCTGCATGTGTTCACTCATAGTTTATCTGTACTGGGTTACCTCTGTACCTATTGTACTATTTGTTTATTATTATATTTATTACCTGCTCTAAGAATATGTCAATAAAATCATCTGTCGATAAATCTGTGAAATCTGAAATCAACTCCCATTTATTATCTATTATTGTAATTGCTAATTCAGTCGGGATATTTGTAAATAAAGAAACTACATCTACACTAAATTTGTTACATACATAAATAAAAATCTACTAATTCCCAAGAATTTTGTATACTATAAATTGATTTCATTTATAATTGATTCATGATATTACTAAGTATATATGCCAAAAACTTTTCCCTATATATAGGTTAGGTATAATAGTTCACATTTGGTTATTTCTGTTGAATTGCGTCCACAGCGTTTCCCGTAATGAAATCTATTGTCTCTTGTTTAGGAATATGACGCACAAGGAATCTTGCATTTATTTTTCTACCGATAGTGAGCTATGTGTGTTGCCTACATGCTACTTTACAGTTTTGAAAAATGCCGATTATTGTAATAATTTTGTTACATTATTTCGGAGTTCATAGCCAATTTGGAAAAATTTTTACAAGTTGCATATGAAAGAGAGTGGTCACATCAAGCTACCAACGTGGAGATATTTTCGATATTTATATTTCTGTTAATATTATTTGAAAAGTTTGATGTTAAATCGAGGTGTACGTTTTTAATTGCCCAAATGTTATTTAAAAAAATATATAAAAATCGCTGTGTCAGTAGACAGATAAAACATAGATGATTCGAAAAAATCGTCCACTCTTTCAACTTTGAAATTGGCTCCCAAAAAGTGTATCGAAATGTGCATAAAACTGAGTATATTTTGGGGTGTAAATGCCAGCGTTAAACCACACTCTTGTATTTTTCGGTACCATGCTTGGCTGAGATGAAATCGGCAACCAATAATACGAGCATGAGGCAAAATTTCTTCAACTGCCCTGTGTATGGCCCGTTCAAAGTCCGCTACAACCTCCGAAATGTTTAAAGAACATTTGCATTTATTTAGGATTAAATTGAACAGTTTTTTTAAGTATTTGCATGTTTGTTTGGCAGTAGACAAAATAAAAGTGGTATGTAGTGCCCATTTTTGAAACCGTGAATGGTAAATAATTGACAAAAGTGAGACGTACAATAATTAAAAGTACCATCAATATAAATTCCAGTTACACTACTCCGAACGCGAATATTTGATTCGCATGGAAAAACGACAATATTTTCAACTTATCATTTATGAACAAAAATGATTCTCTTCTGTCTGTTTTAACTTCTAAATTGGATAAAACACGATGCGCTTCATTGACACTTCTCGGCATGGGCGGAAAAATCTTACGTCTCGCGTTGTAGACATTTTTCTTATATATTCTTCATCCAGGGCAGTTACAGTGGACGACATGTTCTCTTTTAGAACACTTCTAATAATCTTGGATGGTTTCTCGGCCAAATCATCGGCTTTTCTTTTGCATGAATCGTTGATAATTTGTCGATTCAAAGCGGCCAAATTTGGTTCATGACAGTGTTCGCCATTTGATTTTGTGACGACAAATTATTACGTTTTAAAGCAAACCCCTGGCCATATGTTCATTCAAGAACTCCGGTATAGCATCCCCGTTTCGCTATTAACTTCTTCCGCTGTAAATCTGTCAGTACCGAGAACTTTCTACATTCATATACTTTCACAAACACAGAAATTATGAGCACTTATCGGTCCTTCAGATTTAGATAAACACCCAATAGTCTTTGTAAAATTGTTAATTAAGTATATTTTGTCTAATTTTGATAGCAACCGTAATATCTTCCGTTTGTCAGTTATGCAATAGACTTCACTTATTAAATCGTTTTTATTGTTAATGTCGTTTTCTTTCTCTTTTCTTATTTTTGGTTATTTGGTATTGCAAGCATTAGTGTCGATATTGATTTGATTGTATATTCCAAAGCGATACACACTGTTTGTCGTTTAAGATCGCTAAATTAAAGGATACTCTTTTTTACAATTTATTAGCGTCCGACCATCACTCATTTGACCGCACGACCGTCCACGCTGAGCTACATCAGGCCAGGCTTCGACTTTTTTGTTCTTTGTTTCTACCTTCCGTAACGACACTATTGTTTTAATCCACTTTTACTGTAAGCCGGTTTAATACCTTTCCTTTGCTACCATCTTATAAGGTCAGACGATGCCAGCCAGTTGGCAATTTTGAAGGAAAGAAGGCAGCACCACATAACGCCTATAAAATCAATTTTGCTCTAGGTTTTCCATTAGCAGGTTTAGGATAGCTGCTTTCAATGGAGAAGCAATTGCAGTATCGAAAATTTGTTTATAAATTTTATTTTGGTATTTAAAGTATGTAGAATTTAAACACAGTTTAGATCTTTCTGTTATTTACCTACAGGAATTTTAGCAAATAAAGAAACATCTGAACTAATTAACCTTCCTATACTCACGTCAAAACGAAAGACGTATACTATACTATATAAGTCGGTCTCACAGACCGTGTGCGTGAGTATAGGAAGGTTAATTCGAAATTGTTAGGAGTTTCTAAGTTAATCTACAATATCCAATGAATTTTTCACTAGTTTTACTTACCACAAATTTTAAGTGGGGGAATTAATACAATTTACGATCGGACGTAAAGGAATATTATTTTTATGTATTTTAGGAATTTCATAAATTCTAGGTATTAAAGAATTTATAATTTTTAAATGGTTACTTAAATCTTTCATAACATTTTTTTAAACCACTACATATTTATTAGTTGACTTATTTCATTTTGTGATTTTTTGTTGGGTCTGATTACATTGGTCCACAACACAGTTGCTACAAAGCATCGGATAGCTGTCTTAAGCTACATAAGTCCATGATGCTAATTTCAAAAATAAAATCAGTTTTTTCCCATCAAGCTTAATTTTCCTGTGAGATGTTATTTTTTTCAAAATTCTTTGAAAACGCTGAATATTGTTTCTTCTTCAGTAGCTGATTAGGTGTTCGGGAGATGTAATGGTTGAAACAGAGTCAGAAGTTATGCGTGAACACGTAGCAACGTGTTGGTGGATTCTGAAATATTGTGTTGTACTAATAATCCAGAAGAAAACATGCCTCGATTTACTCCCCTTGTAAAGAACTGCTACGAACTTTATTTCGTATGTAAAATTAGCGATCAGGATAGGCTCCTCACGTGTGGTGTTTGACATTTGTTATACTGTTGACAGGCTGATTAAAAGAATCATATTAGACGCCGTTTGCTGTTCCGGAGGATCATACAACAGACTGTTATTTTTGTATGACACAAATAGCTGGAATCACTTTGAAAACAAAGCCCACTGTACAGTACCCAAATTTTTGCGTTTACTAAAGCCTCCTGAAAATGTGACACTGAGTGAAGATGCGCCTGGTGACGCATACGGAGAAGATACAGAGGGCGGTGAAGGAACTGTTGATGTCGACCGAACATTTCAAGAGCGGTGTTCATCAGAAGTATAAGTATAATATAACAATTACAAATTTTAGCTTTTGAAAAAGATACACAATATATTAGAAAAAGATACAGAAAATGTATAACAGAATTAAATCATTTAGCGACAAAAATCGCAGATGTACACATCTTTTTCGGCCGCAGCACAATTCACATGGGCCAATGCCAACCTAAGGCACATTACCCAAAATTTCCTATTAGAATCCTGCGAAAATTTCCTGTCATATAACATATATATATATATAACATATGGGGAAACCCTTCTCCCCCGGAGAGGGGGTACCCAAAGAGGTCTATTCCACTAAAAGCACTGACAGAAAGTTCATTTTGCCTTAACCAGTGCCTGATTTCGCTGCTGTAGTAAGCTTTGAAACAACCCATGAAAGCTTTATTCAAATATAGTGAGGGGAGTGAGGTGGCAGCAATACAGTGGTAACATGATTTTTGTCGATCAAACAAACATTCTGTGTGTGGCTATAGTGACCATCCAAGAACAACAGCACATGTTTCTCCTTTGTAGACCGGGCAAACTCGATAAAGTGTCAAAACCACTGATTGAAGGTGTCGCTTTGGATCCACCCTGAAGGGTGCGCTGCAAGGATTGGTCCCGCTAGAGCCTCTTTTCTCAAATGTTCACTTATATTCTTCCTCAAAAAAATTACTAACGGAGGCACAAATGAGCCCCTAGCATTCATACAAGCAAAAATCGTTTAACGGCACCACTTTCTATGTCAAGGCGGCTATCTGCTTTTTACTCCTAGGGCCAATTACTTTTGCTACCTTAGATTGTACCACAGTAATACCGTTCTTATCGACGTTGTACATTCTGTATGGAGTGAATGTACCTTTTCCACAAACATCTTCCAGAAGGTTGTAGAATTTCTTAGTGTTTTCTTTGTTGAACCCAAGAAACCTCCTATAAGATGTTCCAGTAGGCTTCCTTTCTGACAATTTGGTTTCTTGACGTTTAAGGAAAGACTAACCCACTTTTTCCCAGCAATGTCATCTTTGAAAGAAAGTTGAAGTTTATTCTTTTCTGTCAATTATGCGGCCATTCTTCGCAAGTTATTACGAGTAAGCTCAAAAAAGAAGCTTTCATAGCAAAACAATAGTGGACCAGCTCTTCTTCAAGATCATTATCCAAAACTTCATGTTGGACAACCTCATAAGTGTTGTTTTTGAAACGTTTTACTGTTTACTGGCCTTCTTCCAACCCATTGTCTTTTTCCGAACTGCGTCTATAGCTTTAGTCATTTTAGATGGACTCCACTTTCTTTGATCAACCTCCCTCATTGTCCTCTTGGACTTTAAATATGAAAAAATAATGGGGTTCCGTTTCGGCAATTGAGGGCTTCGGTTTTAGCCGATAGCCTGCGTTTTGTTATTACCATTTAATAATATGTTTAGGTCGACATGATTATTCTCAATTTCAAGGAGAAATGACGAAAAATATAGCACAATGTAAAAACTTTTTCCACTGCTAAAATACGTAATCACGGACTGATAAGCAACGAGTAAAGCGCCCGACATCTGCACTCCAATACAGAGTGGTAGAAGCGGTACATAGTTTTTGACAGGAGGAACCAAATGCCATACACACTATACAGCGGCTGGTCGCCAGTTGCGGCAGTTCACAAATTTGAGGCGGCCCGCCTGGGCCGCCTGGCGCTCCGTCGATGCATACGCATTAGATGGTTTAGTAATCTGAACGGCGAGCCGCTGCTACAACCGCCGCGCTACGGTTAAACGCGCGGCTAGCCGCCAGTGCTTAGCTACACTACTTGGTCCCGTCGGTGTTAACTGCCCATCAACGACCCTAGTTTTATTAGTAGGTCGTTTATAGAGAGTCATCTACATTTTATTTTATTAAAATATTGGCTCTCGAAAACAGTTCACTATTTTCATTCGTTGTTTAATGCGATGTAACCGGGTATGTCAATATTTCTCCATCTCGCCGAGATATCTACGTATCACCTGGAAATTTTTACTGTGTCACTTGCAGAACCATATACAGTACTGACGAGTCCTAATAAGGACGAAACTAATTAGCCTGCAGTTGCATTTTGCGATTGTACATAGTCAAAATTTCCTACAGGATTATTGGCATATGGAAATTGCACTTACTTTGTACGCTTTTGCACGGTTACTTATTAACTGCCCATCAACGAACCTAATTTTATAATTAGGTCGTTTATAGAGAGTCCTATACATTTTACTTTATTAAAAATTTGGCTCTCGAAAATAGTTCACTATTTTTAAAATGAAAGATGTTTCTCAAAAATAAAAATAGTATAAATGTTATGCATATATGGATATAAGAAGGTTAGAATTATGATGAAGATGATATGTGGTAAAATATTTTAAACAGTATAATAGTATAAATAACATTACATTACAAAAACATTAAAAAGACAACAGTTGTAAAAATAAAATGCAGATAATAGTGATTCTAAAAATAATAGAACTCTAAAAGACAAGTCTAAAAATATATAGTGTAAAAAATAGAAACATCAAAAACAGCTTTCTGCAAATGTTAATACTTTGTATACCATGAGTTAGGAAAATTCGTAGTAGATGTAATCCCGAAACAAAGTAGATAGAATATGGAATTTTAATGTCACAGACGGCGTGAATGGTGAAATATTTTTACAAACTTGAAATATTAGCAAAACATGAATTTAGACTTTGACAAAGGAAAAATAAGCTATTCAAAAATAGTGTTATTATGTACCTACATATTATGCAACATATGTTTAGCCTTATTTCTGATTTGTCCTAATAAATGTAAATGTCAATAACTCACCTCCCAATAACAGTACTTTTTAGGAAACATTTTTGTGGCCGCTGTTTAGTAATATCCAAACTAACATTTATCCAAAATTTGCAAACCAAGTCTATGAACAGTACTAAATTTTAACTACTCTTTTCAGATGCCAGAAGAACAGGCCTTTGTAGTACTAGTGAAGCTGATGTACCACTACGGATTGAGGGATCTTTACAAAGATGGTTTTGATAATTTGTATTTACGACTCTATCAATTAAATAAGCTAATGGAAGATCAACTGGGACCTTTGTATCAACATTTCAATGCTCATAACATCGAAACGCATATGTTCGCTTCGCAATGGTTTCTAACATTATTTACGGCCAGATTTCCTTTGTATTTCGTCTTTCATATTATTGATGTATTTCTTTTGCAAGGGATTGAAACGCTGTTTCAAGTTGCATTGGCACTTCTAACTGTAAGTATCTTTCGTCAATTATTGTGCTTAATTAACACATTTGCTGCCAACTACAACTATACTTGTAGTATATGTACAGTACCGAACAATTCCAAGCTAACGATAGTAAAATTGCACTGTTTGTTGTTTCACTAGATAGAATATTTAAGATTGAGGTAAATTATTCTCAAAACGTGAAAATACAATGAATTTTAATAACATTTGTCAAAAGTTTTAACAAAAATATCTTAAACAAAATATAAAAATTAAACATATACCTGCTGCAGCTAACGATAGCAAAAACTACTGAACCAATTAATTCCTCTGTTATTGCCAATAACAGTTGCTGTGGGGTTCCACTACCTAAATCTCTAGAATGGTTGCAGGTATTGATTGCCATTATTGTTCAACTACATATAAGATTGCTTCCCGATTTCTTCTTAACATTTGCGAAATTTTGTCAAGTATAGCCCAAAAGATATACAATTGTGTTGAGATCGGACGAGCGGTTTGTTCAAGAATTGAATTTTGATTTGTAGAAATATTGTATAACAACCCTGTGTCTATGCTTAAAGTCGTTGTGCTGTATAAAGGTAACACTTTCTAGTCCGTTTCCTTAATAGACGGTTATTTGTAGAATCTCTACGTAAGCCGCCCCAGTTGTGCTTCCTTCGATGGCGACCACAAATTTTTGACACGACCTGGAGAAACAACTTCACAGCTCTTTTAGATAGAAAGAGCAATTTCCAAACATAAATTAACATTGATATTTGTACATGTGAGAGGGATTCGATATGAATTCTCTCACTATGCACATATTACGCATTTTTGCAGTACCTTTTTCTACAGGAGTGGACAGCTTACGTTGCCACAGCCTCCTGCAGTAACTGCACAAACATCAGTGTTCAGACGATATATACATAAAATTTGTATACGAAATTACAGCTCTGGCAAAGCGGTAAAACCGCGAAACGTACGTCTATGGATGGCAAGAGAAGATCCAAATTTTGTAAACATAAATTAATTAATTAGCAGCACTAAGAAAATCTTTTTGAAAGCGCCAACAAGAGCTACTATTTCCAAGAAAAATATCTCTTACTTCCATTACCCCCGTCACCTATCGTAACTACCCATGTACACCATCGTGGTTAGAAGCCTGCTGTTTTTACTCCGAGATTGTGGAAAAAGTTGCAAATGTTGTAAATAGTTTAAATGAGGACGCGCAAAGTGTAGTTAAATACAAAACTGCCTTACAAGATTTATTTTTGCAAAATAATTTAGAATTCATTAAAAACATTTTGGTGATATACTCAAGAACATAAAATATCTCGAAACGCAAACGTTTAAATTGGAAGAAACAATGACAACATTAAATAACATTTTAAATAAATTGAAGAACGTTTCTGGTAATTTTGGTGTTTCTTTAAGTAAAAAAATTGACATATATAATGCTTTGCAAATGTAACTTGTTTAAAAATATGAATATAAATGAGCGAAAATGAGATCAAATCTTATTAAAATTTATTTCTTGAATATTTCATTCACCCCCTCGTGCAATTTCTATCACCCAATACACATCTGCGCCACTGAAAAGTCGCATTTTGTTTAGGTAGGTATCAGTGATCAGCAATGAGTAGTGAAAAAGTGAGTAGAGTTGAATCATGACTTATAATTTCTTGTACTTATACGCACTCATACTTATTGCAATATTGTCCAACTTCATATCCACTCAAAAGTTTGAAGTACTCATCGAACTATACTTAACAACATTTATGACGTTGTTGATTTCGACTCTCCTTAACTCAATGTGTATAGACGATGCAAAATAAGTATGGTTCGCATACGAACATTAATATACTCATTATGAGGTTGTGTCCTTGCTCTGTTGCCTTTTTTACTGTTGTTTTTACTAAAGTTAAACAAAGAAATATGTGTAGATTTGTGTTGCTTATTTCATATTATATTGCGCTTTTACCCTTACGTTTTTGCACTAATTGAAAAACTTCGCTATTTATTTTTTCCTCAATCTCACTATTGCTATCCATTTTTCACTACCTGCTCATAAAAATGATAAATAATAAAAAAATAATTTTCCCGAAATGTTTCTATATAAACTTACAATTTTATGCTTTTGTATATTTTTATACACTTTATACTGGTTGCAAACTGTTTAATGACTAAACTTTTAAATATACATGGATGAGTTGAGTGAGCTGAATCAATGTAAGTAGTGTAAGTACTTTTCTGACATTAGAAATCAAACGGAGGTGATTTATGAGTGAGTATAGTATGTGTATGATGTCGCCGTCGCATTCATATTTATTGCAACCTGTACTTATGAATCAACGTTATCGGGAGTATGAGTAAATCAGAATAGTTGAGTTTAAATGATGCCTACTCACTTATATTTAAAATTTCATGAGTCAGTATGAATAGCGAAAAAGCGATGCATTGCCGATCACTGGTAGGTATCTGAAATTTCGAGCGGCGATGCTGTGCGAGTAAGTTATGAAACAGCAATGGAAATTGCTCGTGGACATCGTCCGTTGTTTGAAGGCGAATTCGTCAAAACTTGCTTGATCAAGGCCATCAAAATTGTGTCAAAAAACGAATTGCCGAAATACAAGGCAATAAGCTTGTGTAGGGCAACAATTTTCAGGAGAATCCATAACATGGCAGAAGATTTGAAGCTGCAACTGAAAGCCATTGCGAAAGAATTTATCGCAGTATCGTTTGCGTTAGATGAGAGCACTGACATCGGTGACATTGCTCAACTAGCTATATTTGTTCGTGGAGTTGACAAGGAATTAAACGTGACTGAAGAACTTTTTCCAATGAAAGGAACCACGACTGGTTTCGATATATTCCAGTGCTTCGTCACATGTGTCGAAGAAATGGGTATTATATGCAGTCTACTATACGTGTGGCAGCGGCAAGGTGCATAATGTCGAACATTGACACTTTAAGGTTGGCGTCCACATATCCGCATCGCACGTATCGGACGCATCGCATCAAACGGATCGCCTTTATATAGGAAGCCATACAAGTGCGTCCACTGATCCGCATCGTACGGATCACACGAATCTACCCGTCGGCAATGCCGATGCAATGTTGATGGAACCGACTCTCTATCGTTATTTAAAAGTCATCGAATTGTCAGTGCTGTTGGTGTATTTATGTGAATGTGGTATTTATGTACACAAACACTTCTCAGAGTTTACTGGTAACGTAGACATTAACTCTAACTATAATACCCACAATACAAAAAATGTTCAGCATTAGGGCGCACAGAACGACGTTGTTTGAGAAAAGCCCGGGCTATATACATACATCAAGGTGTACTTTAATATCCTGCTTATGTGCGTCGATTATCGAATGTAAAGCCGCGTACACATCTGAACACGAATGGGAACGAGGTTGAACAAGCGTACGTATGTGGACGTGTAGCCGAGGCGAGGAAACTGGCTCGCGTGCGGACCGAGGCAGCTCGAACGCCATCCGCCGGGAGTCGGTACTTCAAAGAGATTTCGCTTCGTACGCATACCGTACGGCTGTATTGGAGGCTTGAACTCATTGTCAGTTGGAATCTACGTTCGTTCTTTGATATAAAAAATGAATTGGGACAACGAAAAATACTGAAATTGATCAACGAATATGAAAAGCGCCCTATTTTATAGAAAAAGATCACCCATTTTACTTTAATATAGTGAGAAACAGATACATGGCGGGAGATAATCTATATTTTTGTAGAAGTCGACGTGTTGAAGAAAAAATTGATAGTATCCGCGGTTCGCGTCGAAAGGAAAGAAATCGGATATTGAAGAGAGTAATTTCAATCATTAGACGGAGTGTTATTCTTCGTTTAAAACTCTGTAACTAAATTATTCTGAGAATAAATAGTTACATACCTTCACATATTCAATCAGTTTTGCAATTATCGATCTGCATACTTCTTGTATGATTCTCGAGATCAACTGCTTCGATACGTTGAACATATACTGTAAGCTCGTAAATGAATCACCGGTTGCTAAATATCGTAATGTTATAGCTAATCTCTCTTCGGCAGTAACCGCTTTTCGAAATCTTGTATCGACTTTTGAAATTTCATCGCGAATCGAATCCAATAAGAAATTGAAGTCAGCTGATGACATCCTCGTGAAGTTTTGGAAATGGCCACCTTCTTCTTCTTGAGACATATTGTTTAGTAGCAATTGACCGTTATTGAACGACCTATTTCTATACATGCTAGTCATCCACCAGCGTCTTTTTTTTTTCTTTTTTTAACAATAAACTCGTCATTACTAAAAATGCCGCAGTAGCCACAACCAAATCGTCGTCCATTTCAACGAGCGACCAAATTCTTTTTGTGCTCAGGTGTGTACGCTACTGAATAGAGCCGTACGGTACGCATGCGAACGTATCCGGACAAAAACGCCGCCGCTACCGTGCGTGCTTAGATGTGTACGCGGCTTAAACCTGAGAGCGCATTTCTATGCTGTGTTGGTAGAGATATGTATTGTAATGTAACGCGTTATTGCACGAATTATACAGAATCATAAGCGTGTTGCTAAATGGGAATTTCCGCATCTGTCTGTTATACTCTTTGATATGCAATTGGTAGCTATAGACGTCAAAAAATTAATTACGACCATATTTTTGTCAGATGGAATCAGATAACATCAGAACGTTTCAGACAAATGTGCACGCATTCCACATAGTATTCACATTGTAAATCGCCCAACCGTCGGCAACTGTTGATATAATAATTGATTAGTATACAATAGTTGATGTTATTATAATGGATATTATAAATATACCAGAAATCATGATTATCTATATAATGTAAATTTGCAGCAGTACAAAAATCAAACTATACAAGAACCATGGAAAGAGATAGCAAAGGAAATGAACAGTACAGATAAGATTGATACTATTTGTATTTATTTAGTTATTATTTAAAAGGACGTCCGCGACGTACTTAACTTGCCGCGGGACACTATCAGCATCTGACCAACAAATCTCATTTGTCACAAATATAAAATGCATACCAATTATTATTATCTTGTAAGCGTTCCACAAATTTATCATTTTTTGGTGCTTCTAATTAAGTTTCTCTTTTTCATAAAAGGCTGTATCTTTCTATTTTTTTCACATATAGTTTATATTACGAAAACTGTTGAATCTATTGCTAAAATACATAGATAACAAATAATTTAACCGGCAATTCCCTGACAAGCAGACAGAGTTATGTTAACGGCAATCCAGGGTTTGTTCGTACTATTTGTATTCGGTATAATCTATTAAATTTTTTCTGACATTCTCTCCTGTGAATTGTTTTTCTTATCAAACTGTCAATTTATATTCTTTGACATACATTTGCATATTCATTTTGTTGATGTCCAATGTGTCTGAGTGAAGATTATTTTTGCTGTCACCATACGACGGCGTCATCTGAGGATTATATCTGACACGTCTAAAGCTCGCCAACGAGATTCATACGCAGCAATAACGTCAAGCCGGATATGTAACGTTATCCGCTCAAAGATGATTTTATCATTTTATATGTACCTACGCATACTGCACCTTCAGGACGTGATTAAAAAGATAGAAAGTGATACACGGTACGACGATACACAAGGTGGTGCTCGAGCAGGAACCGTAAGATTGTTTTAGGATAGGAAAGATGAGGTAGTTGTTTGTTGGCTTGCATTATCGTGATTCAATAAAATGCGACGCAAAGCACACCTTAGCCTATATAGAGCAATTTTGGAAACACTTGACAAAGACAAATTTTGGTTAACCAATCAGTTTTTCGACCGTCGAGACGAAGCTACCAGGCCAGTCTTTCTGAAAAAGCAGGCAATATTGTTTTGCTTCAATTTCTCCCTCATATAACTTTTGTTAATTTCATCTCACTGTTGACTTCTGTTTAGTATTGGGATTGTAATTGCTAAATTTGCTCAGTTTGCGCCAACAGTACTTGAACTATCGGAGACGACTGTACTAGAATAAAATAACGTCGTGCTACACGAATACAGATAGAATGATAGCTTAATATTATATATTGAAACTGAGAACATATACGCCGATGTTATTTTACTCTAATACAGCCGTTTCGGATAGTTGTATTACTGTTGGCGGAAACTGAGAAACTCTAGTATTGACACAGGCCTGTAGAATCAAAGGTTTCAAAATACGTTTTAACTTCAATATTGTAACAAGAATTATTTCCAAGTGTGGATACCTTAACGCTGGAGTTTACCTAAAATAAATTTCTAATTTTTGTATATTAAGTTGCTTACTAACAAAATGTGACATTACGCTCATTTTCAATAACGCTACAGTGTGAGAAAACGAGACGTTCTTGCTAGAAAAGGATAAACATAGTGGACGGGATGGCTATCCGTGTTTGACTCATTCAAAAATATGCAAGGTAATCTTGCGTGATAATCTGAAACAACGCCGCATCAGGTAAAACTACATTGAAAGGGAATACAAGGCAAATAGAAATATTAACTATTTACAAGATATAAAAATAGGCCGTTTCTACCTACTACTTTCTACTACTACCTACTGTAGACATAAGATATAAGTATAAGTATAAGTAAATACTATGAAATATATAATATGAAATATCGACAACTCGATGTGAAGGATAAAATAATGTTTTTATTTCAGTTATGAATTGCTATTGAACTAAATTCATAATCCTTTTTTAAATAAGGATCTTTGCATGTGTCTCAAAATAATTTCCGCTCTGAAGGATTTCTCTGAAAATATGACGATTTCAAAAATAATTCTAGGCAGAAAATATAATTTTGCGTTACAAACAAATTTAGTCAAATTTCTATAATAATTAATATCTAATAATTTATAATTATGTCGGTCTGTAATAGTTTCCTTAATTCCTTTAATTGGAGAAAGTACGAAATTATCTACTTCAATTAAACCTGTTAGTCATTAGCAATGTGACTTTGTCTGCAATATATCATTCTGAAAATCCAAGGTCAAAAATCGGTATTGCATCATAGTCATTATTGGTGCAGTTAGCATTTATACTTGGTGGCACAATGTTGCTGAATAAAAACAATTTCAAGTGGTCTTGCGAGCACTTATATATTAAGAAATACCTGGATTTTCGACCCGCGTTAAAAATTCAAGTGCCAAATTTTTAACTGTATAGATTCATCAAGAAATCTATAGCAAATATTTTTCTATTATGTTGCAAAATACTGTTTTGATATATGGCTACCTAATAATCTATATTGTTCAAATATAATGGATCTTTGTACCGTTTCTGATAGGATGATTTCACTGTTAAACAATAAGTGTTGTTAAAAAAACCAACAGACTCATAAGAGCCAACGAGCAAAAGAAAGGTACAAATTACCTCTGTGTATATACCTACACTCTTCCAATAGAAGGGCACGGTTTTCGTTGATAAGCGCATTATCGTGCGCCTTCCACTATCTTCTCTAATTCAATGGTTATGCTAAATTACTCGTGCCCTGGCCTAATATATTTTCAACATGGTCTGTTTTGATTAAAAATCTCGTTTTGCACTCAATGAATACATCACGTCTTTCGTGTTGGACAAACAGCCGGCAAGGTATGGAAGTAAATTTTTCCTTTTCAAGATGCATTTAGTATAGTATTACAGCAAGTAAAAAAGGAATTTTGTTCTATTAAATTATTAAATAAAGCTTGATCGGCAGCAACATACAGATCAGCACCTATGAACTTCTTCGAAAGTTATGAACCTATAGATAAAATCGTTAATCCATATTTTAAAGCAATATGTACGTAATTGATAAATATTTTTTGGAAATTGTAAATATTATTGGAAAAAATAGTTCCATTTCTTTATATGTATCATGAAGTATGGATATCATATGGATAAATGGGGAGAATAATTGTGAGTAGGATTACCATATTAGCTTCATCGAAAAATGTAATTAGTGGGATGCGTATCCCCAATTGGTGTTTGCTATAGCCCCTCCTCAAATTACCAATTAGTATTACTGTAGGAGAACTGAAGTATAAAATCGCAAGTTGTTTATCTATAACTTCATTAGCGAATTTTCGTTCAGTTTTGATTGTTCGTAATTTTTGTTATTACATTTAAATTTTAAAAATGGGAAATCGTAAACGTGGTGCGTATTTGTCCAGACCAAAAAGGGCCGCGTTTAGCAGAGCGTAAAAAGTAGTTGAAACAAATGCCAATGTTGACGATATTGATATTGCGACCTATTCGGAAAAAGAAGCAACATTCCTTGAGAAATTGAAAAGCGAAAATCCAGAAGAAATACAAAAATTAACTGTAGGCCAAAGAGACAACAATTTATGGAAAACGATGAGGATCAAACGATTAACTGCATCCAATTTTGGTAAAGTTGCAAATCTAAGAAAAACCAGTTCGACAGCGAACACAGTAAAGGTTCTACTTTATGAAGACGGCAACTCAGTAAGGCATACAAAATGAAAGCAGAGCATTGGCCGAATTTGAACAAATTTCTGGCTTAGAAATAAGAAGCTGCGATCTTTTATAGACTAGAAATATCCGTTTTTAGCTGCATCTGCTGATGGCTTAGTAGGTGACGACGCCATTATTGAAATAAAAGCTCTTATAATTCAAGGATGTTAACACCTAAAGAAGCAACAGAATTGAACATAAAATTTAATAATTTAATAAAATTTACCTATTTTAGTGTGTGTGAAAGTATAAGTGTATTTTCCGTTGACGGTCCTTCCTGTATCTCCTCTTTATCTGTATGGTGAGGTTCTTTTCTTACTAATACTTCTTCTTCTTACTAATATTTCTTCTTAAAACCCTTTTTCTCTTTTGGGAATATATTTGAGACTTCTTTATTGACTTTTCTCAATTTTCCATTCAACCGTCGTTAACCAAACAAACTTTTATTTTCTTTTCGAAACCAGGACGACACTGTTTTATTTCTCCGTTGTCCATGAATCCATATATCCTTGGTTATTTCCAGTAAATTTATGTATGCGAATTCTTGTAATGCACAATTGTTGGAGGAAATGTGTGTTAAAATGTTAACAAAATTCTTTTATACATTAAATCATGCTTTTATAAAATATTTAACTCTGGTAAAATTTGTTATACTACAATTATACTACTCTTAAACATTTTTTGTTACTTGTAACAGAAAATTTTAACTATCATTTAAGAAATCCAGGTTTTATTTACGTAAATGAAACTAGAAGATAATCACTAAAAGAAATTAGTGTGTTATTGTAGATTAACAATTGGTAAGTATAAAATGGTACTGAAGAAGAGAACAATCTTAAAATAAACAAGAAAGGTAATTACTTAACACGACTTCAATCTCTAAAATGTACTATTCTATTTATTTATTGTTTTATTTAACTAATATATTTAATTTTCAATTGCTTTCAATAAAAATATATTTGATTAACTTTATATGGATAAATATTCTCTACATTGTAAATGCCTTTCACGATATCAGTTCTTGGTAAATTGGATGTACATTGAGGATGCACAACAATTTGGCATTCGTTGCAGAGACTGGCTATGGGCCTAGGGGAAGGTGATCTTTGCAATTAGCACACATTATTGGTTTGGTACATATTCCGGGATCGAACTTGTGCGGTATATTATAATGTATTCCTTGAATGAAACTGTGCCGAAATAAATCGTTCTTTTCAGGAGATTGTGTGATTTGTTCTAACACCCTCATGTGATCCTTGATATTTCCTGTGGTATTAGTTCTTTCCAAATTATCTGAACAGAATTACGATTTCTCATGTCTTAAACTCTTTGTAAGTTCCCTTTCTTTATTCAATTGGTGCTCTAAATCTTTATAGTTAAGCACAACAGACAAGGGTGGGTGATTCTCCTATTCCAAATTCCCAAATATTTTATCTGTTATAGCTTTTTCTTTTCTTCTTCCATTTGGACTTTTATTTGAAGGAAATCAATTAATTTAGTTTGCTGTTGAATTGTTGATTAGGTTTCAAGTTTCCTCTCCTTCTGGTACGCGTCTTTTTGCAATAACCTGTCATTACGTTGATTAACTTGTTCAAATAAAGCTATATTTAAACTCGTAGATTCATTTAAATTCTGACATAACTTAAAGTTCGATTCATTGACACCTTTCAAATGTGTTAATTGCAACGAATTCTCTTCCTTCAATGCCCTATTTTCAGATAAACCAGCGTCAATAGTTACCAATTCTTTTAATTCAAACCTATCTCTCTTTGTACATTTGTTTATACTTCTATTTTCATTTTCATATGTAATCTCGATATTTTCTAACCTTACATTTAATTCATTAGATTTAGTTGTACTGTCTACTTGTTTCTCCTGACTGTGCTCCTGACCATTAATAGCACATGATAACTTAAGTAACGAAGACATTAGTTTTTCTAACGCCCTTTCTATTTCACCCTTCTCTGTGTCATCTTAACGTTTGTTTGACATTTTGAAATTCTAAATTTGTGTATGATACAATGAAATGAAATTAAATCAATTTAAAAACTAACTTTAGGTTCGCAAATGAAATGAATGAATTTAGGTTCGTCTCACGTTTTGTGCGCCAAATTTGTACTACTTTCAGGGTGGCCCCACGCTTTGGAAGCCAAATTTGTACTGAGAATTTAGTTAATTTTTTGTTTTTAAAGTAAATTGTAATTGCACCGGTCTAGCTCGTAGATAAAATATAAAAGCATAAATTATAACAATTTATATTTATGACTTTTTCGAAATATTGAACATAAAATCAAAAAATTTACTTATTTTAGTGTGTGTGAAAGTATAAGTGTATTTTCCGTTGACAGTCCTTCCTGTATCTCCTCTTTATATGTATGGTGAGGTTCTTTTCTTACTAATACTTCTTCTTTTTACTAATGTTTCTTCCTAAAACCCCTTTTTTCTTTTGTAAATATATTTCAGACTTCTTTATTGACTTTTCTCAATTTGTTAATGCAATCGTCGTTAACCAAACAGACTTTTATTTTTTCGAAACGAGGACGACACTGTTTTATTTCTCCGTTGTCCATGAATCCATATATCCTTGGTTATTTCCAGTAGATTTATGTATGGGAATTCTTGTAATGCATAATTGTTGTAGGAAATGTGTGTTAAAATGTTAACAAAATTCTTTTTATACATTAAATCATGCTTTTATAAAATATTTAACTCTGGTATCATTTGTTATACTACAATATACACTGAAATTCTTGCCTTCAGAACCCATAAGAGAGAACGAACAGCGATACCAAAAGAAATTGTTATTCAGAATTGTACAGTTTGCACCGTGGAAAGCGCCTGTTAAATTGAGAGCGAAGATTTCGAGCCCTACTTCCATGTACATAATCTGAAATTCTCGCCCTCAGAACTCTGTAAAGAGAGCGAACAGTGATACGAAATGAATTAGATATAAAGGACGCATTTCACCAAATAGATATCTCTACCAGTTCTAGACGTATAACAACATTTATACCTAGGAAAGGATTATGTCGATATAAAAGACTTATGTTTGGAATCACTTGTGCTCCTGAAATATTTCAAAAAACCTTAGAAAAAATGTTAACGACGTGCCAAGGAGCCCTAAACTTTATTGATGACATTTTAGTACACCGCAAAAATATAGAAGAGCTAACGCCCGATTAAGAATAATACTACATACACTTAAGGATAACAATGTGCTTTTGAATGAACACAAATGTGTCCGCAATGTCTGTAAGATTCAGTTCCAAGGGCATATTCTATCGGCGGAAGGAATTAAACCACTGGACAGTTACGTCGAAATAATAAGAACATTTAGAGCTCCTAAAACAATCGAAGAGGTCCAAAGTTTTCTAGCTCTTATAAACTTCGTGGGAAGATGAATAGCAAACAACAACAGCAACTACTACAGAGCTGATTAGGAACTTATTGAGAATGAAATTAGGAAAAAGCTAATATTGAGGAGTACTGGAAAATGGAACGTAAACTAGCTTTTGAGAAGTTAAAACACACTATGGTTAACATAAAGGCTTTAGGATATTATGACCCTCAAGATAGTACCCAAGTTATAGCAGATGCAAGTACCGTATGACCAGGTCCTGTTTACAATATGACTCTGGAGGGACACGAATAATAGCTTATGGCAGCAAGAGCTTATCCGATTGTGAAAAAGATACTGTCAAACAGAAAAGGAAGCGCTTGCTTTGGTATGGGCTATTGAACACTTTGGCATTTATCTTTATGAAAAAAATGATTTTGAACTCATTACGGATCATAAACCGCTGGAACTAATATTTGGACCAAAGTCAAGACCATATGCCAGAATTGAAATATGGGTACTTAAATTTCAGGCATTCAAGTACAAGGTAATATACCGACCTGAGAGTACATCATTTGACAATGAGGAGCATATTAATCAAATAGTTGAAAATTCACGGCCAGTTGCTCTATCTCTGTATGACATAAGGTGTTCGAAATTGGCGCCGACCGAAAGGAACCGAAGAGCACCGAAGAAACGAGAGAGTCGAACACACGAGGATGCGCAAGCGTCGTCGTGGTAGAACCTAGCATAGCTTACGATTGTGAAAGAAGGATGAACATAACCTAAAAACGAGTGACAACGTAGACCAATTTATAGTAATCAATATATGTAATATTTCGGTGTTAATAAAGAACAAAAACAACTAAAATACAGTCCACGCAATCCACAATATAAGGAATTATTCACAAAGAGGCCATGAAATCCGGAAAGTTAAGGAAGGAATTTATAGTAATATATGGGATCACTCAGTCAACAGTTATAAAATCTAGTCAGAATTATTTTTTCCGCCGCGTTTTTCGGGACAAAATTCCTAGCCTTTTACATCACGAAAATAAAATCGATATACGACGAGGTAAGGGACAAAGACAAAACAAATAAAGAAAAGGGGAAAGAGTACAGCGATAGGAAAAGAAATGCTGATAACAATAAATTAGAAGATATGCAGAAAAACAAATTAGACGCAAATTTTGATAATATTCCCCACAAAAATGGTAGTGATATGATCAAGAATGATCAAACTGGACAACTACGCAGAAATGTGGTCCATCTGAAAAAATTAGAAGGAGAGTACAAGGAAAATTAGCTGCACCCAGGGAAAGTGATTAAATAAATTTCTTTAAATACAGGGTTAGCTGAATATAATATATAAGTACATTATGTTTATTAGTAGTTATCAAGTTATTGATGAATTAGTTTGATTAAATGGATTTGTTTAAATACAGGGTTAGTGAATGCAATAAATAGGTACACTATGTGTATTAGTAGTATTAAGTTATTAAGGAACGAGTTTATAGGGTTTAAGTTGTCTAGATATTTAGTTTTAAGTTTCAAATTCCATATGTGACATGAAAGCAAGATATCATAACCTCTTATGAAAAGGAAGGGATGTAGTGTATTACTGAATGACGAATAAAGATGAGTCATGCATCTGGGGCACCGGCCGGCACCGCACAGGTAGTCGTGCTTTGTTCGGTGGTCTGGCTGGGTGGACGTACACAGTATCTGAGTGTTTGATTAACCTTCCTATACTCACATTAAAATGAAAGACGTATACTATACTATATAAATCGGTCTCACAGACCGTATGCGTGAGTATAGGAAGGTTAAAGACATCCAATAATTAACAATTGTAGCAGTTGTGTATAATCAACTTAGCAATATTTATTGTAATTTTGTGGATCTTCCCACATAAGTTTTTTCTGTTTTTAATTCAAGTCCTCTTGATTGACTCTTGTATATGACTAACAAATTTTGTATTTATTGCACTATCTGAAAAGTCAGTCTGTATATATATGTTTCCAGATATACATTCGTAATAAAATCTTATATGATAGATCTCTACCACTAATAGGTCAATAAAACAAGGCTGGTTTGAACGATAGTTATATTTTCAGAACGTTTACAAACGTTTTCGGAATACCTTCTTCAGTGAAAATATAACTAGATAAATATATAAACAAACATTTGTTTTTTATTTGGGAACTATCAACAAAATGACTAATGACTAGGATTTCTTGATATAGAGGATGTGTAACAAACTTTTATATATATATAAATTATAAAAACTAAATTAATGTGTAAACATACATGCAAATTAAGTAAAACCTTATATCAAAAAATCTTTGTCGAAACCTTAACAATTCTGTTCAAGGACTAGGGAAAACCCAAATTTAAAAACCTAGCCAAAGGTTTCCTTCTTAAGAAATGCAAATGTCATTTTAACAAATTGCTATATACATTACTTAAATTTTGAATATCGGTTCTGAAATTAATAGTTTTAGTGCCTTTTTGTATATTTATCATTTCATATATTAGTCTTTTTATAATTATTCCCTGTTTTTAATATAATTGTGTTTTCAAAATTAAAGTAATGCCCAAGATCTTTGTAATGCTTTGTTACAGCGGTCATTGCACCAAAATCATTATTTAAAGAATACTTATGGCTATACAACCTTTTCTTTAAATATTGTTTCGTCTGACCGATGTAACAACCATCACAGTCTTTACAGTTTATTTTATAAACTACATTACTTTGATTTTGTTTAATTATTTTAGATTTAGTATTAGTAAAAAGAGATCTGTTACTATAATTTGGAATGAAAGTAATGTTTATGTTGTTTTTATTAAACTCTTTTTTATTTTTTCGCCTAAACCTTTTTTATAAGGAATAGCGTTATAAGATTTATTGTTATTATTTTTAATTCCTCTATTGTATAATTTGTTAATTCCATTTTTTATTATTTTTTCATAAAAACTATTTGGATAATTATTTTTATCTAAGATTTCTTTAACTTTGTTTAAATTCTTTTCCCTAAATTCAGGATTAGCTAATCTAACCGCTTGATCAACTAAACCGGTAACTACATTAATTTTATGTAATTTTGATGTTTCTGAAAAATAATTTAAATGTCTTCCTGTATTGGTAGACTTTATATATATTTTATGTGGATGACTGTTTTTGTTCCGTAAGAAAGGATAGTATTGATGAGATATTAGATTCATTTAATAGTTATCATAATAGATTAAAATTTACATATGAGAGGGAATCTAATAACTCATTGAATTTCCTGAACGTGACAGTCATGCATAATAACGGCATTGTAAAAACAAATTGGCATATAAAGTCTACCAATACAGGAAGACATTTAAATTATTTTTCAGAAACATCAAAATTACATAAAATTAATGTAGTTACCGGTTTAGTTGATCAAGCGGTTAGATTAGCTAATCCTGAATTTAGGGAAAAGAATTTAAACAAAGTTAAAGAAATCTTAGATAAAAATAATTATCCAAATAGTTTTTATGAAAAATAATAAAAAATAGAATTAACAAATTATGCAATAGAGGAATTAAAAATAATAACAATAAATCTTATAACGCTATTCCTTATAAAAAAGGTTTAAGCGAAAAAATAAAAAAATAGAGTTTAATAAAAACAACATAAACATTACTTTCATTCCAAATTATAGTAACAGATCTCTTTTTACTAATACTAAATCTAAAATAATTAAACAAAATCAAAGTAATGTAGTTTATAAAATAAACTGTAAAGACTGTGATGGTTGTTACATCGGTCAGACGAAACAATATTTAAAAAAAGGTTGTATAGCCATAAGTATTCTTTAAATAATGATTTTGGTGCAATGACCGCTGTAACAAAGCATTACAAAGATCTTGGGCATTACTTTGATTTTGAAAACACAATTATATTAAAAACAGAGAATAATTATAAAAAGACTAATATATGAAATGATAAATATACAAAAAGACACTAACACTATTAATTTCAGAACCGATATTCAAAATTTAAGTGATGTATATAGCAATTTGTTAAAATGACATTTGCATTTCTTAAGAAGGAAACCTTTGGCTAGGTTTTTAAATTTGGGGTTTCCCTAGTCCTTGAACAGAATTGTTAAGGTTTCGACAAAGATTTTGATATAACGTTTTACTTAATTTGCATGTATGTTTACACATTAATTTAGTTTTTATAATTTATATATATATAAAAGTTTGTTACACATCCTCTATATCAAGAAATCCTAGTCATTAGTCATTTTGTTGATAGTTCCCAAATAAAAAACAAATGTTTGTTTATATATTTATCTAGTTATATTTTCACTGAAGAAGGTATTCCGAAAACGTTTGTAAACGTTCTGAAAATATAACTATCGTTCAAACCAGCCTTGTTTTATTGACCTATTAGTGGTAGAGATCTATCATATAAGATAAGTATAAAAAGGTCACGAAATATATATATACATTTATTCGTAATAAAACACAGTCAGATAAGTTACATATTCTTTGTCAGAATTAAATTAATTCTCTTCAAGTATATGTTTAAAATTCCTTTTAAATATTTTAAAATCAACTTTAATATGCCATTGTTTGTTATTTTTTGACACGAAGATGATTTTTATTGATTATGGACCCTGTTTATGGTATTAGCCTCCAGTTGTGAGTATATTTCATCTGTTTGTTTTGTTTTTGCTTGTTGATTTATACATTTTAGTAATCTCATGAATAAGTTCTAAAATAAAGGACGAAATATTGAGAATTTGAACATAGGAGTTCCTTTTTTTAATTCTTTGAAAACCACTACAAATCGCTAACCCGATTAATCCCTTTTTGCTTCCTAACTGGTACGGTCGATGTATTTCCGCTCAACTTAATTAGAGATGGGTTTGTTTGGTGAAATTGCATCCACCTATGGTGGTAATACCTTCAGGTTAATGAAACAATGGTCCAACAACAACTGTAAGATGGCGAACATGATCAATAGAAGAATTTTCCTTTTAAGGTGTAGACAAGTTTGTGTTTTACCTAGACATATACAGGAAGGAAGGATCAATTTGCAGTCGCTACCAACTACAAGCAATGGAAATTTTGGAAATGCAGTAAACCTATTTTTATTAAGGTTAGGATTGTGATACCAATTGCAAAGTTAAAAATAGCATTAGTCTCATTAGAACAAAGTTAAGTCAATTAATTCCTTTTCACATTTCAAATGAATTCCAAATTAGATTACAAATAGCTTTTAGTAAGAGAAGTCGTAAGGTGAAAAGTATTAATGTCAACAAATTCAACAATATCAAAAATTTCTCATCTAATGACTGACTATTTTTTGACAATTCCAAATGGTTTCAAAACACATCTTCAGTTAACATCTCCAAAGACATCAGTGATTTTTTGTCATTGGCTCCTAAATTTTGGGTGCCGTCGTTCCTACTAGTTTCAATGTGGGTCATTTTCTTGTTGATGTTGAGAATATCATTGCTGATGTGCCGAATGAATAAAAAAATAGGATGAGAGCTGCAGTTACCAATGTTGTCACCAATTTTATGTCACATTGTGTTAACAAAATACAATTGAATCACAGTTCTATATGCTCAAGAACAATCCAAATTTCTATATAGTACAGGCTGATAAGGGCGGTTGTACGGTGGCAATGGACAGTAGTACTTATATCGACAAAACCAACGAGCTATTACAAGATCGAACAACTTATAAAGAACTACCTAGAAATCCTATTGAGGTTACTCAAAGAAAACATAACGAGTTAATAAAAGCAATAAAAAATAAGGGTGAAATATCTGATGATTTTTGCAAACATCTAATGATGAACATACAATTCTAGTTCTGCTAAATTGTACTGGTTATCCAAAATACATAAACCAGATGTTCCATTGCGGCCTATAATCAGTTTCATTAATTACACAACTTATGCTCTTTCAAAATATCTATCTCAAATACTTACCTCTGCTCTATCGGAATCCACAGAATTTAACATAAAGGATACTTTTACGTTTGTAAATTTAATAGATGGTTCCACACTTCCAAATCAATATATTTTAATATCATTGGATGTTGTATCACTTTTTACAAATATACCGCTTGATTTGGTAGTACAGGTAATAGAACAAAAATGGACCGATATGATTACGCCTACTAATTTATCTAAATATTTCTTTCTACAATTGATAAAGTTTACTTTCAACCATTCATACTTTCCTTTTAATGATAAATTGTATTTGCTAACTTTTGGTACACCCATGGGCCATCAGCCCTGTGTTGGCCCTCATAGTTATGGATTTTTTGTTGGAGAGTGTGATTCTCAATTCTTTCCATCAAAATCTACAATTCACAGTAGAGACAGAGAACAAATACGTATTTTTTTCTGGATTCGAAAGTCATTAGGACAACGGACAATAAGTAAATTCTGGACTGCTATGAAAAACCTAGTGCTTCGGGTAGATTTCTTAATTATCATTCAAATCATCCATTAAATCAAAAATACAACACAGTCATAGCCACGAAAAACAGAATTGTACATATTTCAAATGATCAGTTAAAAAATAAAAACTTTAAGTTACTATTAGAAATTTTTGCCAACAACGGTTACCCCAGACCTACATTACATAAATTTATTTACAACTCGAATTCTTATGATGGACCTACAGAAGAGAATCCTACTGTTTTTAAATACAAAGGTTTATCTTACATCAGGAAATATAATTACAATTTTCAAGCCCTTTCCACAAATTATCATAGCAAAATACAACCCTATAAAAAGGAAAAGGAAAAACACCTACACCCTTCATTAGTCATGCTATTTATAACATCCCGTGCATTGATTGTGAGGGTTGTTATATTGGTCAAACATGTCATTGAAATAAAATGTAGGGGACTCTCTATGAACGACCTAATAAATTAGATTTGTTAATGGGCAATTAACAAGTAACCGTGCAATTTCCAGGTGATATATATACAGGCTTAGTTAAAAGCATGGAAACAGAGATTTATTGTTGTTAATATTTATTTTAGGAAATTATATTCAATACAAAAGTTCTTTATGAAATTTCTATCTAGATTTTATAACGCATAATTTTTCTTTTCTTCAATTATTTTGAGTTACGCCTGTCAGCGTAATTTTTTAAATGGGAACTTTACTCTACCATCCGATAGAGAATTTTTTTCTTTTTCCGGTACTATTTTTGTTTCTTCTTTCATTTATATCATAACATTTTTACAAGAAAACATTGGCTTAGTCGGTAGCGTTCTACTCCGGTACTTACGAGATCGCTGTTTCGAGTTTTGTGGCGCGACATTTTTTTCTCCCTTCAAACTTAGTTGTTAATTTGTTTTTAATGATCAGATTGTAACCGATAAATTTATTGCACATAATTTTGTCTATCTTAGATGTGCCTAACATTTACAATACTTGAACCGATGTTTTCTTGTAAAAATGTAATTAAATAAATTAAAAAAAAACAAAAATAGTATTGCAAAGAGAGAAAAATTCTCTATCGAAAGTAAATTCAAATTAACAAGTTCCCATTTAAAAAGATACGGGGACGGGCATAACTCAAAAATAATTGAAGAAAAAAATTGAAGTCTTCTAAAATCTAAATAGAAATTTCATAAAAACTTTTGTAATATAATAATAATGTCCTAAAATGAATATTAACGACAATAAATCGCCGTCTCCACACTTTTAACTAACCTGTATATATATTCAGCATTGCGAGCCAAGAAAGGCCCATGGTTTCGTTTCAAATGCCTTTTCATTTTTGTTTATACATTGTTGTCATTCGCCCGTCACTTATCCCAATTTACCTCAAGTCCCTCTCCACCGCCTGCAGCCACCTAATTTGTGGTCTTTCTCCTCTACTCCCTGATACTCATCAACACCTGCTTCGCTATGTTTAGGATTTCCATTCTTTTCTGTACTGTAGTCAATTTCAAGAGTATAGGCCTAACTTCTCTTCTCATTTATTCAACCTGCGTACTTAGTCCATTCCCATTCCAATTCTGTTCACTATATTTTTACTTAATCTCTTGTCTTCTCCTTACACTCATTCTCCCCTTTTGCCACCCCCTTAATTATTAGATCTTGCCTGTTCCTTAACTCGCGTTGCAACAACTCAATGGTTTTGGCTTGTTCTTCAACCTTTTGAGGTAGCTGCTTATTTTCATTGTATAGCGTTGTTATTTCTACCAAAATTTGCTCGAACTCTGGTATCATGCTAACATTCATCTGTTTTATATTGGCATTTATGGTCTTGAACATTTCTTCGATTTTCTACATGTTTGTTTTTACTATTTATATTTTATTTCATTTTGATTATTTTAATTACTAAATTCACAATTAATTTTGCGGGCGAAAAGCGGAATGAGGGTATTAAAGGGTATTTGGGAAGAGAGGGACACAGAAAATAATTTAGTGATTGTAAATACCACAAATTTACGAGAGTGGAAGAAAATAGCAGGGAAAGACCTATTACAGATTCTGGGAAGTAAGTACAAGGCGAAAATGATTCAAGATGTGAAAATAACACGGGAGGTAGAAATAGGAAGTGATTACTATTTAGTAGAGATGGATATAAGAGAGATTGAGAGAAATTAGGTAAGAGAAGAGAGAGAATACAAGAAAAATTAGAAGTCACAAACTGAGAGAAACACAATATCAGAAAATTCCAGGAAATACAACACGCAAATACGAGGAAAGTAGAACCTACATATGGGGTGGAGCAAAAATGGTATAGCTTCAAAAATATACTACTTGGTGTCGCTGTGGAGAGCTGTGGATAAACGAGAACAACAAACAAAAATATTAAAAAAAAACGAATGGTGGAATGAAGATATTAAATCAGAAATTAAGATTAATGATTACGAAAAATACAAGGAAAGCAGAAAAGCAGTTAAAGAAAAGATTAAGAAACCAAAACAGGAATCATGGAAAAGATGACAGAGAACTATAGGGACAATCATTACTATTTTACGGGACCCTCAAAGAACTAAGAAAAAAATATCGTGTAATGAATACGAAAGGAAAGGATGGAAATATAATTACAGGGGAAAAACAAATAATGGAAAGATGGAGACAATACTTCAAGGAATTGACAGAGTCTGGAAGAAAACAACTGATATACAAGAGAAGACTCACACAATTGAAGGAATAGAACAAATATACGAGAAGCAGATTATAGAGGCAATACTTAGAGTCTTAAACTAGAGCAAGCCCCAGAAATTGACGATTTAACACGGGAAATGATAAAATACATGGGAGAAGAAAGAATAACCCAACTAACGGAATTACTAAATGAAATAGTGAAGACTACAAAAGTGCTATGGGAACGGAATACTGAAATAATACTACCTACATATATACAAGAAGTGAGATAAAGGAATGTGTGAAAACTGTAGAGGAATAAGACTAACAAGTTTGCTGCAAAAGTGCTTACAAGAGTAATCAAAAAAGGAATTAGAAATAAGATATAAAACACGATAGAAGAGACACAGTGTAGTTTTAGAAGACGAAGAAACACCCAAGACTTAATATTCACGGTAAAAAATCCATTAATTAAAGTAAGGAAATACATATGTACTTCATTGACTTACAAGGGGCACATCAAGGTTGTGAATAACGGATTTTGATGGGTCTCGAATATATTATAAAGGGACTTCCCCGAGTAGCTTGCTCCCAACTTTTGTAGCCATTCGCCCTAGTTTTGAGAAAATTGCAAAAGTTTTCCTAACGTAGTTTATATATCGTTAATGTTAATAATTTTGTAAAGAAGTGAGTATAGTGCAGTGGGTAAGTTCTAGGCCTACTACGCTGGCGATTCGTGTTCAAGTCCTGCTTTTGTAGTTTTTTTCAATCTCATTGCATATGATATTAACAAATATATTTAATTTCATGCAAAATTGTTAAAAAATATTTTTCGTCATACTAACTTTATCAATAAAATTAATTGGAAGCAAATGTGCATCATGGTGCGTATTTTAAATTATTATCAATAGTGATAAAACGATTTAATTCTAAGGTTTGATTGTGAAATTATATATATCATATGCAATGAGATTGAGAAAAAAAGAGCAGGGCTTGAACACGAATCGCCAGCGTAGCAGTCCTGGACCTTAGCCACTGCACTATAGTCACTTATTTAGAAAATTATTAACATTAACCGTATATAAAGTACGTCATGAAAACTTTGCAATTTTCTCGAAAACTAGGGCGAATGGCTAGAAAAGCTGGTGGCAAGGTACTCGGGGAAATCGCTAAGTAGGGAAGACATATGGAAAAACGAGATATAGAAAAAGGATTATTGAAACAGTAAAAGGTATGTATATAAACAATAACAACATAGCAGGGATGTGTCCTGAGCGGATTCAGATGAGAACTTACAATACAATATAGAACTATTAGAACAACAATTAGGCAAGATAAATATGAAGATAAATACAGGGAAGACAAAAAGCGTGGTAGTGTCAAAGGAAAAAAGTACATAACATAATACTGCAGAGAGAGCAAATAGAATAAGTGGAGAGTTTTAGAGATTTAGGATCCATAATTGAAAATAATGGAAGAATTAATTAGGAAATTAACGACACAATAGGAGAGCACCGAAGATGTTCAATATGATAAAAGTGACATTTTTTGGGACGAGAGAAATACCTAGAAAAGTTAAAACGGAAGTAATCAAAAAGTAGTAAGGCCAACAACTATGTACTGTAGTGAAACGTGAACATGAGAGAGAATATGAGGTTTTTGAGACCTATAGAAAATAAAATCATAAGAAGCAAGAAAAGGAATGATATATTCAGAGAGGCATTACAAGACATAAAAAAGAGGAAAAAATACAGGAAGGACAGTTGAAGTGATTTGGACATGTGTGAAAAAGGTGTATGAAACGCGAATGCCGGGGAAAAATAAAAGCGAAGACCCAGGAAAACGTTGAGTGACGGTGCGCGAGAAGCAGAAAGAAGAGGAACAAAATGGCACGGAATTAGGACGACCGCACAAGATACAAAAGTTATGGAACCTTACAACATACCTGCTAGTTTAACTGAAGTAGGGAATGAAACCGCAAAAATAAAAATTCAAAACCCCACGAAAGAGAGTCAAATTTCAGTATTACATCCGGATATTTTTGAACACTTCGAATTTGAACATTCTCACCTAGCAATCCGACAAACGAGACACCCTGAAAACGATGTTTCTATTCAAAATTTACCAACCGATCACCTAAATATAGAAGGAATGCAAGTACTAAATAAGATTATTATTGAATTCTCTAATGGTTGTCAGAACAATTCCGACAAACTCTCCTTTACATTTAAGGTAAAGCATGAAATAAAGACAATTGACGACATACAGACATACTTGACAAACTCGGCCACTGTAATTATTTTACGACTCTTAATCTATCATTAGATTTACTAGAATTACAATTACAATCGGTACCTGAAACAACTTTTAGCGCAGAGAACGCACATTACGAATCCTTTAGAACGCAAAGATGTACAAAATACAATCTGTTTTGTTTACATGGACTACATCATTGTATTCTCGACCAGCCTCCAAGAAAGGTTTAAGAAGGTTTTACAAAATTTACAAGTCAGAATATCTTTGCAAATCTGTCGAGTTCCTGGGATACATAGTAACTCCAGAAGGTATCAAGCCGAATCCTTATAAAATAAACGCGATAAACAAATTTCCGATTCCTAAGACCGCAAAAGAAATAAAAGTATTAGATTATAAGATTCATAAAAGACTTTGTTCATTTAACTAAACCTTTAACTCAGTGTTTGAAAAAGGACGTTCAAATCGAACATACGCCAGAATTTATCTATTGTGTACAAATTTGTAAAAGTATTTTAACTGAAGACTTTATATTACTAAAGCCGGACTTTTCCAAACCTTTCAACGTAATCATCGACGCGTCTAATTATGCAATAGGTGACGTTCTATCGCAAGGTCCAATCGGCAAAAACCTACCGCCAGCCGTACATTAAATCCTTCTGAAAGTAATTACAGCACTATAGAAAAAGAGCTTCTAGCAACTGTCTGGGCTGTAAAATATTTCCGACCATACGTTTATGGTACCAGATTCAACATCATTGCAGATTATAAGCCATTACAATGGTTATTTTTGGTTAAAAAACCCAACTCTAAATTAGTGCGTTGGTGCCTAAAACTCGAAGAGTATGAATATAACATCGTATACAAAAAGGGCAAAGCTAATACTAATGCAGATGCTCTGTCTCTAGAGTAGAACATCATTCATTAAATCTCATTGACAATCAATCAATCCTAGTTAATCTAGATGAAAAACAAATGCCACATTTAGAGATTGACGACGTAAACTCCATCTTACAATTGTACCAAATAGACAAAGCTTTAGAAATTCTGAAAAAAACGACTAATATCGCATCTTATTTAACACATGAAAATGTTTCACATGATCCTGAGATACTGGACGTAATAGTTGAAGAAAATATTCAAATTAAACCATCAAGCGGGATTCCAAACGATAACGACATAATTTCCAACTTCACATTCCCCTATAATGAAAAATCGTTAAGTATACAACCAAATCAAATCGTAAAAGATAAATCCCCCTACAAATTATTTCAAGTCAGATTTGAAAATATTTTTAACAAAAAGGACATATCTGGCTTTTCAACGAAAATTTACTGATAATCGAAACAGATCTCGATGCGATAAGCTGTGAAAGAATACGCACGTCCCAAACAAGCTTATTGCATATTTTTGAAATTTCTCCAAGTCCAAAAGCCATTTAAGTTTTTATAAAAGCACTTTCAAAATAAGAACTTTAATATGATGATTACTAAAGCAATATTAGAAGACATAACTGACCAAGACGAACACCAGCAAAGAATTAAAACATCACAAATCTAGGACGTCCCACCACGGAATAAATGAAAATATTTCGGCTATTAAGAAATATTTCTACTATACAAATATAGAAAACGACGTAAGCCACTATATTAGCTCTTGCGAAATTTACAAAAAACCAAATACTTCTACGAGCCATATTCAACGGAAGTAATGTATAGGCCGACGCTTGTCGGCAGCAAACCGTTTCGACATTTGTATAACGATTCATTTAAAACCGTAAGCTAAAGTACTACTACTAGAAATAATAATGAAACTCGAAAAGACAAGCAACCTTTTGTTAAATTTAATCATCCACAAATGATTAATTACAAGAAAATATTATCCAACGAAAAAACGGTCCACCAGAGACAATTGAAACCAACGAGAAGAGTTTTGTTAATATAGTGACGATGACGACACCGATCCTGACGATAATATTCTTTTACCTCACCTATACAATATATTGAAAGGAAAGGGAAAACATACCTACATAATTAAAGCAAACATACAGATTTCTATACATGTAAATATTAAATATTAACCGATTTCTTTAGTCACACGCATTCATGATAATATATAGGTAATTTCACTAAGAGATTTCTTGAACAACTACTTACGTAAATCATTTCTAATTACTCTGTTTTCAATACTCGGACATGGCAAAAGCGCTCAATCATAAGATTCATAGGTCATAACATCAATGATGCGATGTATACTGCACACAACGTTCGTTACAGAAAACAGCTTTCGATTGCATTAGTACCGTCAAATAATCCTGGATATATAAGTAATTGACAAACCACAATATAATTTGTCAATTTACATGTACTACATAATACATCTAATATTCAAGTATATGAACTTGGAAAATACTGACCGTATTAGATACAGAATACAATCGCGATTATTTACTGAAGTTCAGTCACATTATTCCTGGTTATTCACTTTATTCAACTAGCTTCGTTATAATAAATAAGGTAATATTGTTCAAAATACATGTAGCTATACTATCCAAGTCCTACAAATATTTTCATCTTTTCCCAGTACATCAAATTAATTTCACCTAATCCCCGATAGCCTATACCTTTTATTCAACAATGGTACTTATTGGAATTCTGGACGAAGCAGTCGCTGTTCACTCAATGTGATGGATTCATTGTTGCATCAACTGTTGCGACGACGACGACGAAATATTAAATCTACTCGGGTCCAACAGAAGTTTGGTTCATCATTTCGAAGTAAAAATTCTACAAACCTCACCAATCCACGAAAAGGACGTCACACATACATGTCAAGGACAAAATGAGCAATTCGTGGATCACCCTGTTTGCTCATCTTAGGGATATAGGAGTTATGTAATCTTACAAATATGGAAAAGGTCGCCTCACAGATGTAATGAATTACAACTTGTTATGTGAATAGACCAAGGAGATCCATCTATACACTCTTAGCCTTAAGAAATAACTTTACTAATACAGAACAGGTCGCCTCACAAACGTAATGATTTACAATTTACCACTTCTCGCATAAAAAACCCGAACCTATATATGTATGATCAGTTTAAGAAATAAAGCATTACTGTTCGAACCTTTGACTTGTTTTTCTTGTTTGTGCTTTATTTAAAAACCCCAAGTTAAAATCACACACATTAAAAGTCTTGTTTCTTCTTGTTGCGTTAATTAAAAAACCTCAAGTGAAGTAAAAGCTATTTAATTCAAAGGTATGGAGAGAGAAGTGTGGACAGCAACATTAAACTAAATTCAACACCTGACGGTAAAAGGCAAATAATTAAGAAGAAGAAGAAGAAGAAGAAGAAGAAGAAGAAGAAGAAGAAGAAGAAGAAGAAGAAGAAGAAGAAGGAGAAGAAGAAGAAGAAGACCACCATTTTAAACTTTCTTTCTTTGGTCTGCTATCTTTCCCTCTATATCAATCTTCCTTGGTCTTGCTGATCATTTTCTTGTTTGTCGGTATTTCCTTATTCTGCATCCTGTTTATTTCCATCACTCTCTCTTCTTCTTCTAGCAGTTCTTCTAAGGTCCTAGTCTTGACGGTATGTCCAATGCTGCTCAGTCAGTACTTATCCCTTTGTCATGTCTTCCTTTCAAATTGCACTTTGCAGCTAAATTTTTTATTCGAATAATATAAATAAAATTATATTCTACTTGGAAAAATTAATGTGTATGGGGAAACTATACACATTAGCAAAATGGATCACATGAATTCTACATACACTTGCGTACCTAATAACGTTACTAGAACTCCCACTTTTGTCTATTGCGATACAGAATTCGCCACAAGTTGTTGTTTTAACGTGTTGCTGTATATATCCCAATCATACGTCGGCTTAAATTCATTTACTGTGTTAATTTTACTAAAAACATTCACTTTTTCTTCTCTTATTTTTTACCTCTAAAATCCCAGTAAGAGTCGATTTGTTTTTCCCATAGCCAAGTTGCTTACTCGTTAGATACTTATTAGTAGAGGCCGGATTATATGCAAAAAAAGTGGAAATATGCGCATAAATATGCAGATGCTTTGGCCTAAATATGCACTTTCTTATGAAAAATATGCAGATAAAAAAATAGGAGTAATGCTAGAAAATATAATACTATAGAAAAAAGGTATTCTATTATGTTTACTACAAGTTTATTTATAACATTTTACAATATAATTAACTATGAAGACAATTTACAATTACATATTTCTCAAAGTTTTCAATAGAAAAATTGTGGCGCTTGTCTGATAACATGTATTTATATATTGAAAAGGTTCGTTCTAAGTCCACGCTTGTTATAGGAGCATATTTCAAATTAGATATATCCTCTATTGTGAACTCAATATTTTCTACTGACTCACCACACAAGATTTAGCAATATCCTTTAGCTTTTTAAAACCATCACTTTTTTCTATTACACTTAAAAATTTTTCATACACGGATTTTCCCACCCTTCCTTTAACATCAAAACATAACTTTTCAAATTTGTTTATTATTTCAACGGTCTCAATTAGCGACATAAATTGTTTTTCCAATTGCAATATAGAAGTGGAAATAAAACTGTAGTTGGCTTTAATAAACGCCAACTGTTGACGTATTTCTTTACTCGAATACACCTTTTGGGCGTCTAGCACAGATTGTGTATCGCTATCAAGATCCATAATAATTGTCTTTATTTCTTCATAATGATTTGCATGAAAAATAGCAGCTCCCAACCACGTTCCCCATCGTGTGATTACTGGTTGAGGAGGAAGCGGAATACCGGGTAGATGTTGTTTGTAAAACTGAACTCTTAATGGAGCCTTTAAAAACACTTTCTTAACACTACTAATTAAAATATTTACCAAGGGAAAATGGTTTCTTACTTCTTCTGCAATACGATTTAGTCTGTGCGCCAAGCAAGTTGTGTGAATTAAATTTGGGTAACAGATTTTCAAGTTGCAAGCTGCCTTCACCATGTATGGTGCGGCATCCGTTAAAAACAATAGAATTTTTCTGTTGGAATCGATTCCGGTAAGAAAAAGGTTGCCGGTTCTTCCTGTATAAACCTTGTTACAGTCAAATTATTTGCCTTTTCCAACTGTTTGGATGAAATTATTATAAATAAGATTTTGCTGGAACCGATACGTTAAGGATACCTATCATTAAATGAACTATGTATCGGTCCACACTATCAGTAGTTTCATCTGCGCATATGTAAAGGTAATTGTTTGACACAGCCTTCTTAATGCTACTCAATGTTTCTGCATAGATACGGTGAATATAATTTTTCTTAAGGTGCTCTCGTCGGGAATATTATATTTGCTGGTGTACTTTTGCAAAAATAACTCGACATTTAAATTGTTTATTTTATGTAGTGGAATATCTGGGGACACAAATATTAGGTACAAATCTTCATTAAATTGTTCTTGTTCCGATTTTTTGGACGTTGATGGCAAACATTACGGTAATGTTTGCTGACCCTTCTTCGCCAATTTCATCTTTGATAGTTTTGCAGCATGAGATGGAGGTTTAATATGCTGGTCGACTTGAAACTTTCTCTCACTTGTAACCTGCATAAAAAATATCACATCATCAGTTGTTTTCTTATAAAATAAGTGCTAGTAAAAGATAAAGGAGTAATAAAAAACTAATGTGTAAAGAATTTGCGAAGCAATCGGAATAAACGACATTTAATGAAATAACCAACACAACGCTTCGACAAATAATTTTATTTTAAAATGATTTTTATTTAAACATCATCAGCAGAAACGGAATATCAGATATTCCGTCTTGTGCTGATGATATGCGAAAAATACGCATGAAATATACATCTCATTTTACTCATTTTAAAATAAAATTTTTAAATAAAATTATTTGTCGAAGCGTTGTATTGGTGATTTTGTTAAACATCGTTTAAAAGCTATAGATTAATAAGAGGAAATAAACTTAAATTTTACTTACAATCTTGCTGCATGCTACGCAAAATACTTTTTCTCCATCCATACGCAACTCTGAATAAGATGCAATCCATCCAGGCACAGTCGCTATTTTTGGCATTTTTGCGATTATAATTAATAACAACCCACAAGTTTACACTTCGAAAAACCAACGTAAAATGACGTTTAAAATAGGTATGTGATTTTTTGGAGAAGCTTCTGTAAGATATATGTCGTCATTTCATATATATCCTGTGTTTGTTCAATTTTGACGCTTTTTATGATGTGTTTCTTACTTCATTTGCGCCCGTTTCTTTTAAGTAAAAGGACCTACATGTGTCTAGAAAAATGTTTGATAAATATTGATTGGCATTGTCATTCCTAACTCTATTCACATCATTTCCCATATTTATAAAATGTTTATTGAGATCGTTAGGTGACAATACAGATAACTTTTGTATTTTTTATCGTTCGTTTTTGTTTCCTTATTAGTTACTTATCTTATAATTAATATTGGAAATATAACTAAGATTCAAACCAGTCTTGTTTCATTGACCTAATTGTGGTAGAGTAGTATCGTATTTTTTTCCCTTTTCCTTTGTTTTTCACTAGTTGTTTCTTCTTTCTCTCATTTCCTCTGCCACTTTGAAATAATGAGCGCTCGTTGCTTCGTATGTCGGGGCGAAATTCGTCCTGATAGGGGTGCGGGGTTAATTAATGTCCATATGGCTTTCTGTTTATTACCAGCATTTTGTATATATTCTGCATTTACAGGACAAGATTATTTACGTACTGTATATATTCTTTTCTGTATTCTCTGTATACCTTGTAAGCTGTTTCGTCTTTATTGGCAATAGCAATGGTACATAGCGTATTTAATGTGGTTTATTTATTTTCTAATATTGGATTATTAATCTCAATATATTTGCCCCGATTTTTATTCTTATATATATTTCTTGTCTTATTTGCTATTGAAATAATACATGGAAATATTGTGGAAAACATCAAAATCTACCTGCGGTTCATTATTAAAAAGACATTCCCGTAGTTGTGATGCCATTTTTTCTCTGAACAGACAAAGATTGTGTTCTCTAATATTTCTTTCTCTAATTATCTCGTATTGTCTTCTGTTTTTTTTTCAGAAAGTTATTTATTGAAATAAGTTGCATCATGTGGTCAGAAATATTGATGTTTATATTTTCTCTATCAATATTAATATCCAAATTTGAGTATACATTATCAATACATGTTTGACTATTATGTGTAATTCTAGATGGTTCTTTGAACAAGGATTTTAAATTAAAAGATTCGAGTAAATCTATTATTTTAGTTCTTTCAATAGAGTTGTCCAATATATCTACATTAAAATCTCCTGTAAAAATATTGTTTTTACGGTAGAAAGTTCAAGCAGCATGAGCAATGTCTGGTGTAGTTTATCTATAAACGTTTTCATATTACTAGTGGGTGTTCTATATATACTCACTGCTATTATGTAACATTTTATTAATTCTATTGCTGATATTTCTAATTCCGTTTGTATTGATAGTGAAATTATATTTTTTTAATTCCTTGCATTCAAACATGTCTTTTAATTGTATTAATATACCACCATGTGCGTATATATATTATTCCGACAGAAATAACTAATTAGTGTGTAGTTGTTAAATTTCAGGCTTTTTATGTGATCTTTAGGAAGCCAATGCTTTGTTATACAGATACAATCGGTATTATAATTTTTCAAATTATATTCAGCGCTTCATCCTTATTATTCAATGATTGAATATTTATATTTGCAAGTGTAACTTTTCACTTTTGTCTTTGTTTATCTGAGTTTTTGTTTGTATTTTTAATTTACTACTATACTTACTGAAGAGGCTCTTTTTGAAAATTTCTATATTGTTTAACAACAACATTCATTGGCCATAATTCAGGTGTGAACGCTTTGTCGTATTCGTCTGTTTTTACAGCGCCTTTGAATGCTGCTATACATCTGTCAAGTTTTTACAGTCTAATCCGGATATCCTATTTTCTTGTAAGTAATCTGTTATGTTTTGTTCATTTGTAGAATCTACTAACAATAAGTTTGAAATGTACAACCATCCTCTTGCCGCGACTGCATTTAGGGTAGTGTTTTCTCTATTTCCTTTAATTTCGTGTATTTTGGACTTGTAGTATCCATTTGTGAGTGCGTATCTGTTTCATTTTTATCATTCGATTCCTATTTGCTGACTTGATTTGTTCTTAAAGTTATTGTCTTTTTATTTATTTTAGTTTTTACTTTTTCTTGCGGAATCTCATATCCTTGTGTGACTGTTTGTGATCGTGTTACAGGCTTATATGTATGTATCTGTATTTGTAGCTGTTTTGTCTACTGTATTTATGTGTCGGTTTTTTTCGGGTAATATATTTATTTGGGTGTTTGTTCTCATAAAATATTCGTCTACTTTATGTGAGTACATAAAGTACTACGACAGTTTTAGCATAATCTTGTAATTTTTTGTTCTATCTTCTTTATATATTGTAATACTTGACCTACGTCTTGTTGTGTGTCATTACTTCTACATATATGTATATATCCATTTAACGTTTTTACTTCCGTCTATCAAGTTCAATTCTGCCGGTTTATGTATGCTACAACTGTGATGTATCATGTTTCAGCATTACAATTACAATTACAGTACAATTAATGCCTTCTTTGTGCTTTAAACACTTATCACTCGCCATACTTAACGTTACTTGAAAATAAACAATAATAATATATGCAGCTTTCAACTATATCAGCGTGGCCACCTTTTTTAAAATATTACCCTAACTATTCCTAATGGCAGTAAATATGATTAAGTGAAATTTGTATCACCACGCTTACCATACAATGCCCTAATACAGAATGAAAAGACCAGTTGTGTTTGCGTAGCACTCTGACTTTGGCCACACTTTTCCAACGTTATACGTATAAACATACGTATAACTTATACATATATCATTTTGATCTGTATTTTGTAACGCATATTAGAATTGGTTTCAGTTCACTTATTTAGTTGGGTGACAGTCGATATGAACGTCTTCTTTTGCTAGCAGAGTTTATCTCGGACGATCGTCCTCTTTAACATACTTGTTACGCTTACCTTGTTTTTTTCTGCTTTATGCTTATCACATTTCTTATAGTACATGATAGTATACCCGGAGTACATTGGTCTTTTGTTATTAACCACCTTATTATTCTTACTGATGTCTTCTTTTCTCGTCTTAATTGTATTATTACTACAGGCTCAGAAGGAGCACGTCAAGGTTGTGAATAACGGATTTTGAATATATTATAAAGGGACTTTCCCCGAGTACCTTGCTACTAACGTTTGTAGCCATTCGCCCTAGTTCTCGAGAAAATGGCAAAAGTTGTCCTGACGTACGTAGTATACCGTTAATGTTAATAATTTTGTAAAGAAGTGAGTATAGTGCAGTGGATAAGTTCTAGGCCTACTACGCTGGCGATTTGTGTTCAAGTCCTGCTCTTGTATTTTTTTCATCTCTCATTACATATGATGTTAAGAAATATATTTAATTTCATGCAAAATTGTTCAAAAATATTTGTCGCCATACTAACTTATAATTACCTAATAATTAATTAATTAATTAAACCTTATAATTAAATCGTTTTATCACTAGTGATGATAATTTAAAATACGCGCCATGATGCACATTTGCTTCCGTTTAACTTTATTAAAAAAATTACCACGACGAAAAATATTATTTTGAGCAACTTGAAATGAAATTCAAATATATTTGTTAATGTCATATGCAATGAGATTGAGAAAAAAAAAAAACTACAAGAGCAGGACTTGAACACAAATCGCCAGCGTAGTAGGCCTAGAACTCATTTCTTTAGAACATTTTTAACATTAAAGGTATACAAAGTACGTCAGAGAAACTTTTGCAATTTTCTCAACTAGGGTGAATTGCTACAAAAGCTGGTAGCAAGGTACAGGGGAGGTCCCTCTATAACATATTCGAGACCCATCAAAATCCGTTATTCACAACCTTCGACTTCCTCTTGTCAGTGTAGTCAAACTTTGTGCCCTTGTCTTTCCTTACTCGGTACTGTATTTGTATAATCTTATCACTTGCTAGAATGAACCGAGAGGCAGATTGTATCAAATACTTTTTTGGGGAAACCCAGCGTTAATAGTTTCTAAACAACCCAACGTTAATAGTTTCTAAACAACCCAGCGTTAATAGTTTCTAAAGTACCCATACGCAGAAGGTACGCATAAAATTGAGAAGTTAGAAGAATTTAAAAAAATGAATCATTTAAAACATACATAAAAAGGCTCAAGTTATATTTTAATGTAAATAGTATAACAGAGGATAAATGGGTGCAATATTTATGCCTATGATAGGGTCTAAAACATTTCAAATTTTACAAAATCTAACTGTACCAGATGATCCAACTATATATACATTTAAGGAAGTTGAAGAGGTACTGGATAAATATTTCACACCCACAAGGAATAAAATTGTAGAAAGATTCAATTTCAATAAAAGAAACCAAAAGGAAAGCGAATCAGTTACAGAATATGCACTGGAACTAAAGAAATTGGCAAGTTCTTGTGAGTTTGAAAATTTCTTATATGAGGCTTTAAGAGACCGTCTTGTTAGTGGCCTTAGAAATGAGGAAATTCAAAAACAACTCTTACCTGAGACAAAGGAAGTTACTTTCGGTGAAGCTTTGAAAATAGCATCGGATATAGAATTGGCATATAGAGAAGGTAAAAGCATGAATCCCTCGGACGTGGAAAACTACATTCAAGGAAGAAAAGGTAATCAAGGAAGAAATAGTGAAAAAGGAAGACAAAAGTGTAAGCATTGTGGAAAAATGCATAAAGGGAAGTGTCGATACAGTGAATATATGTACATGTAGCAAATGTAATAAAAAAGGACACTTAAAAGCAGTGTGCCATTACAATCAAGAGAAAAAGGAGGTGAAATGCATAGAAGAAGCGAGCGATGAAGAACTAGACTTTTTATCCATTTATAAGATAAGTAATTATGATAACAGGCATACATATCACTTAAATGTAAATATAGATAATAAGTTCATACCGATGGAAGTAGATACAGGTGCAACTATTTCTGTAATAAATAACATATAAATAACATTATGAGGAATATTTTTCACATAAACAAATTATTAAATTAAATGTAAAACTGTACACATTTTCTGGAGAGCAATTAAATATTTTAGGTAAAATTAATGTATAGTATTGTAGTAGTTAAATATAAAAGTGAAGAAGTTGAATTGCCTCTAGTAATTGTGAAAAGTAATTCTGATAGAAAAGTTCCTATGTTATGTGGTAGGAATTGGCTTGCTAAATTAAATATAAATTTTGTCAATAGTATTAAGGTAGAAGAGAATCTAGATAAGAATTATACTGACTTATTAACATGTAATTTTAAGAACGTATTTAGTGAAAAATTGGGTAAATTTAGAGGACCTAAAGTAGATATTCAGTTGAAAGGAAATCCTGTCCCACTTTTTTGTAAACCCAGAACTGTTCCCTATGCCTTACGTACTGCTGTAAAAGAAGAATTGGTAAATGAAGATGTTTTATATTCAGTTAAGGAAAGTGAATAGGCAACTTCAATTGTTGTTGTTCAAAAAGAACCAAATAAGATATGAATATGTGGAGATTACAAGGTAACAGTAAACCCTGTAAGCACAACAGAACATTATCCATTACCTAACATAAATGACACGTTTGCGCAGTTAAAACAAGGTAAAATTTTTACAGTGCTAGATTTAAGAAATGCATATCAGCAAATGGAATTGTCTGGAAGCACACAAAAATTGTTAACAATAAATACTCATTTAGGATTAATGAAATATAAAAGAATGCCATATGGTATCTCAAGCCCGCCTTCTATTTTTCAAGCTACAATGGACAAAATACTCTCTGGCCTAGAAAATGTGGTATGTTATTTGGATGATATTTTGATAGCAACACAGACCATAGAGAAAAATTATAAAACTGTTTGTGAAGTATTAAAAGATTAGATAATGCAGGCATAACTATAAAAAAACAAATGCAAATTGTTCCAAAATCCATGGTGTGATATAAGCAGTAGGATGTCAATTACCAATGTAATATATAACGTATTGTATAAATAATAATAAGTGTTTTCTAAACAACCCAGCGTTAATAGTTTCTAAAACATCCATACGCAACATAAATGATGAATATATCTAGAGGCGCCTAGAATTTAGCTCCTCTACTATGACTTAGGAAATATCACCTTAAGAACAGTTTCGATATAATTCTCTTCCGTATTAAACATGTATATACTTGTCAGTTCATAAATTTTCTCATTCTTTTTCAATCGTTGTCGATGAATCTTGTTTACTTTACTTTTCGTATTTGTAGTATCCTCCTTTCCGTTCATCACTTCTTCTTCTAGTTTTCTTCTTGAATGTGTCTACATTTTGGTACTTCAATATTAATTTATAGATTACTTCATCCTTTTGCTCTATGAGATAATTAAATAATCGAATATCGATTTAATTATTCAAATCGGGTAAATGTTCTATAATATCGAAAAGTCCGTTCTTCACATCTACAATTGTCCTTTCTATTTCCGCTGTGGTCACTAAACCTTACCAGAAAAATTGATGAAAAGCCGAGTCAGAGACATTTTACTGTTTGGTAAAGATTGCTCTTTTAAACGACAAGTTAATGCTGTTTCAACCGAGACTAATAGTGTAGCAGAAATTTTGAAGCAGGTCTCCGATCATCGAAGTCCAGAGTTGGCCGTAAGGTCGACAATAGGCCAAACGTTAATAGATTCATAATGGCGGATTCGAATCATCACATGCAGTAACATATTTCAGTTATTAATTTCTTCATATTTTAGTCAACTTCTCGCATGTTTGGAAAAGAATTAGTATATATGAAAAGGTAGCTGAATACAATGGTTGCTCCGCGAAAGACGTCAAAAGACGGTTGAGAAAAATCATTGAAAAGTCCAGATAAGAAATTCAACGACCTTGTAAAGTATCGTATCATAAGATTTTAAAAGGGATTAATAATATCCCAGAAAAACAAAAAATGAAGGAGCGTTGGACATTGAAGAGCACTTTAAAGAATTTGCGAACCATATGTAGGATATGGGATACGACATTGAAATTTGACAGAATGTGTAAATTGGTTACGGGAATAGGTGTGTACGAAGCCATCTACGTATATACGTAAAAATACCAATCTGCTAAATAAAGTTAGGAGATGCGTATGTCAGTGTAAAGAGGACTTTATTTATGAGTTCTGAAGGGATGTGTCTGTCCCTGCTCGGATTATTCTTTTAACTCCTTACGGGTACAAAAGTGGCTTCGAGTTGTAGTGGGGAAATTTAGTTTGCATGAATGAAATTTAAGATATCAGGGTTCATTCGGTAAGATACGATTTCAAGATGGCTGCCTTGTTACTAACGAAACACGGATTTAATTAAATAATTGTGTGGTAAGGAATTCACCAATGTGATATAGTGTTAGCTTATCAGAATTTCGTTATTCTTCTGCTGGCTAGCCGCAGAAAACTTACATATATTTTGAAGTGGTATAACATTTTTCTTCACTTCAGTTTGAGTGATGACGTCATGTACATATTTTTTAAATGGAACAACCTATATACTTTCAGTTTTCTTCGTTACCCTTGATGGGACCTTTAAATGGTATCAAGATGTAATAATGTAAAGTTAATACTTTTTGAGATATTTGACCTTTTACGGAAAAAAGTGGGCTAGTGTAAGTAGAATGCTATGAAGAAGTTTCTAAACAAGCGACCCAGCTTGTGCGCCCTCTATCTCAGTTATATGTAACCAAACTGTGTAACTGTCACAAAGAACAGATTAGCCTGTTAGTGATGGTTGATTATCTGTTTTATTTAATGAAGTCTATCCAAATCAACAACCAATTACTCAGTCAGTTGTCAGAAAAGGGATAAAGCGGTTTACAGAAACGGGTCTATATGTTATGAGAAGCAGTCGATCTAATGTCGCAACAAACGAAGAGATGAGCCTAGACGTGTTATTAGCTTTTTAACTAGCTTTAAATTGCGATGTCAGTAAAAGCTATATTCAGAACATTTTGAAAAAAGCAAAACAGCACCTTTGCAAACCCACTTTGGTAGATGAGTTATGAGAGGATGGTTTAGACGTGCAGAATTTTGTGAACAATTGATGAAATGCCAGAGAAACTCAATGTATGAGCAGAAATTTGTTGTGACCAAATTATCGGACCTTTTGTCATTCCTGGGAACCTTACTGGCGACCGCTATCTACAGTTACTACAAGAATAAATAATTCCGTCCTGCAGAGTCCCTTTTCATAAAAATAACAATCTTCGGTTTCAAAAGATGGGAGTAATTAGGTGGCAGGTAGGTATTTAGAGTATATTTTTCCAAAACCACAGTCTCCACACCTGACATTTTGTGACTTCTTTTTACGGGGCTACCTGAAAGGCAAAGTGTATAGGAACCGTTCTAACAATTTAATAGGCTTAGAAGGACGAATATGAAATAAAGCCGCACAAATATCTCCCAACTTTCTAAGTGGTCCTGCTGTTGTGATCGAGTTAACATTTAGTTAGCCAAAAGTTTAATTCAAGTCTGTATTCTTTGTTGTTAATCTTACTTTTCTTTATTCATTGGTACAATTAAATTAAGGGCATCCAAATGTTTCAGTTTATTTGAACAAAAGCTCGAAAACTATTAAGTTTACAATATTACAATCTGGTACTATTTAAAAGGTACCATCAAATGTAACGAAAGAAACTGGAAATATATAGGTGCTCCATTAAAAAGTATTCACATGACATGATCAAAGTGAAGTCAACACAAAAATCTTTACACTGCTTCAAAATATATGCAAGATACTGTTAAACAATTTTTATTTGAAACATTTCTAATATAACGTCTGAGTAAGGCTATAGAACCATGATGCCGTACTTTATGGGTACGCTGTATATAAAAAACAATATAAAAAATAAATAATACCGAATACCGCAATTAGTGCGAGAACGTATGAAGCGAGGAGATTCAGAACATAACTGATCTAAACAAGAACTCCGTCCTTTACAGAATTGGAAAATAAAGTGAGATTTATTACTCGCTAGTAGTCGTGGGCATTAATATGTAAGTACATGTCTGACTATTTTACAAAAATGATAATGTTACAAATATATTGCGTGAAAGAAATGATGCGTGAAACCTGGGTGTAACAGTTAAGGTCGGGAAGTTCTTGCCCCGTTTTTTTAAAGTGACTACTCGTCTGTGGATATGTAACCAAGGGGCGGCAAATTGCTTTGGGCGAAATTCGGGTTTGAGATTTCTTCTTCGCATTGTGGAATTTTTGTGATAGCTACTAATGTTCATCAGTGTCTCATTTGCTTCGACTTGCTTTGTCTGTGCTTGTACTCAGATAAAAATTATAATTTTTGAGTTACCCCAAGATAGTAAAAATTGTTGGCACACATTCCTTAGTAAACGATTACTGCACAAGAAAGCACAGAAAATGTGTGTATATAAATGCTATGTTTTATTTCCTGTTGCAGATGTGCACGAGGGACCTACTTGCTTTAGATTTTGAAGGAATGCTAAAGTACTTTCGAGTCAGTTTACCAAAAGATGTCGATCAGAAGAAACTGCTAAACAAATTATGAAGAAAGCTTGTGCAATTAAAGTGAAAAAGTTGAGGAAATATGAATCGGAGTTTACCGCCTTAAATGGTAAATATGTGTTCATTGCTTGCATTATCATATATCTTAAAACTGCTAAATGGAACGTCCACAATTCGATTATGCTTTAAGAATTTAAATTACTATTATGGAAATGTAATCGTGTAGGTGAGTGATACATATGTACATAGACTATAGATCGAAAAATATGGAAAATAGGTATGCATTACAAACGATTGTAGAAATATGAGCATATCAGAATCATCGTAAGTACAAGATTCCAGCCTTTCAGTTTTAAATTAACATCAATTTTTATGTAAGTGCTTCCCCATTTATAGAAATTATTCGTCTGTTAATTAATTCGTGGATGAAGTGCAGTATAAACATGTCTACTTTCTAAATGAATAAAATTGTGTTAGTGATCAGAACTGATTCCTTAGATTTAGAACACTAGGATAAAATTAGTATTATAACTATATCATTTAATAATTATTGCGAGGACTGTGTTATAATATTATCACAGATTAACTAGAGTCTTATTTAGGGATGCTACGATTTTAGTTTTTGTATTGTGCGCGCAGGAAGAATACATTCCGGTTTGCGCACTCTGCATATATGTATTTCTGATACAGAGATTTTAAATAATTATTCTGATCCTGCAATATTTTCCATAAGCATCACGTCAACATTTACTTCCATTTAAACGCAGTGGTTTTCAGTGCCGTAGAGTTTATAGATAAATATGGATATGCAACTTATCGTACATAGTTAACTATATAAAATCTATATTAATATCACTACTGTAGATCTGCTTCAGTGAAAATAGCATTTTTAGTTATTTATAGTTTAATGGAACAAAAGCCGTTAATACGTTTAGTGGTGAAAGAGACTTGGATAAACTAGCAAAGGTGTCGCAATTAATGAACAATTCAAAAAGAAAGCGCAGAGGCCGCCAATGAAAAGTAAGTGACAGCCATGACAGTGGATATAGGAAAGTTCATTAGAAGTTGCTAAAAGGCTAACTTAAGATAGAAAATTTGTAGTAAATACTGATGCGAGGAACGTGGAAAATAGTGTAAGACCAGAACAATCATGTGAAATTACGCGTTATAAATAAAAAGCATTGCGGCACATAAGCGAAAACGTCGAGGGAATATATAGAAATTAAACTTGGTGCAAAAACATCAAAAATGCCGATGCTATGTAAGAAATTTGTTAATCTGTCACTATGTCGTATCGGTAAAAATTTCTTACCTCACCATTATTTAATTAATCCGGTGACATCTTCAGCGCCATTCGTGCAAACGAATTTTCTGTTACTACTAGCGGACGTTTTTATCTACTTTGTATGGTAAAAAAGTATTTTGAGAAACGCCTCATCTAAAATTCCGTAAAGCGATCGTTTTTTTTTAGTAAACAGAAATTGATAAATTACACAAGTATATAAAAAAAAATATTGAAATAAAGCATAACAACAAATTATTCAAACAAGAAATCTTATCTACATTAAAAAAATATTTTTAATACGTAGTTATGCCCCCTTTTGCTCTAATGACAACCAGAATCTGTATTAGCAAAGATTTAACAAGTTCTTCGCACTCTTTCACAAAAAAGAAACGAATATTTTTGTGATCCGTGATGTTATTGAATGCTGCGTAGTACTGCTACCTGCTTGATAAAGTGAAACGCCTGTCGACGAAAAAGGCGAGACATGTCTATTTGAAGTGCGATTCTGCTCCATGACAACGCCCAGCCACGCAGCTGCATTAACCCAAGAAAAATTGAACAAAATTCATTGTAAAACACTGGAAGATCCGCCCTTCAGTCCCGATCTGTCCCCGTGTGACTACCAAATTTTGGGCCACTCAAAAAGAACTGGGAGGTCATCACCTTGACGACAACGAAGGCGCAGAAACATTCTGCGTAATTCGCTACAGACGCGACCAGATTCATTCTTTGATTACAAAATTAAAAACTTCCGATTAGATTAGTAAAATGTGTGAATAAAAGAGGGGACTATATAGAAAAATAAGGTGTATTCAAAGTTTTATTTACTGTACCAATAAATATTCTAAAAGGAAAGTCCGCTTCATATTTGATTTGCCCTCGTATGAACATAGAGATGAACCAGCCGAATCACCAGAGTTGAATTTGGAAGTGAATTTTTATTATTTTGATATACTGGATATAGTAGTATCCAAGTTAGATGTCAGAATCGAACCATTGAACCAGTGCAATAACTATTTTGGCTTTTTTAATTATTTAGGCTCTTTATCCATAGATAAAGAGGAATGAATGAAATGTAGAGATTTATAAACTAAATTAACCGATTCATCTACAAAACAAATGGATGAATAGTACGCCTTACTATTTGCATATTATATTATCCTGGTGGACTACTAAGAGTGTACAAAGTTTGAAGAAAATCCGTGTTCCAAACGTTGTGGCCTCCCCTTGTATAGTCTTAACCCTTTAGGGTTCACCAATGTAATTCAAATATTCAATTGCGTTTTGTCTCAACCCCTTTGTAATATTACAAAACCTCCTGTTGCGGTGAATTAAACTTAGTTCTGTTATAACAATTCACCAATACAGTTCTCATTTAATCTCATGGCGTCTATTTAACCATCGTTGTTATTGCTACTTTCCTTATTCTTAGTTGTTCGCGTACCGCGTAGTGTTAAGTTTTAAAATAAAGTGTGTTTTAAACTTCATACTCAAGGCGTTCGTTGTTACCAACTGCCACCGAACAATTTAAAAATCTATATTTATACGGCCTTACAATCCATGGATGGTGGAAACAGGAGAGCGGCATTTGACTTTAGGAAAGTGCATCAATTTCTAAACGTCCAATCATCAATACATTCTATTAAATATTCTAGACAATTGCTATCGACTTTTACATTTGAAATAAAACATTTGATTCAATAAACCCTGCAAAATGTTTACTGTTCATTTCCTAGATAACAAATATTGAAATTTTGTTCTCATATTTTCGAGTGAATGCGGTTCCGCAGATGCTCAAGTGATTCCGGTGAAGTTTTATAAACAATGCTACTAAAGAAGAAAATCAAGAGGCGTCAAATCTGATCTTCCTCGCCATTCTATGAGATCTCTTCTACTAATCCATTCGTGGGGAAGTCTGTCTTGTTCAAACTGTCGTACGGGCACTACTGTTGGAAATGAATGAAATCTTTGCTCAAATTCATGTTCCTTACAATTTCATGCATATTTTGCTGAGTTTTCAGCTCCTGCACGAAAAGAGGCGCATGCGTGCTTTACAATTCTCAATAGATTTCTTTATTGAATAATGAAAAGACCGGTAACTGCATCTCCAAAAATACCTGCTCATACGTTAATTTTACGAAACCGTTAAAAATTTACTCGTCAGTCTTAATTATAGGACGCTTTGTATTAATTGTACTTGAATAACCTGTACAGTATTTTCCTTGCGATTTCTTTTAATAGCTTCTGAATTAAGAAATATTGAACTTGGCATTTTCATCATTTACCTTCATCATTTACCTTCAACTGAAAATTAAATTGTAAATAATACATTAAGTAAATTCTCTTAATTTTTATGTTACCTTTGAAAAATTTAACAGATAGTTATGTATTTTTAAAGTAATTGTTTACAATGTGCACAATTTAGTTAAATAAATATAACACTGGTAAATAGCGTTACCTAAATTACGAGTCAACAGTCGTCAAGGATGTAATCGTTATAAAGAAACATAAACAACATAAAAAAGTACTGCATGTTATTTGTATGTTTTGACTGTGAAGACTGGTACAATATATTTGACATGAATGACTATATATCTTAATATTTCCGTTGCTTATATAGCTTTCCGATCCATTGGTGGGGTTGACGTATCTCCGGTTCTATTTTACCGCGAATTTTAAATATTATAGTATATTGTAGTATGGTAATACTCCATTAGTAAAATTACCAATAAAAAGATGTAAATTTTATAGAAAGCATTCTTTAAGAAATAGAAAAGCGTTGTAAATATATACCACACACATACACTTGAAAGATTTCAAAATCTAGAATCCCAAATTGCTATAACGACGTGCCGAAAAAAGAGAGAAATGAAGTTTCTTGATGAACGACGGAATGATGCTCGACGAATAAAGTCAGATAAAAAGTTATATAAAATACCAGGGTTGAAAAGAAGCAGACCACATCAAAAAGAAGTTGTAATATATTTTGATTATATTATTATAAACGCATCAACTATGACCAAAAATATTTTCCCAATAGAGGTCCTGCAAAATCAATATGAATTCTTTGCCATACTCCTTGAGGATATTCACAGGGATGTATGGGTACGTTTGTTATTTGTTTCAGTTGTTGAAAACAACTTCCGCAATTTCTGGCTAGGTTTTCTATGTCGGAATCTATAGCTGACCAATATATATAGTTTCGTGCTAATCCCTTCATTTTTACTACTCCTAAATGTCCTTGGTGGAGTTCTTCTAGCACTCGTACTCGTAGGCTTGTTGGAATAACCACTCTGATGCCTCTTAATATGCATCCTTTTTCGACCGAAAACTCCTCTTGTCTTCCTTTTGGTTTCTCTGTTCCCATTAAATTTCTTAGTAGCGAGCTTGTTTCGGGATCCTTCAGAGTTTCCTTTGCTATTATACGTGGATTAAGAATTGTATGAATCTGCAGCAACTGAAAAACTTTTGGTTCATCGATAATTTCTTCCGCCTTTTCTACTGGAAATCTAGAACAGAAGTCCGCACTGCTGTGATCTTTGGTGTTTCTATATTTTATTTTGTATGTAAATCCTAGCAAAAATATATAGTAGTGTAATAGGCGAGTCGCGCTGAGACATGGTGCACTGGCGTCTGAAGCTAAGATACTTTCTAGTGGTTTATGGTCTGTGAGAAAGGTGAATTCTGGTGCATATAAGTAATCAAAAAATGTCCTTACTCCCCAGTAAATTGATAGTGCTTCGTTATCTATCTGAGAGTATTTTTTTCCGCTCTCGAAAGAGTTCTCGAAGCAAACGCTATAGGTCTTTCGGACCCGTCTGGAAAGTATGCGATAAAACCGCACCCAGTCCATAGGTGGAAGCATCTGTCGCTAGTAGTAGTGGTTTATTTGGATCGTACAAAGTTAAAACTCGTGTAGACGCAATTTCTTTCTTTATTTGGTTAAACGACTCGTTGCAACCCTTGGTCCATTTGAATTTTGTATTTTTCCGAAGTAGTTCATATAATGAATGTTCGCGTTCTGCCATATTTCGTATAAAACGGGAATAATAGGTTACCAATCCTAAAAATGATTTCAGCTCCGTTACGTTGGTTGGGCCTTTTGCCTTTACGATTGCATTTATTTTTGCATCCGTCTTGTATAATCCTTCTGGTTTAATGTCGAATCCCAGGTATGAAACTTTATCCGTGAAAAAATTGTATTTCTCTCTGTTTAATTGTATATTGTTTTCTTTAATTGCTCAAATGGTTATTCGCTCCGGAAGATGAAATTTTTATATCGTCATAATATATTTGTATGTTTGGAATTTTACTAAAGATTGACTCCATGCATCTTTGCCAAATTGCTGGTGCGTTTCAAATCCCGTACATTAAACGATTGACTCTATACAATCCTTTCGGAGTGTTTATTGTCAGCAATTTTGAAGTTTCTTCCGTCACTTTAATGTGCATATACGCTTCCTTAATATCTATTTTGGAGTGACTAGTACCATTCGCAATTTTAGCCAAAATTCCTTCGATGTTTGGAATTGGGTGTTCGTTTGTTTTTATAAATTTGTTAAGTGTGACCTTGTAGTCTCCGCATAATCGTATTTTTCTACCTGGTTTTATTATTGGTACAATCGACGTTGCCCATTCTGAGAATGTAGTTTTAGTTAGTATACCAAGTGACTCTAAGCGATCAATTTCAGCTTCTACCAAAGGTTTAATCGCGTATGGAACCGGTCTGGCTTTGAAAAATACTGGCACTGAATTTTCTTTCAGAAAACTTCTGCTTCGAAGTCTTTTAAACACCCTACTTCGTCTTTCAAAATATCGGCATAGTCCTTTATTAATGAATTTAATTCCTTGTTTATATTTACCTCGTTTGTAGTTATTGAACATATTTTAGCGAAATTTACTTTTATTTTATATAACCAATCTTTTCCAAATATCGTGTCAAAATCTCTTTCCACAATGTATAGTTTGGCCTGTACTGTTTGACCTTCGTACTTAACATTTACGTTTACATACCCTTGCAATGGAATGACATCTTTACTATATGTTTGTAAAGTAATATTTGACGATTGAATAACGGTATTAGTGCCTAACTGATCGAAATTCTTCCTTGATATTAATGAATATGTAGCGCCTGTATCTACTTCCATGTGGATAGGTTTATTTTCGATTTTGACTTTAATGAACTATCTTTGGGGTCTTTATAATTTACTGGCAGAATTTGAGCAATCGCGTTATCATTCTTAGTTTCTCTGTAATTGCTGCTCTCATCTGAACGTACAACTGATTTAGCCGTGGCGGTGATACTATTTTTCCGTGTGCAAACTTTCGCTAAATGTCCCATTTTATGGCAATAATTACAGATCGTTTTACTAAACCAGCATTTAGAAGCAAACTGATTTGGCTTACCACATCTATAACAGCTGTTTCTTAATGTATTAAATTTCGAGGTACTTTTGAGTTGCTATTTTCACTAAATTTCGTGACATTTCCTCTTGTTTTGTTATTAAAACGTAAATTACCCTTTTTGTAATCGTTGTGATTTACCTTATTTACTTTTACACTATCTATGTTTTTAAACTGACTCACGCCTCGAGCTGCTTGTTCGTCAGCAAGCGCCTTTTTAATTACGTCGTCTAACGTGAGGTTTGGAGTTCTTAAAAAATAATTTTGTGTAGTTTCATTTTTTATCCCGAATATAATCTAATCTCTAAGTTCCTCATTAAATCTCTCCTCCCCTTTGAATCCGCAATTTAACGATAATTGTTTCAGTGCTGATAAAAAGCTAGTAAATTGTTCGTTTTCCCCTTGTTTTGTATTTCGGAATTTCTGTCATTCGGTACATTCAAGCGGTTTAGGATTTAAATGGTTTGTCATTAAGGTACATATTTGCTCAAAGGATAAGTTGGTAGGCAATTTTGGAGTGGCTAGTGTTTTCAATTGGTTGTACATTTTAACTGCGACATATGCAATAAAGTAACTAACCTTACGATCTGATGGTAAGTTATGTATGGATGTAAAGCAATTGAACCTTTCTATGTATGACGTAAATTCTTCTTCCTCGTTGTATTCTCCGAATAGTGGTACTGCTCCCATCGGAGTTCTTGCTCCCCCATCAGTTGAGTCGTTTGTAGTCATCCTCGTCGCCATTTTTGTGTTTTTCACAATATATATTTAATAGAAAGATTTACAAGACTGGTACAATATATTTGACATGAATGAGTTTTCCAATCCAGTGGTGGGGATGTCGGTTGACGTACCTTCGGTTCTATTTTACCGCGAACTTTAAATATTATAGCATATACTTAATAGTATGTTTGGAAACTTCCCCTATGTACTGAAACCTCTTACATATCTACAGTGGTCTGTAGTTAAAAAGGATGCAGAACTATTTAATTAACTTTATTGCTAAAAAATCGAGAGGATAAATCAAAATGATAGAAATAAACATAGGACTATTTTGTAGCAACCAACAATATAATTTATTCTAACAAAAGTTAAACTTAATCCTTTATAGGCACTAATATAATAGCAAAATAAATTTTATACTTCTAAAATTAATATCGCATTGAAAATGTTGCGTTAACAAATATATACAGATATAACACTTTATTCTTGTTTTCAATACTTAATAGGATTTCTCTTTGCTTTAATATTTAATTGTAACCTGTTAGAAACAGATTCCAGATTTGTTTGTATAATCAGAGGTAATTTTGTTCCATTCTTCTAACAATACTTGTTTGAATTCATTGTTTGTTCTTAAAACTTGGAACTTTGGATTCCGTCGAATAAAAATAGAATTTTTCTGGACTGCATAATATTTTCACAATGCAACTGTACACGGCGACAGGCTCATTAGGAATGCCAGGTCATTGCCCTTTACCTGCCCTTTTAATAGCTTAGTTACAAACTGAAGAGGGCGCTTTAAGCGCGCGTAATTTAAATTAACAATTGTGGCTTAACATGCCGGCCACCTTGAAATATGTTACGGTAACATTTCATAGTACATTAATATAACTACTGAAATCTTAATTAAAACATAGATATTTTCAATAAAGGGATAATATAATTGTTATTCGCACTATATGATAACAAGAAACCTTATGTCCACTTGTTTATCTCAGATTCAGACGGTAACACACAAATTTTCGTTATTGCTCTTTTACCACACCTTTGTCTTTCACCTTTACTGTCACTACTCTGACAATGCCATCGTGTCCTAGATGCAGTTCAACGATCCTGCCCAAGTGCCATCGAAGTGTGGAACATTTTCTTCCTTGAGGAGCACAATGGAACCGACTTCAAGAAGACTCGCCGCGGTTTGCTTCCATTTCATTCTGGTTTGCAGCTCACCTACGTATTCCTTTTGCCACCGGGTCCAAAAATGTTGTACTATCTGCTGAACCCTTTGAAAATGTTTCAGGCGGTTTTCATGGATATTGACATAACTCGGGTATTGCCGTTACTCGTCTTCCGATCAAGAAGTGGCCCGGGGTCAAAGGATTTAAATCATCGGGACTTGATGTAAGAGGACATAGAGGACGGGAGTTTAAGACTGATTCTATTTGAACTAACACGGTAGTAAAATCTTCGAAATTTAAATGAGCATTTCGGATTACCCTCTTTAAATGAAATTTCGCACTTTTTATTCCAGCCTCCCACAATCTCCCAAAATTTGGAAAACGTGCCGGTATCAAATGTCACGTTTTCTGACGACAAAGCCTTGCAAATATTGTCATTCTCAACCTTCAAAAATAAATATACAAACATAACCCTTGATTAATTTAGGCGCCCTTGTATATCTGTCCTTTAACAGAAAGGGACCTGCATACGCCCGTATTGAAAAAGGGTAAATATTGTTGAACACGTGCTTCAGGCAAGTCTCCCATCAAGTAATTGGTAGACTTGGGATTTACTCTAAAACATGTTACGGAATTGTGAATTATTCCATTCGCAAGGTTACGTCCTGACATGGCCCAGAACCGCTCTCGGATCGATGAAAGTAGCATTGTCCGACCACAATGTAACAATCGAACATGCTCCTCTCTTAAAATTAGTTTTGTAATTGTATGTTTAGCTGGTGTATAATCGGGTGCCTTTTATCGAAATCATAGCTGCTTTTGTTTAACCGACCCTCTACCCGTATTATATCGTCTTCTAGGAATGGAGTTAGCGATAGAAGTCGACTTTTTGTGTTAATTGATATATTCCTTCGCAAATCGCTATATTCGCCAGGAAAACGGACGTATTATTGATGTTTTCCTTTATTTCGACCATGTGACCCAGATTTTCATATTCAGACATGAATTTTGAATAATCAAAATATAATTGTGGATTTTTTAATAATCGTCTTTCTTGCGCGTGGAATCGTTTTAACGCGAATTCTCTAGATTCTCCTAGATTGCCGTGATTTTCTTTAAACGGAATATCTACTAAAAACCGCCCTCTTGGTCGCGCCGCTGGGTATTTTTAAAATGGGTTTCACAAAATTGCTCAGATTCAGACAAATTAGATTTAACATTTAATTCTTCTATATTCCAAAATGTAAATAATTTACTGTCCAAAGTATTTTTACCTGCATCGGCACTAAAACAATTTATTGTATTGAATGTTTGTTTTGGCTTATGTATACTACCTGCGATAATCCATTTTAATTTGGTTTCGTGTAAGAAATTTTTCGAATTACCTAGTTACACTTTACCTATACAAAGAAGTTCCTAAAAGGTTGGCGACCCTAATAATAAATCAATCGGTGCAGATTCATTGAAATTGGTATCGGCTAATACTAAATTATCCGGAATTTCCAATATTTTCTATTAAATGACATCGTCGGTAAGTCGGTTGTTATTTGTGATAACACCAGACAATCAATCGATTGACTAAATGAATTGTCGCTTGAAGCAAATTTTACGTTAGTTATAAACTGTATATTAGACATTGGTTTACCAGCCTCGGTAATTGCGTAATTTGCTCGTTCTAAATTGAGATTTAGTTTTTTACACAGATTATTTGTTACAAAATTACTCATAGACCGGCTGTCTAAAAGGGCACGACATGGGTGTAGTTGTCCCAGAGAATCTTGTGCTAAAACCATAGCCGTTGACAACAAAACTTGATTAGTAGCGAGATTAACCACTGTGCTATTTTGTACAATGTGATGTGTTGATGCCGACTGCGTGTTTGAGCTCGCAGTATCTGTCGATACGGCTGTGTTACCTGCTTGATTTTCTTGACTTGAGAGACTATTATTTAAATTCGAGACCGCAGTTTTAAACTCAAAATTATCGTCATGCAAAAGAGAATTGTGTGGTTTTCCGCATTTTCGACATTTTGAGGATTGACATTGTGTGCGATTGTGATTTGGCATAAGACAATTTTTACATAATTTTAATCTTTTAATTTCGTTAATTCGTGTTTTTACCGGATGTGCTAGAAATAAATCGCACTTATAAATAGTGTGCTCTCCTTTACAATAAAAACAGCAAATAATTTGTCTTGCGTTTTGGATTACATTTGTACTTGCATATGATTGATTTTTCCGCGCACCGTGTTTTACTGTTTTATTTTCGCATTTAGAACTGACTTCTAATTTTTGTAACAATTCGCATCGAGTTTTTAGTAAATTGAACAAATCGTTTAACGTTCCGCCTGACTCATCATCGGGCTTGCGTTGTTTCGTGTACAAAATGCCTCCCACTCATGTTTGGTGGAGGTGTTACATTTATCCGTGATTATGGGAATTATTAACGTATCCCACTTGTCAATTGGTTTGCCTAAAGCTTTAAGTGATTGCAAATTATTGTTCATATTATTGTACAAATCTTTTAACTCTTTCGCGGATCCTTTATGTACATGCGGATAATCTAAAATGTGACCGTACAATTAACTGACTGTTTTCGTATTAGTCTATTAGCATTTGCCAAGCTATTTTATATCCAGCAGCCGTCGAAGGAATCGCTTTTATAGCATCTAAGGCATCTTTACTCAAACTATTCTTTAAATGAAATAATTTTTGAACATCAGTAAGTAATGTATTGCTATCAATAATGGATACAAATGCATCCTTAAACTCTACCCAATCGTCGTAACTACCGTCAAACACAGGTATTTTCATCGTAGGTAAATGTATCTGTGGCAGCATATTTTAAGCAGTATTTATACCCGAACTATCTGGAATTGTCCCATTGTTCCTTGCTTCTGAGAATTTTTGCAAGATTTCGTCGATAGAGCTTGTTATTAGATAATATTCTGATTCAAACTGTTCCCGCTCATTTTCCTCATGTTGGAGGTCATCGTCATTTAATAATAGATTTATCTCTGATTGAATGTCATTGAATCGATCTAATAATGGCTCTAGATTACTCAACTTTCGTTTTAATTCAAAAATTCGTTTATCGTCGAGTTTGCTCAAATCGGTCGACTCAATAATTTTTGAATCGAGTTAGACAGCTTTTCACTTGTACTCTCTCTCTCCTTAATTCTGCTAACATTGACATTTTTTATTGATTTAATAGAACCGATTTAAGCAAACCGGAAGAAGGAAAGGTAAATATTGGACAAATAATGGGCTTAAAATTGGAATAGACTCACTTAGCGATTCGTTGCTTGTTATATATCTGTCTGTATATACGCTGTTACATATGCACGTGGTATTCTTGAACGTTTTCTTGATTTCTTTTAATTTTCTTGGTCTGTAATCCGGCTGGTAGGACCAGATGTTTGTTCTTAAAACTTGGAACTTTGGATTCCGTCGAATAAAAACAATTTGTTTGTGGACTGTATAATATTTTCACAATGCAACTTTACACGGCGACCAGCTCATTACGAATGCCAGGTCATTTCAGTGGACGCTACCTTGTGCCACTTTCTCCCGGAAACTGTCCTTGCCAACTTCGTAACAAAAAATGTCCTAGTCTATATTCTTGGCCGGTGGCGCCACCTACCGTGTGCATGATTACACATAAAATAATTTAAATAATTAACAGATCTCAACATGCCGCCGACCTTGAAAGGCTCGAGTTTCAACAAATAATATTTTACAAAGCTTAATCACATTTTGGGAATCCACAAACCCTTTGCATGCCCCGCAATTCCCGCACTAGTTTTCACTGTTACCATGCGAATTCTTCTACCGGAGTCAGCATGAACCTTCAGGATTCGGCCGCACCTCCACTGCAACGGCGGTAAGTTTTCTCCTTCAGCAACACCATATCTCCTGGTTGAATAGAGCCTGGCTGGTCGAACATCAATTTGCCTCTTTGCTGAGTAGTGTGTAAGTATTCCGCAGACTATCGCTTCCAAAATTGGTGATACAAAGATTGCAACTGTTGAAAGTGATTCAACTTGTTGGTTGGTACGTGAGTTAAGTTTCTCTGTGGTAGTGCAACCAGGGATTCTCCAACCAGAAAGTGTCCTGGTGTTAAGACCTGTAAGTCGCTGGGATCGTCTGATAAGGGAAATAGAGGACGGGAATTAAGGGTGGCCTCAATTTGAACCAATAAGGTGTACAAGGCGTATTGCCCATTACTCTTTTTATAGAATATTTAGTTGACTTAATCGCGGCTTCCCATGTACCGCCAAAATACGGGCTGCGAGCAAGTATAAAATGCCATGCTATTTCTCGAGAACTAAGAAAATAGAGAGAGATGGCGGGTTCTGGAACAGCCGCCCAGCCGCTCAACCGCTCAGTCACAACCCCGAGCGTGTATAATGGAAGGTAGTCACAACCCCGACTGCCCGCGTACAGAAAGGGGGCCACAACCCCGGTTGGAGGGTTAAAGATGGGCAACAACCCCCTCCCCGGAAAATTCAAAACTCCCGCCCCTCTGGTCGGTAAGGTAGATAACTGGACAGTGCCGGTAATACAGGTGACTGTATGTAATGCCGCTTTTGACCGGTAGGTGTCGCTGTTCGGTAGGACGCCTGTAATGCCAGTAGTACAGGGGCTGTATGTAGTATCGCTTTCGACCGGTAGGTGTCGTTGTTCGGTAGTATGTAGTATCAGTGTCGCTTTCGAGCGGAAGGTGTCGCTGCTGCTCGGAGTACAGGGAGCTGTAGGTGGTAACAGGCCTAATTAGGAAATTGGGTATTTCACCAGAAGATGGGGAGGATCAGGAGACGTTGGCCGGAAAGTTTGTAAAGTTAAAAGATTACGTAATACCATGACGTCACAAACCGGTTTCGACGATACACCATCCATGTACTGACCGCGCTCGACGCTGTTTGACTTCGGTGAAAGGACGAGGACGGCTATTGCCAACGTGCTATAACTGTTGCATTTTTAAATAGACAGACGGTACACCATCCAAGTACCGACCCCGCGCCTTACTGTTTGACTTTGGTGAAAGAACGAGAACGGCTATTGCCAACGTGCTATGACTGTTGCATTTTTAATTACACATACGGTACACCATCCAAGTACTGATCGCGCGTGTCGCTGTTTGACTTAGGTGATCGCATGAGGGTCGCTATTGCCAACATGCTGGTTGTTGCGGATATGTTCCTATATATTACGTAATATTACGCAATACTATTACATCACAAACAGGTTTAGATGATAATTTTAGATACAAGGAATATGTTAGAACTTCGCTCTTGGTCAGAAGATGTTGATAAAACAGATAATTATGTATAGATCCCTAATAAGATATTACGTAACACCATCATGGCATAAACAGGGTTAATGTTAGATGGGAAGAGCGTTCTCATTCATGATATCATACAAAATGCAGCGTTCTGATTGGTCGCACCCTATACAATGCCACGCTCTGATTGGTTACCAACTCGAAAAATTCCCCGATATGTATAGGAAGGTAGTTCACCCAACAACGTCCTTAACATTGATCAAGGTGTTTAACGTCAGACAGTAAGTAATAAAGTCACTGGATATGCGCAAGTTAGCCCTGGTGAACATTACATAGTATTGGTCTGTCATTAGTAAGGTCAAGAACCGGTTTATATGTTTAAATGTAAACTACACCAAACTGAGGAATCGGGAGATGACCCGAATTTCATACGATTGATCGACCACCAATCGCAGTACGATACATCGCTAGACATCACAAACAGGTTTCAACGTTATATTTTAATATGAACAGGATGAATGTTATGCTATGTATAGGAAGGTAGTTTCCCAACAACTTCCTTAACACTGATCAGGGTGTTTAACGTCAGACAGTAAGTGATGACGTCACTGCGCATGCACAAGTTGGTCCTGCTTAACACTGTATACTTTCGATCGCTCATCAGTAACGTGAAGAATCGGTTTATACGTTTGAGCGTAAAATACACCAAAATGAGGAATCGGGAGATGACCCGAATTTCATACGATTGACCGACCGCTAATCGCAGTACGCTACATCATTAGACATCACAAATAGGTTTAGATATTATACTGTAATACGATATTATAAGGAAATGGAACGTAAGTCAATTAGTTAGTAAATTATTAAAACGTATCACATAGGCTTATGTTTAACTGGAACACTTATACCAATAATAATCGATTGTAAATCAACAAAGTCAAACATATCAGGCTCGGTCAGGTCGTAGACGGATAGAAATCAATATCTTTCAGTAACATATGTGGATTTTCTATAACGATCCTATACAGTCGGCATCTAATAAAATTACGTAATACAAGGCTCCTTTGTCTATTGATACGAGCATGTAACGTCACAAACAGGATTCAACGACAGTTCTGTGTTAAATGTGTAAGTTAATATAAAATCAAATTTAATGAAACTCAGTCCATTATTTATTAATATATTAAGATACATGTAGAAAAACACTTACAAAGTTTAATTGATCGCATCATATGAAATATCGCATTCTGATTGAATATCGATAAATCATATAAAAGCTAGTTCATTTACCGACAGCTTTCTAACAGCTAGGTCGTGAACTTCAACATCTTTACCTCCAGTATATAGTTTTAGTGTTTATAGTTAGGCGTTGATTTCCTACTGGTTTAGCGTTTCATTATCACTTAGTATTCGTCGTGATTGGACAGGCATATTTTAGGTAAGTTATTTAAATTTCACCTTTCGGAGTCGATGATGTGGACAACACGCATGCCTGCGTGTCTGGAAGGTATACAACCCCTCTTGCAATTTAAAATTCGGTTCAACAACCTCGAAAATTCAAAATTCGCGTCAACCTCCCTTGAAATTTAAAATTCGCGTCAACATCCCTGGAAATTCAAAATTCGCGCCAACCTCCCCGGAAATTCAACATTCCCGCCATCTGAAAGAGTGACCGCTTTACCCCTCTCCGACTGCATATTGGCAAGTATGCCCCTCAAAAACGTCTTGACGTTTGACGTTGGATAGTAAGTGCTGACGTCACAGCTCCTATACCGTCTTATTTGCTCGTCGTCATCTATTTTAACGCTTATATCCAAGTCAGTGTTTAGTAGGGATATTCTTTGGTTAATCAGCTTCTACAAGTAGTACATGTTACTAATGTTTCGCATGACAAACACGCTACTGTCCGTGGCTCGTTCGAGTCGGTTAAAAATACTCAGACATTGCATTTTATTAAAAATATATTGACCGTCAGATAAACTGGCGTTCACATACAATAATAACATACAAACATTAATATTTTCATAAAAATACAGATGTCTTAAAATCCCACCTTGCTTCAGTACGAGAGATATCCTATGTAGCTGTAGATATATACGTTGTCCGCGTTGTTTAAGCTGATGATGATAAATCTGTTTGTGAAGAAATTCGTGGAACAACAGGTTTCGGTTTGCTTCTGGATGGTAATTGTATTTTTTACCTTAAACCTCTATTTTTCAGTCTTGATTGCCTTGTTGTACCCTAGGCGTGTGTATGTATATCATTAGCCTATTAGTATGGATGCACCTCTTATCGTTCAAGCATGGTAGTGCCAATTTCCTGCTTTCCATATTAGATAGATATCGTGCAGAGCCGTCCTGAATAGATGCTGTGTTTTATACAGTAAATTGTCGTTGGTCGGATCCCCTCACACGTTTTATTTGTCAGTTATCTACTTGAAGTCCGACCATCTTTGATCGAAAATCGACAAATTCTTCGATGTAAACATTCCCTGCACGAGCTTATTTCGTATGAATTATATCGTATTCATAATCAGTTGTGTTAAATGTATGCGAATTTCGATTAATATCGGCATACACGTTCTCAGTTTCAATGTATAGTATGAAGCTATCTGTAGGTATTCATATAGCATAATGGTATTTTATTCTAGTACAACCGTTTCAGGTAGTTGTAGTGAAAGTCATACATCAGCAGTTTCGACAATTTCAAGACGATGAAACCGATATATGCGGATTTATTGTAGACGACTTTAAGTATCTTCATTTGAATTACTGTAAAATTATCGCTAAATATATTGATGTTTTTAAACTTCTGTTTTGCAATCAGAGGTCCAGCGTCTCGTCTTCACCTCAAATCCTTTCAATACGTTAGCAGTTAAACATATACTTGTTTATCGATGTTCTCCTTCATTTTTCTGTAAACGGAATTATTCATTAATTTAAAAAATTCATCTAGAAGTCGTCGCAGGGATGGTTCCTCAGGAAGGTGTTCTAATGAATGTAATATTTCAGACATGTAAACTGGTTAAATCGTAGTACTCGATGGGTGAGTTCTAGACCGTTGAATATGGTCTGCTTAAGGTTGCGATGATGTACAATGCAATGCTGTTTGTTATAGATTTTGTATGAATTATGTTTTCGAGAAGGAGCTGATGGTCGTTTCGGACATCTTTCAATAGCGTTTCATCGTTGTCCGCTATGCTACTAACGTCGAGGTGATCAACTTCATCGGGGTTCATCCACTCGAATTTGTTGTAGGACAGAGATTGAGACATAACTTACCCACATAAATTATTAGCACCTCAGACTACTAGGTAGGTTGATGGGTCACTGCTATCATAAACGGTTAGGTATTCATTTTTGACTCTTGCATGGTGAAAACTAACTTGAGATAAAACACATTGAATACTCATATTGGTGAAACTACCAGTTGTTGTTGTAGTGGGTTGGGTTCAAATCGTTTGTGAATCGTGATATACTTCTCTAAAATTTCCAAATACGTCTGCGGACAGCGAGAGATCGGTTTTTAGATAATATTCCAATATTACAGTAAGGTGGAACGAGTGATCGTGTTCTAGACTACTATAGTGTATTCGTAGTCTTGATCGCTAACGCCTTTATCTGTCAATGTGTCGTGGAAGCTGTTCTTGGGCAGTAGAGTCGATTCATTTAATTTTCGTACTTGTTGATATTAGTACGGGGATGTACGTTTCTTTGTTATGAACTTCAACTGTTAGTCGTACGTCTGCACATATTGACATTGATTTTGAGAAAAATTTCATCCTGTTTCTCAATAGATACCGCCCATAAATCTGAACGATTCCATAAATCGCATTTTAATATTTATTTTTCGAAATACATCTACTTTATCGACATACTGATTCGATTTAAACTTTTTGATGAAGCCGATGTATTTTTCTTTATTAAGTGGGATATCGTCGATATTTTAGCTATCGTCGTCCAGCTAGCGTATTTGAAGATGACTGTCATACCCAGTTAAATTATAGAAGAAAATCGGAATGAGTGTAGGTATTTTGCAGTTGAGGTTACAACTGGAATGCGCTACACCCCAGAATGGTTAAGTCAAATGGAGATGCTCTGTTACTGTATGTTCGTTTAATGCCTTTTCGCATATATGTCATTTTTCGACTTCAGTGTTATGCTCTGCGCCCGCTGGCGGAGAGGTGGTTCATGTGTTTGGGGAATTCAATGTGACGGTTTTATAGTTGTTTGATGTATTTCCGTCAATCGTTGCACGAAAACGTTGATTCAGTCCGGTCCAGTGTACGTTGTTATGCTTATGCATAATACGCATTCCACTTGTATTTGCTGTTTGCGACTCGGACTAGTATGATTCTATTGGTTTACACGCAAAGTCGATGTAGACCATAATACGTAACACCGTTTTTCGCTCGCGATTTACAAATTTTATATCACCCCAACAACCTTGCTTTCTTCTTCGTCTCGGTTATCGTCAATACGGTTAACATTCTATTACATTCACCTTTGATATGTCTATGATGTTGATACCGATCGAAACAACCTGATATCAGAACATAATGATGTATTGATCCTCTTCCATTAATAATAGATCGATATGTGTATCCGTTTTCCCCCTTGTTAAATACATGGTCGATACAACTTCCTACATTTTCGTCTTTATGATGAAGTCAAGTCCATATATGTACATTTATATATTGATAGGTTGTTTTGGGTGTCGATGTGACCAATACCTTTTAATTTCACCATAAAGTTAACTCCTTTCAAGATTAGGCGTGTCAGTGCGGATAATTGGTCGCCCATATATATTTTTTCATGCTGGACGAAAGACTGCAGTAATTCACGATGGGATACACGCTTATTCATCATTTGGAATATTTATATTCGCCTTCGATATATCTATGTCAACATCGGATGAGATAGTTCCGTTATCAGAACATAGTGATGTTTTATCCCTCTTCCACTAATAGCGGATTGATATGTATGTCCTGTTTCGCCCTTGTCAAATACACGATTTATACAACTTCGCGCTTGCAAGTTTAGGATTGTCGAATAGTACTGGTAACGTATCATCCTATATTTACGTGAGTTCAAGTGCAAGGTAAAGAAAGATTGCAATGCATCATTAGATGCACAGCCTGTTCTTTATTTAACTGGTTAGATCGATATATGACTATTTTCTTTCATGGCTTGCAAATTTTATATTTTCCGGTATCATCTTGTCTTTTCTTCGTCTTCCATCGTAGACATCACGTTAAACCTCCCATTACATTCACCTTTGGTATGTCCATCATATCGACATCGAACAATATACTTCCGTTATCATGTTAGAATGAGACTTTTGTATGTATTTGATGTGTTCAGTACCGTATAATTTCACCAGCAACTCGGTTCCTTGCGAGGTTAGAACTGTCGAATAATGCTGGTAGCTTCACATTGTACATTTATTTCGTTTGAGAAATTTGTATAGGTAAATGGATATTTTGTCTAAAATAATCGATGAATACAATCATACGAAACATCGATCCATTCAGGTTAAATCCCGTATTCTTACGTGTTTAAGTAAGGTGGGTAATCGCAACGTATATTTAATTGAAGATGTAAACGAGAAACCGATTGTGGGGTGTTTCTATAAACAGGAATTGCAGAAATTCAAATATGAGAACATATACTCCCTCGAAGGAGTTTTACCTAGAAAATGAGATCGAATCAGTGGGATTTTATAACTTCCACAGCAGTTGGATAAACATTCTTACGCTGTTTTGCTATACTTACTTATTAAATGTATATATATCTAAAATAATTAAACAAAATCAAAGTAATGTAGTTTATAAAATAAACTGTAAAGTATTTGATGGTTGTTACATCGGTCAGACGAAACAATATTTAAAGAAAAGGTTGTATAGCCATAAGTATTCTTTAAATAATGATTTTGGTGCAATGACCGCTGTAACAAAGCATTACAAAGATCTTGGGCATTACTTTGATTTTGAAAACACAATTATATTAAAAACAGAGAATAATTATAAAAAAAGACTAATATATGAAATGATAAATATACAAAAAGACACTAAAACTATTAATTTCAGAACCGATATTCAAAATTTAAGTAATGTATATAGCTTCTTCTTCTTCTTAATCTTTTACCCTTGATACCTTTCGGTGTAAGGGTCATGTCATGTCAATGTATATAGCAATTTGTTAAAATGACATTTGCATTTCTTAAGAAGGAAACCTTTGGCTAGGTTTTTAAATTTGGGTTTTCCCTAGTCCTTGAACAGAATTGTTAAGGTTTCGACAAAGATTTTTTGATATAAGGTTTTACTTAATTTGCATGTATGTTTACACATTAATTTAGTTTTTATAATTTATATATATATAAAAGTTTGTTACACATCCTCTATATCAAGAAATCCTAGTCATTAGTCATTTTGTTGATAGTTCCCAAATAAAAAAGAAATGTTTGTTTATATATTTATCTAGTTATATTTTCACTGAAGAAGGTATTCCGAAAACGTTTGTAAACGTTCTGAAAATATAACTATCGTTCAAACCAGCCTTGTTTTATTGACCTATTAGTGGTAGAGATCTATCATATAAGATATACTTACTTATTAGTAAGATTGCATTATTCTAATACTGCATACTTATCAGAAAGATTGTTCCACCCTTTAAATAAAATTCGTAAAGTTTATGATGATATCTTTTATTCAATATAATATGTATAAAATTATTTTACTCCGCTATTATATTTCACTCCCTGCACTGTTTCTTGGAAAGCGTCGGTCCATCGATATTACCTTCACGTCGGATAATACTGTTGGAATATCCTATATTTATGCGAATTTTCATGTTGTAGGTTGTATTACATCATGGGGTGCCTGCTTTATCATTATTTTTACATTATTGTTCCGGGTGATTTTTATGATGAACATGTCCTCTTCAAGTTTAAGAGAATTGCTGTTCAGATGCGCATGGAAACAAAGGTGTTCATTGTGTAATGTAGCCGTCGGAAAGGTTTGGTCGCGGCATCGAAAATCCTGTTCCGACATGCTATTCGCCGGATGGTTCATTTTACTTGGTGGCTGCTTCTCTTCTGAAACATCTCGTTTCTTGGTTATGGAATCGATATTGTGCGTTTTCTTATGTCGAGACAGACTATCCGATCTCGTAAAGATTTCCTCACATATGGTGCATGTGTAAGATTTATTATTTAAGCAGGGATGTCTGTTCAATCCATCTTTTCTTGCAAATGTTTTGTGGCATATCTCACACTCCATCTTAAACTATAATATTGCAGTCTATTAGGGAAAGTATGCGGTGAAATTTAAATAACTTACCTAAAATATGCCTGTCCAATCACGACGAATACTAAGTGATAATGAAACGCTAAACCAGTAGGAAATCAACGCCTAACTATAAACACTAGAACTATATACTGGAGGTAAAGATGTTGAAGTTCACGACCTAGCTGTTAGAAAGCTGTCGGTAAATGAACTAGCTTTTATATGATTTATCGATATTCAATCAGAATGCGATATTCCATATGATGCGATTGTAAGTGTTTTTCTACATGTATCTTAATATATTAATAAATAATGGACTGAGTTTCATTAAATTTGATTTTATATTAACTTACACATTTAACACAGAACTGTCGTTGAATCCTGTTTGTGACGTTACATGCTCGTATCAATAGACAAAGGAGCCTTGTATTACGTAATTTTATTAGATGCCGACTGTATAGGATCGTTATAGAAAATCCACATATGTTACTGAAAGATATTGATTTCTATCCGTCTACGACCTGACCGAGCCTGATATGTTTGACTTTGTTGATTTACAATCGATTATTATTGGTATAAGTGTTCCAGTTAAACATAAGCCTATGTGATACGTTTTAATAATTTACTAACTAATTGACTTACGTTCCATTTCCTTATAATATCGTATTACAGTATAATATCTAAACCTATTTGTGATGTCTAATGATGTAGCGTACTGCGATTAGCGGTCGGTCAATCGTATGAAATTCGGGTCATCTCCCGATTCCTCAGTTTGGTGTATTTTACGCTGAAACGTATAAACCGATTCTTCACGTTACTGATGAGCGATCGAAAGTATACAGTGTTAAGCAGGACCAACTTGTGCATGCGCAGTGACGTCATCACTTACTGTCTGACGTTAAACACCCTGATCAGTGTTAAGGAAGTTGTTGGGGAACCTTCCTATACATAGCATAACATTCATCCTGTTCATATTAAAATATAACGTTGAAACCTGTTTGTGATGTCTAACGATGTATCGTACTGCGATTGGTGGTCGATCAATCGTATGAAATTCGGGTCATCTCCCGATTCCTCAGTTTGGTGTAGTTTACATTTAAACATATAAACCGGTTCTAGACCTTACTAATGACAGACCAATAGTATGTAATGTTCACCAGGGCTAACTTGCGCATATCCAGTGACTTTATTACTTACTGTCTGACGTTAAACACCTTGATCAATGTTAAGAACGTTGTTGGGTGAACTACCTTCCTATACATATCGGGGAATTTTTCGAGTTGGTAACCAATCAGAGCGTGGTATTGTATAGGGTGCGACCAATCAGAACGCTGCATTTTGTATGATATCATGAATGAGAACGCTCTTCCCATCTAACATTAACCCTGTTTATGCCATGATGGTATTACGTAATATCTTATTAGGGATCTATACATAATTATCTGTTTTATCAACATCTTCTGACTAAGAGCGAAGTTCTAACATATTCCTTGTATCTAAAATTATCATCTAAACCTGTTTGTGATGTAATAGTATTGCGTAATATTACGTAATATATAGGAACATATCCGCAACAACCAGCATGTTGGCAATAGCGACCCTCATGCGATCACCTAAGTCAAACAGCGACACGCGCGATCAGTACTTGGATGGTGTACCGTATGTGTAATTAAAAATGCAACAGTCATAGCACGTTGGCACTAGCCGTCCTCGTCCTTTCACCGAAGTCAAACAGCGTCGAGCGCGGTCAGTACATGGATGGTGTATCGTCGAAACCGGTTTGTGACGTCATGGTATTACGTAATCTTTTAACTTTACAAACTTTCCGGCCAACGTCTCCTGATCCTCCCCATCTTCTGGTGAAATACCCAATTTCCTAATTAGGCCTGTTACCACCTACAGCTCCCTGTACTCCGAGCAGCAGCGACACCTTCCGCTCGAAAGCGACACTGATACTACATACTACCGAACAGCGACACCTACCGGTCAAAAGCGGCACTACATACAGTCACCTGTATTACCGGCACTGTCCAGTTATCTACCTTACCGACCAGAGGGGCGGGAGTTTTGAATTTTCCGGGGAGGGGGTTGTTGCCCATTTTTAACCCTCCAACCGGGGTTGTGGCCCCTTTTCTGTACGCGGGCAGTCGGGGTTGTGACTACCTTCCAGTATACACGCTCGGGGTTGTGACTGAGCGGTTGAGCGGCTGGGCGGCTGTTCCAGAACCCGCCATCTCTCTCTACTTAAGAAAATTAGTTATGTTTGTGGATGCTTTTAATTCGCTTAACAGTTTGGTTAATTCCTTATCAGCGCCCCTGAAATTTGTAGCGTTATCAGAGTGCAGATTCGTGCAGTAGCTACGTCGACTTGAGTCTCTTGAGCGCATTCAGAAACGCGTCGGTTGACAAATCAGTTACTACTTCGATGTGTACAGCGCGAGAAGCAAGGCAAACAAATAAGCAAATATAAGCTTTAATGAATTTTCTGTTTCTCAATTTGCCGTCCCTAATCATAAATGGGCCTGCATAATCTAACCCAGTGTGGGTAAATGTACGCATGAGTGTCACTCGATGGCTCGGTAAGATTCCCATTTTGGGAATATAGGAGGTGGGGTTCGCTTTGAAACAAACAGTACACTGGCGCAGTATACGCTTAACACTATTTTTACCATTAATCGGCCAGTACTCTAATCTAGTAATTGCCAATAGCGTTTGCGCCCCGGCATGCAAGTTTTGAAAATGTTTGTTTTTAATGATCAAATCCGTTAATTTATGCCGTTGAGGCAATATTATCGGGTGCTTTTGTGAATAGCTAAGATGCGCATTTCCAAGGCGACCACCAACTCTAATTAGACCGTTATTGTCAAGAAAGGGGTCCAATGACATCAATTTACTGTGTTTGGACGCACGACCGTTCGCTAACGCCTTAACCTTATCAGCGAATTCCTGTTTTTGAGCTAATTTAATCAGCAGCAATGAACTACTTCTTAACTCATTCAATAACAGGTTGTCCGTTACCCTATTAGTTTTGCCTGCACGACAATTTCGAGTAAAACGAATGCAATGCAACAACCCCTTGTAACCTTGTTAGGCTACAATATCGATCAAAGATCGTATAGTCACCCAAAGTAGCGAGACAATTCACTGCTTTCGTGTCCGGTATAACCTGGAGGGTCTCACCACAGTAATCTGACCATTGCCCTTGTCCTAACCTCAGCCATGTGGGGTCATGCCACCAGAGCGGGTGTCGCTCAAGCTGGGCAGGGTTAGCGCTCGAAATTATATGTGCATGGTTGTCCCTTGAAGACACGCGATGCCAATGACTTACCTTGGTAGAATTTTGAATTTGAAACCCTGTTGGCCACAAAGGTCTTGAGCGTATAGCTAGTTTTAACCAAGCTAAGACTATGGTAGAATCTGTCCAATACCGAATATCATTGATATTTATTGTCGAGGACTGAATTACGCCGCTCATCAATCTCGTCAACAGTTCGGCTGCACAAAGTTCAAGTCGCGGAATCGAAATTGTTTTGATCGGTGCTATTCGTGATTTAGCATTTATTCTCGATAAATATGATGAAGTTCAATACGAAGTCAGGAGGCTGATAGATCAGTTTTCGAAAATAAACTTTACTCAGTCATTTCGAAGGCTAATCAACTCCTAGAGCAAATGGAAGCACAAAACAGAGGTAATACAATAATTCAGACAGGTTCACATAGTAGTACAAATAATCTTGGTAATATTTTTTATGTAAAGTTGCCAAAAATAAGTTTACCAGAGTTCACTGGTACCTATGATAAGTGGTTAATGTTTGCGGATGCTTTTCATTCCTTAATCAACAGCAATGAACAATTAAATAACACACAAAGGTTTTATTATTTAAGGTCTTGTTTAAGGGGTGAAGCTGCGCAAGTTATTAATGCATTAGAGCAGGCATGGGCAACCTTTTTTGTAGAAGTTTTATGCTGTGAGTAATCTTGAAAAATATACATTTTTGTAGTATCCTTATGATTCATTATGAATTAAGTTTAGACGGGCCGTGCTAATATGCAACGAAAGAATTCAGTAGCGGGCCGGACAAACCTTACTCGAGGGCCGCATGTGGCCCGCGGGCCGGTGGTTGCCTATACCTGCATTAGAGGCATCAGATGCCAACTATCAAGTAGCGTGGGAACTATTAAAAACTAGGTATGAAAACAAGAGAGTAATCATATCCACCCATGTAAGGGAATTATCTGACCATCCCCATGTCACCCATGAATCACATGACCAATTAAGAAAGTTGTTGGATAACTTTCAAAAACACATTCGCTCATTAAAAACACTGGGGGAACCTACAGAAATGTGGGACACCTTACTGATATACTTGTTAGTTTCAAAGCTGGACATAAAAACTAAGCGGTCATGGGAGGGTTCCATCAAAACCAATACGATGTCGCGCATACAAATGTAGAGTCGGAAGACAATTTGGAACTACCGCAGATAACGGCACATACGGCTACACGGGAAAATGATTACATCTTATTGTCAACAGCGATAATATACATTAAAGACGGTCAAGGTAATTTAGTTTCGTATCGCGCGCTAATAGACTCAGGTTCACAATCCAATTTTATTACAACGGAGTTGGCATCCAAAATCAAAACGCCAAAAACAAGTATCTCGATCCCAGTCAAGCGAATTAACGAAGCGCTTTCAAATATTAGAAACAAAACACAAACGGAAATACTGTCGCGCAATTGATCATTTAAATGCAAATTATCATTTCTAATCATTAATAAAATCACGGATATGTTACCGCAATATAAATTAGACATTTCCAATTTCAATATTCCCGAAGAAATCGAATTAGCCGATACAAAATTTAATGAGCCTCAAAACATAGCTGTTTTGCTAGGTGTAGCTATCTTATTCGAGTTATTAGCGGTAGGTCAAAGTAAGTTGGGCCGCAATAATCCCATTTTGCAAAAAACCGAAATTAGGTTGGTTAATTTCAGGAGCTCTATCAAATTTTAATTCGGGAGCCAGTACCTGTTGCTTGTCAATTGATTCTAATATTGCGGACAAATTAGAAACGTTTTGAAAAATTGAAGAACCACCCATTTCTAAAATTTATTCAAAGGATGAGCTCTATTGCGAATCACATTTTCAAAATATATTTAAACGTAAATTGGACGGACGTTTTGTCATTTCACTTCCCTTGCGTGAAAATTATAATAACTTAGGCGAATCTCTATCAAATGCGGAAAAACGATTAATATCGATGGAGAAAAAGTTTCAAGGTAATTCCAGTTTAAAACGCGAATACACTAAATTCATGGAGGAGTATGAAAGCTTAGGGCACATGTCAGAAGTAAAAGGTGATGATAGTTCACAGGATAAATCAAATTATTTACCTCATCACTGCGTGTTCAAAATGAGTAGTACCACGACGAAATTGCGAGTAGTATTTGACGCATCATGTAAATGTAAAACATCAAGTAGTTATTCGTTAAACCACATTTTACAAACAGGTCCGGTTATTCAAGATGACCTATATTCAATTTTATTGCGTTTTAGGCAATATAATTTTGTGTTAACGGGCGATATAGCAAAAATGTATCGACAAATAGAAATAGACCCATCGCAACGTGATTTACAAAGGATTGTTTGGCGGGCTAATCCCGACATGCCGATGAAACACTATGTTTTAAGTACGTTAGCATATGGCACAGCACCAGCTTCCTTTCTGAGTACACGTTGACTAAAACAGTTAGCTATAGAGCACGAAATACGCATCCAGGTGCGGCACGCGCAATTCATCGTAACTTTTATATGGATGATTTATTAACGGGCGCAGATAATTTGCAAGAACTATTAGAACTCAAAGACAACGGCCGACCTTGAAAGGCTCGACTTTTAACAAATAATATTTTACAAAGCTTAATCACATTTTGGGAATCCACAAACCCTTTGCACGCTCCTTTCAACAATTCCCGCACTAGTTAGAGAATATTATGAAGTACAAGAGAAAGAAAAAAAGTCATGTAGGCTATAACGATTTATGTTAAGAAGGAATTGTCTTACTTGCTTATGGTTTTTATATGCCGAGGTATATTAAATAATTTACAATCAATATATTCGAAGTTTTGCTGAAATTTGTATGAGTGATGGGTGAGAGACGGCCAGTTTAAATATCTGTGCACACTTGTAATTCAGTAATCACTTTGTTTTTCTTGATTTTATAATATCTCCAATGAAGAATACAATATCAAACAGAACTACAAAAGAAAAGAACTTTAGTTGATAGATTGTGGTTGAATATCACGTGTTACAACTGATTTAAAGTTGTTATTGGTATTAGTTTAGAGGCACATTTCCTTTAAAAATTATTTTCCTGCAGGTTATATACTATCTTTAATTAAACTCATATTAAACTATATGCACTGTGTTATATGTTACATGTACACGTTAGCTGACACATTTTGAGTATGCTGCCACATCCAATATTTTTAGAACAGTCTGTAGCGTATGACGTCAGGCACTTCGCGCAGATTGGTCTCAAGAAATAATGCATGGACTCTAGTTTCCTTAAATTACCGACTAGCAAATCCAGAAAAATTCGTGCATCAATCAATTTTTCCGTATACGGCAATAATTCGTTTAACTTCAATAATATACCGCTTCGAAGAAGAATAAGAAGTATATAAATACACATCTATTTAAGTCATCATAATGTCATTTACAAGGTGATACATTTTAACATCTCAGAAAATTTTAAAATGTTTGTAAATTACTGAAAATTAGACTAATATTTGAACATATATTTGTAGAAAAAGGATGAAAGTTATTATAAATGTACTATTAATTGTATTTATGCGATTAAATACATAACAAGTCTTCATGTGAACGTAACATAAACATTTCAAGGTAAGACCGTTTTCCTAAATTGTGACTCTGGGAGGCTTCTCTCACAAAACTTTTATGTAGATAATTTATCACTCTTTAAGCCACCTTTACGGTGATATATTTTTTCGAAAATCGAATGCCCCTCGACCCTAACTTACTCCTATTTTCTTACAACGGTCATTGCACCAAAATTATTACTTAAAATTTGTTTACAACCTTTTTTTAAATATTGTTTTGTCTGGTCGATGTAATATCCATCAGAGTCTTTATAATTTATTTAATAAACTACAGTGCCTTGATTTTCTTTTTCTGGATGTTACATTTGGTGTTATTAAAAAGAGATTTGTTATTATAATTTGTAAGGAAAGTATATTTACATTGTTTTTATTAAATTCTTTTTTATTTGTCCGCTTTTTTATAATAGCATTATAACTTTTATTATCATTATCTTTAATACCTCTATTATATAATTTATGAATTGTATTTTTATTATTTTTTCGCAATTGTTTTTTTTTGATAATTATCATATGTCGATTCTGGATCACTGTGCATCGATCCGATGAAGGCATCTACACTATTGCGGCAACAAGAAACTGGACACTTAAGATAATTTAGTTTAAAACTGGCTTTTGCCATGTTAAAATCATTATTGACATATATCATTATATATTTAAGTGCTGCTGAAAAATTGCAAATGATTTCATTACTTAGGCAAGAATGATGCATAAGAAGACTAGGTAACAGATTTGAAGTGTCCAAACGCCCTATTCATGACATGACATTTAAAATAAATGGTTACATCAAAATTGACGTCAAGATAGCTGGCGACTAGCTTATACTGATTGTGAGCTTAAAACCAGTAAAAATAGCCTATAAGACTTGTCCGGATTTTTGTTGCCGCAATAGTACATTAAAATATTTAGTTTTATTTTTTCATAAATTTTGTTTCTTTATTCCATATAACAATTTTTGCGATCCGTACATGGTTTAAAAATAGGTGTAAAAGTTATATGAAACCAATATCTACATATGGTATGGTCTTATAGGTTGGAACAAAATAAATGAAATCTGAAAATAATGAAACAGGAAGATCGGAGAAGTCAACTTTTAAATGCGCACATTTTTACCAAAAACGTATTCTGCGACGTCAATATTGTCGCAGATATGGCGCCCCCTCCTTTTCGCTTAAATGGTATCCCTAATTTTTGAGAGCGCCATTTAGAGTAGAACGTTTTTCTGCGTACAGAACAAAGCTTTCTGAGATTGGTTGCATAACAAAATTTTTGAGAAAAATATTTTCAGTATTATTACCATTTCGACTTACATTCAGTTGTAATTTTTTGTTTAATATCTACAATTTAAAAAAACATCCTGAAAATTCAGTTTTTGCTTAATTGTCGTGTCTTTTTTAAAAAATATGTAATAAATTTCAACGTAAAATGTATTGTTGATTCTATGTTGTCAAGTTTGAAAAACGTTATTTGTCTTTTGATCAATTGACATAAAACTAAAACTGGCACTTTTAAATGAAACATACAATCCCAATACAAATTTTAATGATGATTGGTTTTGGAGATCAATCTCTTATACAAATAGAAGTTTGTGAATTGTTCAATAATAATTACTCTGATCGGCTTATTACGTGATCAGCAGTAAGTAAGATAGAACGCCCATTTATAGATTTGGATCACGTAAGGGATAAAGAAAGTTCAAAGGTCGTCCAGCAATTTCAAAAGAAAAGTAGTTGGATGTTATGCTACCGTTCCAAAAAAGTCCTCACAAATTAAGCCGTGAAGTGCATTGCAGCAGTCAATTAGCCACTCCACCGTTTTAAAATGTCAGAACAAATGACATCCGTACAAAATAAAATTCGTTCAAGAACTTTGTGAGGATGATTTCGACAGAAGAGTTGAATTTTGTGATTGAATGATAGTCCGATGTGATAACAATTTGGAATTTTCAAGACGCATAATTTTCTCGGACGAAACTATCTTCGAGTCTGTCAATAGGCAAAACTGGGTACCTGAAAATCCACACTGAACGATGGAAGAAAACACACAATTCATTCAAAAAATCAATATTTGGCCAGGTATTATCGGTAATTTTCCAAGCAAATTGATTGATTGCGAGGAGCGATTGAATGGCCAGCAAGATCTTCTGATCTATCTCCACTCGATTTCTCCTTGTGGGGTTATTTCAAATCCATAGTGTATCTAAACCGACCTAATAATAATGAAAATTAGAATAGGCGAGGCAATTATATTTAATGCTTGGGGAGTTATGAATAATATCATAAACGACTTTGAATATCGCCTTGCTCATTGTCAACACATAAATGGTATGCAGTTTGAACATTCAATTTGAATAATTTAAAATTTGCTTGTTACTTTTGGATTTTTAGTTAAAGTTTGATTTTCAAATTGAATAATACACAAAATGTTTAGTTGCTTTCCTTTTTTCTCCTTCGAATAGTGCTATTAAAAATTGGAGTTGCCGTTTAAAAGAAAAGGTGGTGACATCATATTTGCGACAATAATGACACGCAAAATATTTATCAGAAAATACGTTTTTTATAAAAATTTGCGCATTTAAAAATTAAGGTTGACGTGCCCGATCGTTTCTTTTTTCACTACTCACAAATTTTATTGATTTGGTTCCAACCTATACGTTCACACTGTATACAGATCCATATAGAATATACTATTAATTTTCACTACATTAATAGTAGATACTAGAATCAATGTTATCAACATTTTATAATAACCTGTATAATTGTTGCCGGTGTGCATGGGTAATATTTTCAGAACATTTGGTTTAAACATTTAGTATTAGTCTGGTATAAGATATTTTAAGTACCTGCAATTAAATATTGGTCTAATATTTGCATATGCGTATAAATTTTATATAAAATATTTATCCATAAGTTTATAGAAATACTGAACATTTTTACAACTAAAAACTTTGTAATTTATTTTAATATGCATTGCGCACGTCAGCACAAATTTGCGCAATAGTTTTACATATACTTGGCTTTTTCCATTTGATTGCTGCTTCTCTTCTATGATTAGTCGAACTCTCTTGTTATCTCTATTTATATTTCTATGTACTATCGGCCAAATAATTAATGTCTTCCCCATCGAGCACAGATTATCAATATTACCTTCCGCCAGTCAGAAAGCCAGCTTCGGATGTTGTCGGTAAAATAGGTAGACGGCTTCCACAAAAATATACATATCTACCCGAGATTTCATGGTCTGCACCGCTTGAAGTGCTTGTTTACGATTCCCAATTACATATTTTAGTTTAGTTAAATGCGTGCTCTATCGTAATTAATATCTGATGCGTAAATAAGTATTCGTAGATGCGGTATATTTAATAATTGTAGGATGCACATGTCAATGTATATGTATTTTTATTGATTAAAATATTGTTTGAAAGCATTCCTAAAGATTTTATAGAGATGAGAATTATTTTTGGAATAAAAATCAAAAAAGAATTATTTATAACAGAACAAAATAATATACAGCGGGCTTTATATGGTATTAATTCGGTTAAAATTTGTTTCATAAAAAGAGTGATAATCTATTAAAAAAATACATTATTAGAAATGAAAAATTTTATGGCTTATCGTCCATTCGCGCTTATCTACTAATACACTTGTCAATTTCAGTTTGTTTTTAGAGTAATGAATGTGTTAAACCCAATTTAATACGATCACCTGGAGTTGTTTTTATTTATCGTTGCTTTCATTATATAATATACCTACAACTTGATAATGTATACCGTAACAAAGAGAAATTTCTATCTTATTTTAATTTTTGTGTAGACCTCATAACTTATGAGATAAGGTGTTGTTTAACCAATTGGTGTGGTACGGTGCCAAGTAGTAGCTTCCGGAAAATGAAAGACCCATTATCAAAACTATGCTAATTATAAAGTTACATACCTACTTGGGTAGATGAAAACAAAATTTGCAATTGTGATTTTATTTTTAAGAAGGAACAACGAAAACAAAAACATATAATTAAGAAACAATTTTTAAAACAACGAAAGAAACATAAACTCATTCAGACACATTATTTAATATTTAGTATCCACGGCTGTCCAGTGTCCATGCATATTCACAGACAATTACGCATTGAGCATGCTAAGTTTTTCACCATCAATGCCCATAACTTTTCTATTAGGTTTAATTCCGGCGATCTACTTGGCCAAGGAATTAGTATAATTTCGGGTCTGAAGCTGGGAACATGGAATGTCCTTAGTTTGTACGAAGAAGGGGCGGCGAAAACTCTGGAGACGGAAGCAAATAGATATAGACTGGATCTGCTAGCAATACAAGAGGCACATATAAAAGAAACCGAAATAACCGAATTAGAAGAATAGGTGCTGTTTACAAGCGGGGGACAAGGGTTGGGTTTTTAATAGGCAAAGAATTCAAAGAAAAGGTTGTGAAATTTGAGCCGATTTCAGACAAAATGTGTTGTACAGAATTACAAGGAGAAGTAAGCATTGCAATACTAAATATACATGCTCCTACAGAAGAAAAGTCTGAAGAGATAAAAGAAGAATTTTATGAAGAACTAGAAAATGAATACAATAAACTAAACAAGCACATTACTAAAGTAATTATAGGTGTTATGAACGCAAAAATAGGAGGAGAAGCCATATATAGGGATGTAGTAGGAACAGAGAGTAAACATAATAAGAATAATTGCTTTTGCGGAAGAAAAAAACATGAAGGTGATAAGCACACACTTTAAAAGGAAAGAGATACACGAAGGGACTTGGATGGTATCGAACGGAAGATATACAAACCATATAGATCATGTTGTTATAGAGAAAGCACACCACAAAGTTATAAGGAAGATAAAATCATGCGGATCACTTCCTGGTTAGAATTGAGGTAGGGATACGGAAGACGGAGAGAAAGATTAGAAGGAATGGAAGAATAAAACTGTTTGATATGGAGAAGCTACAGTTAATGAGCATTCAGCAGAAGTGCACTAAGCAAATAGAACGGAGGTGTCAAGAAATAGAGTACAAAAAGAAGAAGACGTAAACGAAAAATGGAAACACATAGAAAATATAATTAAAATCACTACAGAAGAAACCATACCATTCAAGAGACGCCATAGGGTACAGTCGTGGTGGGAAGCAAACAAACGAAAGGAATGTGGAAAGAATACTTTAGCGAATTATTAAATGAGGAGGCGGAGGAGGAAAAAAAAAGCAAGAGGTGAGAGAGGATGATAAAAAAATAGCGGAACCAACGGGGGAGGAACTAGAGGAAATAATACGGTGCATGAAAAACAATAAGAGTCCAGGACAGAATGGGATAACAATCGAAAATATTAAGCATGCCAGCGAGCAATTAAAACAGAAGATTCATGAACTGATAATGGAAATTTGGAGGAAAGAACAGATGCCGGAAGGATGGGAAAAAGCTTCAATAATACCAATCTTGAAAAGTGGAGACGAAACAAATTGTAATAACTACAGAGGGATTTCCCTGTTGGACGTCCTTTACAAGATATTGGCGACAATAATTAAAACCAAGTTGGAAGTAATAGCAGAGCCGCAGATAGGAGAGTACCAGGCAGGTTTTAGAAAAGGCAGAGGGACGACGGACCAATTATTTATAATGAAAGAAGTATGCACGACATGTTATGAGTATAATATACCAGCAGTTGTTCTATTTGTCGATTTCAAGAGGGCATATGATTCGGTGAAAAGAAGCAAAGTGATAGATGCGATGGATGATCTCGGAATACCTGCAAAATTGCAAAGGGTAATAATCATGACAATGAGGAAGACAACGTGCAACGTAAGAACAAGAGGGGAGAATCAGAAGCCTTTATAGTAAGAACAGGTCTTAGACAAGGAGGAGTAGTATAACAAATGTTACCAGAGTTAAATATTTTATAAAAGCATGTTTTAATTTATAAAAAGAATTTTGTTAACATTTTAACACACATTGCCTACAACAATTATGCATTACAAGAATTCACATACATAAATTTACTGGAAATAACCAAGGATATATGGATTCATGGACAACGGAGAAATAAAAGTGTCGTCCTGGTTTCGGAAAGAAAAGAAAGTTTTGTTTGGTGAATGACGATGGAATTGAAAATTGAGAAAAGTCAATAAAGAAGTCTGAAATATATTTCCAAAAGAAAAAAAGAAGAAATATTAGTAAGAAGAAGAAGTATTAGTAAGAAAAGAACCTCACCATACAGATAAAGAGGAGATACAGGAAGGACCGTCAACGAAGAAAACACTTATACTTTCACACACACTAAAATAGATAATTTTTTTTTGATTTTATGTTCAATATTTCGAAAAAGTTATAAATATAAATTGTTATAATTTATGCTTTTATATTTTATCTATGAGATAGATCGGTGCAATTTACTTTAAAAAAATTAACTAAATTCTCAGTACACACTTTCAACACTGGTCTTTAACATGGTGCTGGAAAAGGGAGTAAGGAACAGTAGACTCAACAGAGACGGAGACATATTGTATAAGAGTCACCAAATAATAGGATACGCAGATGACCTAGCTGTTATAGCCAGAGATGGAAAGGAACTTAAAGAAATAACACAGAGATTGATAGAGGCGCCATGGCAGCTGGGACTACAGATAAACGAGAAGAAAAGTAAGGTTATGAAAGTAGGAGCGGGTAGTAAAATAGGAGCAGAGTTCAAAATATATACACATTTGGGAGAGATAAATTTTGAGGAGGTGGATCAGTTTGTTTACTTGGGGGTACGGATAACGAACACGTGCGAGGAAGAAAAGGAAATTGAAGCTAGACTGAGTAAAGCCAATAGAATTGCTGGAATCATGAGTCACCTACTAAGAGCAAAACAGATGTCGAGAAGCACGAAATTCAGGCTATACGAAACCGTAATAAGACAGACGGCATTATACGGACGCGAGACATGGGTTTTGAATCAATCTACAAAGGAAATAGTAATGAGGTGGGAAAGCAAAATACTTCGTGGGATAATAGGAGCGAAAAGGCCGAAGATGGCTATGTAAGAAGAACTAATGAAGAGGTCTATGAGGCCTATAAAAACAACAGATAGATTTCATCATCAAAGCAAGGAGATTACAGTGGCTGGATCACATGGAGAGAATGGATGACAAAAGAACGGTTAGAAAGATAGCATGGAAACCACAATGATAGGAAGGAGGAAGACCGAGGAAGAGATGGCGAGAGGCGGTACTGGAGGACCTGGAGGATAAGGGAATATCGGACTGGAGAAGGAGGGCTACGGACGGGTAACGAAGCTCTGGGCCTAAAAGGCCTGCAAAGAAGCTTATATATATGTATATTTTTGGAAGCGTTTCAAACTTATTAATGCGTTTGATTGAAGAACACAATTTGTACGAGACAACGATAAATCGCAAAAGCATGGCTTTGGCGACATCTATAGCTAAAATGATTATAATTGTAACCTACAATATTCCAAAGCTACACCTATTGACAATCAAATCTTATTAACTCTAAAAAACGAAAAAGAAAAATAGAGTACCAGTCCATCACTTTAATTTTGACTATAAATGGATCTTTTTGTGATAGCGTATCTTAGAAAGCACGCACATATGATGATGGTTTTTGCATCAAGAAAACAGATGTTCTTGCAAACATCAGTCTGTATTGAAGAAAATATTTTTATTTCAAGACTATAAAAATGTATATCAGAAAATAGTTGTCTTAAAATTTTATTTGTATTAAATAAATGTTTTAGAAAATCATTAAATTCCAAGACGGAAACGGGTTTCGTCCGAGTTAATTATTTAGTTTGAAGTTAATAATTTAAGTAAATTTAAGTAATTTACTTAATTTTTGTGTGAAATATTTATTTAGGTTTTTGCTTTTGCATATAATTTTATTTATTAAGAATTTACGTTTTTGTTTGTTCTTCTAAGAATTTTCACTTTCCTTTTGGAAGATTTTATTGGAATTTTGTCATTTTATGTATTTGTTGTTCCTTTATAAAAATAAAATTTGCCAATAATTGTAAATTTTGTTTTCATCTACTGAAGTAGGTATTTTGTAGCTTTATAACATAGTTTCGATTGTGGGATCATAATTTTCCGGAAGCTGCTACCCGGAGCTGTACCACACAAGTGGTTAAATAGCACCTTATGAGATCTACACAAACATGAACATAAAATAGAAATTTCTCTTTGTTACGGTATACATTATCAAATTGTATGTATATTCTATATTGAAGGCAACGATAACTAAAAACAATTTCAGGTAATCGTATTAAATTGGCTTTAACACACTCATTACTCTGAGAACAAAATGAAATTGACAAGTGCGTTACTAAATAAGCGCAAGTTGACGCGATTGAACTGAACCTGACTCAACTGAACTAAGATAAGCAAAAGACCATAAAATTTGTCATTTGTATAATGTACTTTTTTAATAGATTATCACTCTTTTTATGAAACAAATTTAAATCGAATTAATACCATATAAACTCCGCTGTATATTATTTTGTTCTGTATCGGGCGGTACTGGGAAAAAAAAATATGCTAAAACGAATTCTCATTTCTATAAAATCATCTGCATCCTACTATTATTAAATATACCGCATCTACAAATAATTATTTACGCATCAGATATTAATTACGATAGAGCACGGACTTAACGAAAGTATAACGTTACCTTTACTACAAAAAATCTAAATATATAACTTGGAATCGTAAACTAACACTTCAAGCGGTATAAACCATAAAATCTCGAGTGGATATGTATATTCTTTCTGGAAACTTGTACCTACTATACCGAACATAGACGAAGTTCGGTCTCTGACTATTGAAAAGTAATATTGATAATCTGTCCTTGATAGGGAGACATTAATTTCTTGGCCGATTGTACCTTCAATTTTCATTTCATTTCATTTGTTACTGTTTGAACTCTAAAAGTAAGGCATGATTTTTTTGTAGGGGATTAAAGAAAATCGTAAGGTGAACATAAAAAATGACATGGCACCGATGCCGTTCGTCTTTACGACTAATTGAATCTAACACCCGGTATCTGGTATCGATTTCGTGTCTGTCTCGCAACAATACAACGCAGATAAGCAGAAGATAGTTTTAAGACACAGTCAGCAGTAGTTATTATGTACACATAATTAAGAAGATTAATAAATAGGTATAATATATGTCATGGCAGTAATAGTTTAAACTACAGTAAAACAAATGCACAATACCCATATCACATTTTATTAGATGTGATACTTTGTCTTATTCTGTTAGATGGTATATTAGTGTGTTCCAGCTGATGTCTGATGTCTAATGTCTGCGTTCTGGCTTTCTAGAATATGATTGTTTTCAATATATTACTTGCAGCATTCGGCATATACATTTTTTGAGCTATCGTGATTCAGCGATTCTACTATATTCAATTTTCCTGGTAATTTTTTGTTTGTGTTCTTAAATTCCGCGCATAATTGAAGTCTTCGTTCCGAGGAGTCCGAATTCTAACACCCATTATCTGACGAAGCATAAACCTTCTGTTTGCAATAGTTACAAATATTTGTGCTACTGCTGAATAACAAAATTATGTCGCCAATGTAATACATACTTAACCTTCCTATACTCACGCATACGGTCTGTGAGACCGACTTATATAGTATAGTATACGTCTTTAATTTTGACGTGAGTATAAGAAGGTTAATAAGTATCCCATTCCATTTATGTATGTATAGCGGAGGTCACGTGCATACTGGTACTGAAGGAGTTTTATTAGATTTTAGGCCACAAACGATTGGCATTTTATGGGCGTCTTGATATTCCTTACGATTTCTTATTATCTCAGATACTAGCAAATAAAAATAAGGAAAAACCAGACCTTTCGGAAAATAATCCAACTAAGTTATATAGCGATATAGCCGGATATAGCGATATCCGGCTAATTTCCAAGACCAACACTAAAGCACTCCACAATGAACATTACACACTGAACGCGCGAAAGATACCACAACACTGTTCAGATTGAGCTTCCATTATAGAGAAAATTATGAATGCAGATGGAGGACCTATTCCAAATTCCTATAACTATTGAATTAAATTCAGATTTAGTACCTGATCATTTAACCATTCCGGTACGTTCGATATAGTATGAATCTTAGGTATAGAATTAGTATACATACACGCTCTATATAGTGGGAGTTCAGTGTCAACAGCGTTTTGCTCTGTCTCGTGCGTTGTACAGTGTTTGTTGTATAGTGTTTGTCTTGGGCATTAGCCGGATATCGCTAGTGACATTGAATTCTCCTAGTTTTTCACTGAGGATGGCAACTTAGTTGCCGAAATACGTAACTGCTTCTTTTTCCGAAAGATGTGGCAAAGAATTATATATAAATGTAAATACTCTTACTACACCTTTCAGAAAAATCTGATTTTTTCCGAAAGGTGTGGTAAGGGTATTTTTATTTATTTTATATATTTTTTAGCCACAGTCTCTATTCTTATTTAAGAATTGTAATAACAGAATAAGTTTTAGCTGACTATTTTCTGATTAATTAGTTATTTCAGTAAACCTGTTATTTATGACATTGGGCATGTATTAAGCACTGTAGTAGTACAATATCCATTTTACAGACAGCTGGGATGTTATCAATTTGAATGCAGAAGCAGCCGACAACGAGGAAAGTAAAACTAGCGAAGTAGGTCAATTTCAAATGGTTATCCAGAGATATGAAGAAGAAAAAAGGTTAATGACGGAAGAGATTTGCCAACTAAAAGATATACTAAAAAGAAGTCTACCTAACTGAAACAGGAAAAGAGAGTACGCAAAATGTTATTAAGGAATACAAGCTGTTAACGCAGAAGTTAGAAAAGGAACTAACTGCGGCTAATGTAAAATTGGTCCTTTTGCAGGTGAGATCCACACGTTTGCATCTAAAGTACGTAATGCGCATATTAAATCATTACTTTTTCTATTTTTATTTTAACATTCGCTTTTCATTTCAGAAAAAGATTTCTTCTTGCGAAGTTTGCAGTAAAGCATTTGAAGGAACTAGTTTACAAAATTTCAACGATACCGAAACTGCAAATGACACATCATACTTTGAAAAAATACGGGAACTAGAATTAGAACTTGCGCAAGTAAAATTGGCTCAAGTTGAGGCAGAATGTAAAAATCAGGTATGACAACAATGCTACTTATAACACAATTTAACTAATATTATATAACAGTCAGAGTTTATCTATTATCATACTTCCTCTGAATTTTTACCTTTCTACCTTTCGATGTAATAATAATAAGGACCATGATCATTGTAAAGTCCGTGTTCTACTACTTGACGGCGATCTTGCAGAAATGCTACTACTCTTTCTTATCCATCTTCGATTTGGGATAGTATGCAGATACTATGCTATTACGGTATTGGTAGAATCCATGTCGACAATGAATTCGGCGCCAGCCGTCGGATACGTCAATAGAGGCACGGTACATAGTCTATCCTACAAGAGTATTAAATGCTTCCTGACAATCTGACGAGCTTTCTATAGTAGCTGCATAGTTCCAAGAAGCTTCCTAAATCATGCTTGTCCTTTGGCATTAAGCCAGGAAAGGTCTATTCTAATATTTTCCGAACTGATGACATGGGCGAGGTAATTCACTTTCTTCTGGAACAAATGACATTTCTTGGGACTTCATTGCAAGTTCTAGATTCTCAATTTTCTCAAGACTTCCAAGTTTTTCAGATGATCTTCAAAAATACAGTTCGCATGATGGGTTCGAATGTCCCTGGAGCGTAGCAGACACCAGCACTATATTGCTGAAGGCTGTTTTCTATTTGTCTTGAGAATTTGTTTTCATTTGCGAGTAACAACTTATTAAATCAAGAGTGAAAAAACAGATTGCGCCCATCTTCTTTCACGTCGTTTATTTTGTAGTCCACGCAGAACTTTGTATCTTTCTCTTAACCAACACCACTGAGGATGCCTACGGACTTTACAAAGCTTCTATGGTATGTTGGGTATACACATCGCGTATCAGCCGATTAACTTCTTGTTGTTTCGCTAGTGGAACTCTTCCTGGAACTTGTTTGGTAGGCTGATCATCACTTTGATATCACTTGTATTTATTGGAAGTCGAATAAAGTTGCTCCCTTCAATATCTGAGTTCGATATAATAAAGACATTCTGTTAATACTGTCCAATATTTTGAAACTTGTCTCTCTTTGTATAATATTTTCGGCTGCTTTTTGCACTCAAATCTGTAGAATCGCTCGCTTAGGTCAGAATTTCGATACCAGCCCAAAGATGAGGGAAGCGAAGATATTTTAATATAATATAATACTGACGCAATAAATACGCCACTTTGTTACAGTCTACATTATCGTTTGGAATATAGTACAACCTCTCAAATCGTAGTTTATCCCTATGCGTGTCGTTTTTGTTGTTCCCATCTACAGTACAACCTCTCAATATCGCCACTACAAATAATACCATTCCCCTAATTCGAGCACGGGCGCTACCCCTCTCCTACAGTACCTTTTCGCGCTCCGGCGTTTTCGGCACTCCCTCTCAATACCACCACTTGTAAAATATAGTACATTCGTATAATATTTCTACGCTTTTTCAATTAAATGTTTTTTGAAATAAAAAATATATTATTATCAATTCATGAAAATTATACTTTCCGTAAAATTATACTTTCTGTGGAAAAAATATACTTATTGAAAAAGTTATATATTTTCTTTCACATATTTTATTTGAACTTATCAGTCTTTTTCAAAATTTATCATATATATTAAGGTTATTATATAAAACTTGGATTAAATCAGATACACATATCACATTGATATATTTTGATATTGTGCTTGAATAATTTTCAAAATTTTGTTTCTGAGAATTTTCCCTTGATGGAGCAGCTGCAGCGTTGAGATCGAAAAAATTCATCATTGTTTCTGACTTGCTCAATAATTTCATCATTTGTCAAGGTTCCATCGGTCTCTGAATAAGAAAAATATGTAGTTTCAATAATCAAAAAACAGTCATATATTAGATATTTCAGCGCTAACAATTTTTTGTATCACCTTTCGGATTCTCTAACCACGCAAAGAGGCAATCATTGCCAATTGATTCATAGACTTTAATAGCCTGAATTCAATTACGCAAATCGTAGACTCTTTCCATTTCAAAATGTTAAAATGTTTCAATTGATTAAGTGTCCATAAATGAATATAAAAGCGTAATATCGACCAATAACTCGTCCGTCTGTCTCATGGTATCTTTTTTCTACTGGCCACAATTCTCTCAAGCATTTGGAAATATTTGAAGATTGTATTTTGTCCACGCTTAAGTAACCCCTTAATTGTTAAAGCGTTCAGATGATCAACCATCTCAACTTCTTCGCTTTCAACAATTAATATTGAATTTACCAATTTCGATCGGTAGTTCAAGTTGATTGCTTGGAGAATCCCTTGAATTACAACGTAGGAGTAGAACATAACTTTTACCATAAATATGTATTTTGAAATAACAAAAACAAACCTTGATCAAAAGATTGCAGAAAGACGTTACGTTAGGAGGGAGACATGCAACATCAATATATATAATATATAATATAATAAATATGTTCCCCTAACCGCCTGTGACCGGCGGTATTTAGAGGTTCTACTGTAATTTCTTTTTTAAAACCTTTCGAAATGTATTTCCTAAATTTATTTTGAGATTTCAAATCACTATACTTTATATTTCATTTCGAATACTTTTGAAAGAACTGTACGTGACGCCCTAGCTATTGTCCGGTTTACCGCGCATTACGATGTCGCAAATAGTTTGTTGTGCAAATTCGATCGATATACTATAGAAACTATAACACTTGTCCTAGTTTTCTAGATGAATAGACGTCCATGTTATGTTAAACGAAACGTACGTATAAAACGCTTTAGGCTACTACAGATTCGGTCCAAAATTTGTAGTGTAACTAGGCGAATGAGTTTACCGTTTTGTTGACGTGAAGTCGTCAATGGAACTAGGGAAAGTGTGGTACAGGTAGCTGTAGGTGGTAACAGAGCTCTGTGCTCAAGGTCTAAAGGGTGTTATGCATATCACCAGAAGATGCCTCTCTCGATTAGAAGTGCCGCTTTTGACCGGAAGGTGTCGCCGTTGGTCGGAAAGTGTAGTACAGGCTCCTGTAGGTGATAATACGATGTACGTAAGGCCTAAAGGGTACTAGGCATATTACCAGAAGATGTCTCTCAGGTTCAGAAGGCAAATAAGTAAAGAGATGGCGATTACGTAATACCATGACGTCACAAACCGGTTTCGACGAGAATCTTGGATGCAAGCTAATGAAACGCGATTACAAATGAAATACCACGTTCAACAGACAATCGCACTCATCCACGTACTGATGATTGTACTGGCGGTTTGCCACTACAGGTGGCAAACCGTCGAAATACTCACCATGCCCGACGTGGTTTGACTTTGGTGAACGGCCGGCAGTTGGTATTGTTAACGTGCTGTGGCCGATTGTTACAGAGCGTCTCTATATAATATTACGCAATACCATGACGTCACGAACAGGTTTCGACGAGAATTTTCTTTCTTCGACGGAATAATAACGTAAACACCGATCAGAGCGCAGTATTCACGAGGGGGCGGGGCTAACGATTGGCGACAAATCGTATCAAATAAAACATTCACCAGACAATCGCTCTTGCCCTTGAGAGACGGGAAACAACTGGGGGGTGTTCCTCGACCTGGCGAACGCGTTCGATTCCGTTTGGCACGACGGACTGCTACTTAAAATGAAACGTGCAGGCTTTAACATCCAGTTGACCGGGGTCGTAAAATCTTATCTAGGTAATCGGTCTTTCTCCATATGGATTGGAAACCACACATTATCCACGAAGCCCAATGGTGGCAGGTGTTCCTCAGGTGTATCTCTTACGCCCGGAGCTTTTTAACATATATATATGTCCGATCCCCGAGCGAGCTCGTAACCAAACTTCCCATGTACGCGGATGATACGGCGGTCTACGCCACGTGCCGAGACGAACGAATATTATGTCATCGTCTCCAAGCTGCGGTGGATGGCTTCATGGAATGGACGGAGAGCTGGAGGCTGCAGATCAACCCATCCAAGTGCACTGTCCTCCGCTTCACACAACGATCGACCCCCTCTTCCGAATATGTCTGGGTGGGGAAGACACGCCTTCCATGGAGCCCAACGGCGAAATATCTGGAGGTGATCCTAGACCAGCAACTGACGTTCAAGTCTCACGTTGATGCTATTGTCGAGAGGTTCTACGACGCACGGAGGGTCCTGATGCCGCTTCTATGTGGTCAGTTCGTATTGGATCTTAGGACGAAGCTACTGATTTATGAGATGTATCTAAGACCGATACTTACGCATGGAGCGGTAGCCTGGTCGACCGCGGCGAAGAATCATATAAGCAAACTTGTAGCATATCAACCAAAGATGCCGCGAGTGAAACGTCCCATTACAAGAAATCTTTACATTCCCAACCTTAAGGACCATTTATTATATCTAGCCAAGGCGACTATGGAGAGGATGCAGGATTCGGACAACTCGGTGGTGTATACGGCCGCGCTCGACCTGGATCGTGCGCCGCCTTAAACTATAGTTAGGCAGGTTCAGGGTCTCCTAAGAGAGTAGAAGACTGCTCCAGTGCGATTACGACGATGGTTAGGTTCTGACAATTTCGATGGCGTTATCTAGCGATGACACGTGATTCATTCAGCCTTGAAAATGAGTAATAGACCTTCACAATCGCACTTCTACACGAGGACGTGAATATCGTGCCTCTCAACGAATATATCGTGGAGCTGGCGAGAGATACACTGTAGAGGATATCTTGTTCTGACAACCCGGTGCTTCAACATATCGCTTGATCAGGACAGACTCCCACTTATGACCCAAGTGCGGAGGGTGTAGGATCTTGTCGACGTGTGATAACGAGGTACAAGTCAATCCAAAGTCTAACACCACTTACAAAAGAAGGAGAAACCAGTGATCGGATCCCCAGGATCGACTATGATCAGCACTCGATCAGTGATTAAAACCATTACGGTTTAAAGTGAATTTTTACTGCATCATAAAAGACTTTCACCAAATAAGGCTCAACAATGAAAGATATATTAAACAAAATACCCTGAAGCATGGACAGCACCAATTTGAACCTCGATCTTCGGATATTTCTACCATACGCACTGAAAACTAGCACTAAATTAAACTACGCAGAAGCTATAACTATATTATATTAAAGCATTATGAATTTTATTTTTAAAATAAGCAATATTTACAATAAGTGTACAGTACTAAAATAATGTGATATTAGTAATAAATAATATTACTACAACACACTATTTTTGTTTATTCAGCTGTTGTGAGAGTTACCGAATTCCAGCCACTTGACGCAACTTCGATCTCCTTTTCGACGTAAAACTTTTTCAACGAGGTATACGTTTTCATATTTGGTTCTCTGCAGTTCCTGTTCATATAAACTCCCCAGAATCGGTCTTCCGCTTACGAATCCGATTTTGACAATTTTATGCATCGCGCCCCTGACTTCCATAGCATCTTTGTTCTCTAACGGCTCGGTCCACAGAAATTTCGAGAAACAGTCGATGACAATTAAAATGTATTTATATTCACGATTTTCCTTGCTGTACGGCAAAAACTCCGCCAGGTCACTTTGCCATAAGTCATCAAGTCCTTTGATAATTATACGTCACCTGATAAAGTTTCTTCTAGCCGCTCTGTGCAATTCGTCGACTACCCCTTGCTTAACTTCATTCATATAAATTTTTTACAACGTTAACAGTTCTATCGATAGCGTTAATAATTTTATTCATAGCTACTCCTTGCGCATCTGCATCCACTATCACGCGTTGCGGGAGCGTATCTAACTGTATTATTTTAGATTCCATCCTTTGATTCATTTCTTTTATTTCCGCTAATACTTTATCCATACTATTTATCTGTTTACATAACATTTTTCTCATATTATTAACATATTTCGACATATAACTTTGATTAACATAATCCTGATCGTGGATGAGCCTGCTACCAATTTGACACGTTTTCCTCCAACATCTACCTCTCCTTCGGGAGTTAAAGGCTTAGAGAAGCGACCATAATGTCCAAACTTGTCGATACTCATCGCGGAAATGAAGAGAATTGGCCAAGACTCGATTATTTATTCTATAACGTCCGCTTCACGGAGTTCTTCTATTATAGATACGATTTCGTTGTTATGACTCGTTACCCGCGTCCTGGTACGCCTTCGGAAGTCGCAATCGGTCTACCAGCTCATTTATATCGTTGCAATAAACATGCTCGTAAGGTGCTTTCGATACAGTCATGTACATGTGCTCTTTCCTCTTGGTGATCAATAAAGGTTTGATTATATTCGTATATTTATACGCTCTATTCGCTCTAATATTTTTCTCGGGGCAGAAGTCTCGGTGTAGTACGTTCGTTTGCAGCAAGATGTCGTGATAATTATTTTCACCAATGTCATCATAACAACTAGGTCGTTTCTTAAACACTAACTCGTACAAACCAAGAGTTCCTTTATACAATTTGTTTCCACTTTTATATCGTCTCCTATAAAATCCAATGTACCATAGCCCATTTTAAATTGGTTTGCGTGCGGGTATGAATTAGGTCCAAAGGTGGTATCGTAAACGTTGCTCGTATCGCTAATCGAACCCCTTATGTAGGTTCGAGGTAAAAGAGTGAATGCATGCATGTACTCGTACATTGGACTTTGCGGCTGCAGTAGCTGTTGGGTCCATGGTTACAGAAGATTCGAGTTGTTTTTTAACATTGTCCAACAAATGTTTCTTCACCCTCAGTAAAGGTTTTCTAACGGATCTTACTTCCCGTTTTACAGCAACATCGAGATTTTTAACGGTTCCATAATGGGTTTAAACGTATTTTGCAAGAATTCGTCGGCTTTTAGGTACCCGAGTTTTAGCTGCAGATGCTTTCTTCTAATCGCCTTACGGGCTTTTATTATTTTTAATTTTAAATTACGCTCTGTTTATTGGACATATTGTCAGGCAATCGGATGTACGTGTACCAACAACAACAGTCGGTAAAGTACTGAACGTGGTGAATGAACTTGTACGTATTCATTCGCGCAAAACTCGCGAGAAGCATCCCACATCCTGATTTGTTTACAAGTAGATATACCAATCAAAATTCTTTCTATACCGACCCATATTTAGATCTTTATCCTTGTCTATCACCAGGAAACTGTATCTCCCTCTCCAACACTCTGCGCACATCAACTTAAATTGGTCGAAATCGAATCAGTCCCCACCTGGTCATCGTATACGTGATTTAAATTCATATCGTCCTGCTTGAATAGTATTAAAAGTTTTGCATTATCTAGTATCAGAGCTTCGGTATTCGCGTATAAGTCTGACATAAATAAAAGCTGTCGGTGGTTTTGTGACGCCCCTTGAGAAATACATACGGATTTTATCCTGTTTGTCGCAGACCACGTCATCGAATATAAACACAGAATTTTATCGAGCGTCTGACGGATCCATAACAGCTTCGTTATCATTAAAAGTATAGTACTTGATTTTGGAGACGCGTTTCATAATCTTCCTCAGCAACTGATACTTCGGCTGATACAAAGACTTCGAGTATACGTACACGTTATAGAACTTCAGACCGTTATCGTCAATCAACAAACTTAGCATAACGTTTGTCTTCCCACAGTTTGAGGGGCCTCTAATAATGCAACGCACCGTATCGGGCAGCAATTCGCCATGTCTTTGAGGACGAGAATATTCAGAATTTTAATCAATCACCCGCAGGTGATGCTTCAGCTAGAGCCTCAGTCTCATGCAGACTGCGGTACTATCATCCTCGTTCTCATATAAATAGCAGTCTTCCAGTTATCACATTCATTTCAATGCCGAGCTTCAAAGAGGGAAGAGGTCTTGCCAATTCTTTAACCTTCCTATACTCACGCATACGGTCTGTGAGACCGACTTATGTAGTATAGTACACGTCTTTCATTTTGACGTGAGTATAGGAAGGTTAATTAATCATCTACCAGTGGAGCTAGATATCCCCGGATATCAATATTGCGGACCCGGCACAAAACTTCAAAAGCGGTTAGCGCGCGGTGATCTCGGCGTAAATCCGTTAGATGCGTACGTAAGTTACAGAGTAAAGATTTAGAATGCAGATACCAGTCGAAGAAAGTAGTTCAAGAACGTGCGTGGGCCAGAGTGAAATCTAAGGACGCTAGTTTCGGCAAAAAAGCGGCGGCTTCGGCGGTAACTAACACCATGAAAGCGGGGTTAACGTTGAAAAAGAAATTGTCACCGAAATTGAAATCGTTTCGTGAGATTATGAAAAATAAAGATGTACTGAAACGACGTAAAAGTATAGATATTCGTAAAGGAGTAAAAGCACTCTTGGACGCCTCCAGATCAGCCGTTAAAGAAGCTGGCGGCTCTGAGAATATACGCATAACCTCGCGTCACACCCATACGCAAAACTATACATATTCTAGCCGGCTTGTCGGACTCCCTGAAGTTGGCGCCCGAATTTTCAAAAAAATCTAAATCTAAGAGTTCTGAGACCAATAAGTATAGTTCTGGTGTTCTTGCATAAAATTTTCAATATTTCTGCAAAATTACCCTCAAAAAACGACCATCACGACAATTCAAAAGTTATTTGCAAAATTCGAAATAGTGTGCTATGTGCCGAAAAGAAAAAAATCGCAGAGGAGTTCTGATTAAAGTTCTAGGTAGCGCTCGAAGAGTTCTATCGAATATCCCCATAGCGTTTTTCTATAGAATTGAAAATTCAAAAGTTATTTGCAAAATTTGAAATAGTGTCCTATGTGCCGAGAAGAAAAAAATCGCAGAGGAGTTCTGATTAGAGTTCTAGGTAGCGCTCGAAGAGTTCTGTCGAATATCCCCATACCTTTTTTCTATAGAGTTGAAAATTCAAAAGTTATTTGCAAAATTTGAAATAGTGTCCTATGTGCCGAGAAGAAAAAGAATCGCACAGGAGTTCTGATTAGAGTTCTAGTTAGCGCTCGGAGAGTTCTGTCGAATATCCCCATACCTTTTTTCTATAGAGTTGAAAATTCAAAAGTTATTTGCAAAATTTGAAATAGTGTCTAAGAATTGGAATTGGAAATAGTATGCCACGTGCCGAAAAGAAAAAAATCGCACAGGAGTTCTGATTAGAGTTCTGGGCAGCGCTCGGAGAGTTCTATCGAATATCCCCATAGCGTTTTTCTATGGAGTTTAAAATTCAAAAGTTATTTGAAGAATTGGAAATAGTATGCCACGTGCCGAAAAGAAAAAGAATCGCACAGGAGTTCTGATTAGAGTTCTAGGTAGCGCTCGGAGAGTTCCATCCAATATGCCCATAGCTTTTTTCTATAGAGTGGAAAATTCAAAAGTTATTTGCAAAATTCGAAATGATGTGCTATGTAGCGAGAAGAAAAAAATCGCAGAAGAATTCTGAGTAGAGTTCTGGCTAGCTCTTTGAAATCAAGAAATAGATATTCTGTTGCAAAATATTTGGCATTTGAATGTTCAAATTTGGATCGCCACGTTGGAAAGAATTTCCGTGTTGGTTTTCTAAAAGACATTTTGTAATCAATAGCTTATCGAAGTATAGAGTGTCAAAAAGCCGGCGTCCGTAAAGTAGATGTTGATATCGAATTCTACTGGGGCAGAATTTTGTTGGTCCAGTGTATAGAAATTGGATATTTAATTTACTCTAAACGCTGAGGATTTTTGTATCTTGCGGTACAGGATACCGTCTTTCAATTTTTGTTACAGTTAGTCAGTCGTCGAGAGTACTTCGTCTATGGCGGACGCTTCAACAAAAATAACGATAATGCGAATGCATCGATTCGTTGAATGAATTTTAATAGCGAACACCGGGTACAAGCTTATCTCAAATTTGAGTGAATGAATGAATGAATGGCTTATTGATCATCAAATACTGCATATGTCAAAAAAGATAATAGGCTCAAAATATATACACATAGGATATGTATACATAAATAAAATAAATCTTATCACAAAATAGTATAATATAGAATAGTGCTCGGGTATAATGTATGAGAAGTGTTTGGAACGCGCATGTGTGAAAGCTTTGCGAACGAGTTTCTTTAACCTTCCTATACTCACGCATGCGGTGTGTGAGACCGACTTATATAGTATAGTTTCGTGTTTCATATATTGACGTGAGTATAGGAAGGTTAAAGACGCTGAGGTCCAGTGGACCCCGTGTGGCATATAAAATATTGTTTGAGGGCTAACTTTTAAGCTAGGCGTCCACCTATCCGCATCGTACGTATCGGACGCATCGCATCAAACGGATTATTTTTTCCAATGCGTTCACAGTAAGGTGGCGTCCACCTATCCGCATCGTACGTATCGGACGCATCGCATCAAACGGATGCGATGCGTCCGATACGTACGATGCGGATAGGTGGACGCCTACCTCAAACGGATTATTTCTTTCCAATGCGTTCACAGTATCGACAGCTATTGGATTTGCCGATGCAACTATCGGACTTTCGTAGTGAGTCATCGGCACGCATCGCAAAAGTTGCCTCTCGGAGCAGATTCGTGCGATCCGTACGATGCGGATAGGTGGACGCACTTCTATGGCTTCCTATGTAAAGAATACTACGATCCGTTTGATGCGATGCGTCCGATACGTACGATGCGGATAGGTGGACGCCTATCTTTAGTGTCATGGAAAATAGTAAACATTGACGATCGATTCATTTTTAGAAATAACTAATAAAAACTCTCACGAAGGCTAAAATAACCCACACCTGTGCAATCTAAATTTTTCTGTGAATTTTCGCTTTTTAGAATAGCAGTGTTACTTTGGCTCGGTTGTATAACTAATTCTCTACTTCGCAACTACCAACGCAATGTAGCCCGAATTCAACATCGATTAAAAACTGCTGGACAACGTATACAACGTTTTGTAACAAAACGCATCAGTTTGCATTTTCTTCATTGCGCAGTGTTTAAGTAAATAATCACAAAGGTTCAATTCTTGCACAAAGTAAACGCAATATATTAATCCGGTAGCTACTGTAATTGAACGTATAATAAAAACAGAATGTATGACCTACAAGAGTTTCAACGCCGTATCGGCTTGGAACAGTATAGGACTTTTAATAATGATAATAATAATAATAATAATAATGATAATAATAATAATCTTTATTGTCCAACAAATTACAATTCAATTACAGGACAATTAATGAAAATACAATAAGCAAACCGGTATAACGCTACAACAATACAATAATTCCAGAAGAACGTATTCAAATGTATTGAAATGACGCTCACAACAGCTGACAGTATTCCGCAATGAGTCATGGTTGATATCACAGACAGTAGAGATTATATTATAATTGTAGCACATCAAGTATATAGGCATGGAAGATCCAATATTTGTTCTACATCGTGGTAAATAAAATGTTGGTGGATTACGATATAAAAATTGTGGCACATAAAAGTTTAGTAATTGCAAAAGATTAGGACAGTCAATGTTACCATGAATTAAATTATATACATATTTAACGCTGGAAGTAATTCTTCGGAATTGAAGTGACTGTATCTCAAAGCGATTCAACAAAATTGCCTGATCTATATTTCTAGCTGGATAAACATTATCAATTTGAAAACTTAGGAATTTTAAAAATCTTCTTTGAATTAATTCAAGATCTCGTCTGTGTGTTAAATAGAAAGGATACCATACTACTGACGCATACTCTAGACGAGATCTGACCAGAGCAAAGTACAAAGCTTGTAAAGCCTGAGTATTTTTAAGACATCTGCAATTCCTAATAATGAAACCCAACATTCTTCTAGCCGACCCAGTAATTACATCCATGTGATGATTAAAATTAAGTGTAGGATCAAACCAAACACCCAAGTCCTTGACTAACGCACACCTTTCCAACTGATTCTCACCAATACAATAAGGGAAAGAAACCGGAACGGTCCTGCGTGTAAATGATATTGTCTTACATTTAGATATATTTAGGGGTAGATTATTAGATTCACACCACAAAGCAATATTATCCAAATCAGCCTGGAGGCTAAGACAGTCCGATACTGATGAGATTTCTCGGAATACTTTAAGATCATCGGCAAACAGCAACTTATTTGAGTTAATTGCAGTTGTAATGTCATTAATAAAAATATTGAACAGTAGAGGACCCAAATTTAAGCCATGAGGTACTCCTGACAGTGTTTGAAATGATCCCGATGCGTAGCCATTGTCGAACACATACTGTGGTCTACTCGTTAAGTATGACTTAAAAAACGAACCAAATCTTCACTAAATCCAAAAGCCATCAGTTTTCTAAGCAATGTTGCATGACCAATACTGTCGAACGCTTTAGAAAAGTCCGTATAAATGGTGTCTACCTGACCACCACCATCAAGTGAGCTTGCCACAAATTATTTAAAACAAGCCAAGTTTGACACGGTCGATCGTTTCGCCATAAATCCATGTTGATGAGGAGAAATATGATGATTCATTATAGGAAAAATATGTGATTACATAATTAATTCCAACAACTTAGCGAAATTAGAAAGAATAGCGACAGGTCTGTAGTTCACCACATTACTCACATCACCGTTTTTGTGTATCGGAATAATCCTTGCCACTTTCCAGATATCAGGGAAGGTCAACGATGTAAGAGCTAAGTTGAATAATTTTGTCAAAGGAATCGCAAATATGAATTTGCAATCCTTAACCAAAAAGCGGGAACCTGATCGTGGCCAGATATTAAACTATCTAAGTTTTTTGGTAATTTCAATTACTGTAACCGCAGAGGTAGGACCCATATTTATGTTATGCGAGCTGTTTCCAATCTGTGGATCAATTGATGCATTAGACTCTGAATTAATAGATGTTGTATAAACCGAACTGAAGTATTCACCAAACGAATTACCAATAGAAATAGGATCATTTAGATGTATATTGTTGAAAGTCATGTTTTCTGGAATTCTAGACGACCCCTTCTTGTGGTCGATAAAAGTTCAGAACTGCTTAGGATCTAGACAGCAACTATTTCCAATATTTACTTAGTATGCAGAAAAAGCTTCCATACCCTGCTTTTTAGTAAGAGAGCGGAGGCGCATAAAATTGGCGAATGAAATAGAACAATGAAATCTTTTATACTTTTTATGATATCTTTCCTTTAATTTGATATTATAAATTAACTGCGGTGTAAACCATTTCGGATAGTGCCCACGAGACTGCCTTGTTAGAGGAATATGTTTGTCAAAAACCTCATAGAGCACCCGATAAAAGGAATCGCAAGCTGCGTTGACATCTACGAAATCGTTCAGAAAGTCCCAACTAATACTCTGTAATGATGCATAAAGCGCAGGAAAATCTGCTTTACGGAAGTTATATATTTTGTTATAATTAGAAAAGTTAAAATTGGTGTCAGACTTGCAGTCTACTGAAAAATCAAAGGACAGTGCGGGATGGTTAACATCCTCTGAAATCAGTGGAGAGCTATCTCGTTCAACATCACAAGGAATACCCGAAATAAGTCTAAAATTCTACCGTTTACATTCAAAACAGTGTTAGATTGATTGAAGTTGGTGAAATCCAAGAACGATTTCAATATATGTGATTTGGAATCTTGAGCATCACGTAGTATTAAGTTCGAACAATTAAAGTCCCCGAGAATTAGAACATTCTGGTAACCTATTACCAATTGCTCAAACGACTCCATGAAGCTCCCAAAAATATTTATCGAAATATCTGGAGGTATGTAAACAGCAAAACAGTAAATAGTCTTACAATCAATTGTACATTTACATGCAACAATATCGATTAAAGGAAAATCATTTGAAATACTGGTCGTGTCCACTCTGTAAGCAAGAACAGCTATTATACGCGAACGTTCGAATCACAGAAAAAGATTCAGGAAAAAATTCAGCACTATTCACTTCCTCTGATAACCAAGTCTCTGTAAGAAAAATTAAGTCATACGATGAAACACTGATAGACGCATAGAATTCCTGAGCTTTGGTTCTTATGCCACGGCAATTTTGATAATAACAATGAAGATGAGTGGACAGAGCGTTGAATTTGTTGGACGTTTCTAGTTTAAAGCGACAGTTCTTGGGATATCCCTGACGTATTTAATTTTCAATTCTTCTCCACCATTTCTTCGAGAGTTCAGCTCTTCTTTAACCTCACGAAAATACTTGATCTGACGCGGTGTACGATCTAATGACACACGAATGCCATTAAAGTCAGTGTTGCTTTTGAGAAACTTAGATCTGTGAATAACATCATGAACCAACTGCTCACTCTCAAGCGCAACTCTAACCGGTCTAGGCTTAGGATTGGAACTGTCAAATCTGCCCAATCGCACAGGAGAAGCACTAAATTCAATGGATAGATGTTTTAACAAATTCTTAACAACTTCATCGTCATTAGTACGACAATCGGCTTTTGATTTAGACCATTTTTCGTTAATTCCTTAGATAATCAGATTGGATTTCCTTTTGTCTCGTTCACGAATCTCCTGAATAACCTCCTCAAACGCGTCACCATCGAGTCCAGTTGATGAAGAAGGAGGTCTCTGATTTCTTAATTCCGATAACTCCTCTTTAAGTGCAAAGATAGTAGCCTTCAAATCGTTCAAGTCATTACCCAAACTAGAACAAGTACTACATGTCCAATTGAGACAGAGCGTTTAGATTTAATAATGCGTATTTCAGACACAGTAAGCTCCACACAAGAATAATTAAATAATTTTTTACAAACAGACTAATAGAAAAGAATAATTAACTATATATCTAACAAGGACACTCTTTTTCACAGTACGGGGCCGGTCGTACTGACTAACAAAAAGAAACGAGAGGGCCGCGGTAAGGTAATTAAAGGTTTAAACAAAGGAAGAGGAATACAAAGAGAACGTAGACATCTCGATTAGAGTACGAATGGTGACTTTAGATGATAGTGGCAAACTTTTACAACCATCTCATAATGTATTCAAAGAACTATCACAAGCTATGGCGGAGGTCAATTCAACCATGACTCCAAAGCACGTTTATACGACCATTCAAAAAATCGGCGTGGCTTCTACACGTATGTCCGGACCAAATTCTTTCCTGAAGGAACCTGCGAGAATGAAGTAAACAACCGTGATGAAAGTTGGAACGTTTCAGCTTTTGCACCGACAATTGGCCTTACAAAAAGTTCAATCTTATCGTATCGGCGGAAAAATGGGCAACTGTAGAACCATCCAGAAGCAAACCCGGAAAACCTTTAAAATTGAAGCAACATACATGAACATATTTAATAGCTAACAAAATCTACGAACAGCAAAAAATATGTTGTGCCTTCTCTTTCAAAGTTGCGAAAGTTCTGAGTGGTTCAAGTGCGAAGTATTATGTCAAATTCAATGGAAAATGTACAGAATGCGGAGCTAAAATGGAAGGATTTTCTTGGAAACGACCTCAACAAGATCAAGACGTTATATTCGACTGTAGAATTATAGATTATGTAGAGAATACTGAACACGTAAAAAAGAAGGCAGCTACGCGGAGAACGCAGAAAATAAGTCGCTTCCGAGTTAATCGTTGCGAGAAAAGCTCCGGCTACGTGGCGAAACGAACAAGTGAAGAATTTATCATTTGGAGACAATATCCCACCAACATTGCCTAGTTTGAACGTTTTAAGTAAGGCCAAACAAGAAGAAATGGACAAACGATTAGGTTTGATCACTAATGATACAATTAAAAATCTGTTTATCGCAAAACACACCACCCATCGGAATTCCATTCACGCGATAGGGATGGATCCATTTTTTGCATGTATTGGCGGTATGAGCAACTCCTTGTGCATAAAGCTTGCAATAAATACAATCGAAAAGTATACGATACTGTAGATGTCACTGGAGGGGTAGCGTTTGAATCAAAGAACTTATTGGTGATATGAATATCGTATCAAAATATATATACCTCTATCAGCATATATGCACCTGCGAAGACAGAACATCCTCCGAAATTCCAAAGCCGCTGATTAGTTGTCCAGTCTACCAAATGATATCTGCCAAACACGAGGCATCATTTCTTTCATTTTTCACACTGGAACTTATGAAGGCAGGAGCTCCGATACCAAAAATAATCATTTATGATTTCAGCAAAGCCATTTTAATCTCCATTGCACGTTCCATCGCTAAGTGCACCGATTTAAAAGATTATTTGGCTCGTTGCTACACTTTTGTTGTATTACGTGAATCAGTCACACTACCGTTAACTTGTTTGCGAGTCGACGTAAATCATTTCATGAATATTATTGCTAAATGGAAATGCCTGAAGAATAGGAATGTACAAGTGAGACAAGTGTACCTCCGCGTCTTAGTTCACGTTTATATAATGGACGATTTTTACGAAATTGAACAGGTCCTCCGTTCAGTTCTGATTGTTGCTCTCAGTCAACATATCGGTACGGATAAAGAGGGTAATACATATTTATCGACTGAACATCTTTACCGGATAGACAGCATCATCAGAGGTACCCCATACGTGTCTGATGAAAACTATGATCCGAAAAATGGAAGAAGTGAAAATGAGTCCAACGATCAAGTAAATCATTGCTTGGGGTCAATACTTGAGACCACAGATTCAGTTCCTAAAACATGGATTGATTAATTCTTGCAATATTCCAAAACTTGCAGAGACGTTGCGTGATCTCATGTATTATCTTCCACTCTGGACAGCAGCGATGTACCCTATACTGAAAGTTGATCAGACGATTCGATCATCAGCCGCAGCTGAAGGACAGTTTTCTAAAATCAAAACAGCCGCGTTTGAGAAGTTGCCATTCAGAGTCGATAAATTTGTATTGCGACATTTGGATTGGTTAGAAAATGAAGTAAAGCTTGTGGCGCCTAAAATGTTAGATGGGCAGCATTTAAAAAAAGCCAAGAAGAGACTAAGAGGGAGGATATTCGAAACTTCTGACAACGACTTCGGCGAGGAAGAAAATTGGAAAGGAAAAAATAAATTGAGGAAAGTTGCTTTTTCTCCTGCTAATTCTTCAACCACCACATTGGAAGAAGGATTTTCTGATGATTCCGCGATTAGCGCTCTTTCTGAAGATTCTTCAATTGCAACATCCGAAGAGGTACATTCTAGTCACTCCAACTTTGCACACACTAACAATAACAATATGACAGAATTAAAAGAAAACGTCGTATACAATCCAGATTTGTGTCAACCTGTTGACGACACCGGAAAAGAATTTTTTCCGATTCACAGTCGTGTGTCAGAAATTTTGATGAAGTTGCTTACTCTCCGAGATATCTAGTCGATCAGAATATCAGCAATGAATCAATTTCTGGTTTATCCCGATCTTCACTGGAAATCGACCAAGGTTCAACTTCAGCTTATGACCTTGAAGACCGAGGCGCATCACAAGTAAGTGTGGTGCTCTCATCCAACGTTCCCGTTAAAAAGAAGTCGAGTGATCGAAGAGCAACATTGAGCAAAGAATATAAAAACATTTCGAAACCATCAAAAAAGAAGAAAAGTAAAAAAATTATTTGGAACAAAATTGGGATTCATCGACACCGTATAAAGACACTCATCTACCATATTTTCTCAATAGCTCTGTACATATGAGAATTGGTTCCGTAACATATAATGTCACAAGTACATGTGCCTTTGACACTTTAATAGCTCTAATTATGCAAGCAACAACAATAAGCGAGGATTTTAAAAACACAGTTCTGTCAAAAAAAGTCCCAACTGAACTTAGCTTTGAATATTATCGAAAAAAACCGAATCACAAGAGAGCACTTGTAAGACAGGTTCGATATACTATACGCGGTCCCATTTTTGAAAAAAGGAGTGACAATTCGTAATATATTGTCTGTTGACGTGTTTTGTAATGTTGCTCATTTGTACGAAGAACTTGGAACTTTCCTGTAGGGTCAAGAACAAGATCATGTTCTGGATGCTGTTGCGTGGATTGGTTAAATTACATTGCTATCGACATGCATTGGATTTTCGAACACGGCTACGGTTCGATGCAAAATGCCATAGAGATCCTTAATAAAGATTTATGTACAAACAGCAAATGCACAAAATGTGGAGAAAAAGTCGTCGAGAAAAACGAGTTCGGAACATTTTTGATGATTGACACGTCTTGCATGACTAGTCCATCCGAAGAGAACGAATTCCCCACGGCCCGAAGACAGAAATGTTTGCTGAATAATATAGCCAAGTCTGTGAATATGAATGGCATTGCATATAGTCTTGTTGGTGCTGCGGGTTTCAAACAATTATCCGGTAGGACATTACATTTTACAGTTGTTTGTATATTTTATAACGTATTACATGATTAAAGCTCGATAATATATAGTATATATATATTACCTGTATGTGTGAAATATATAAGTAAATCATTCAAGTTTTGTTTTACAAAATTCCCTTGCTGCCCTCCTCATCGAATTAGCACCTGTTTTGCTAATTTTCAACTTTATAGAAAAACGTTATGAGAATATTCGATAGAACTCTCCGAGCGCTACCCAGAACTCCAATCAGAACTCCTCTGCGATTCTTTTTTCTTCTCGGCACATTTCGAATTTTGCAAATAACTTTTGAATTTTCAACTCTATAGAAAAAGATATGGGGATATTCGACAGAACTCTTCGAGCGCTACCTAGAACTCTAATCAGAACTCCTCTGCAATTTTTCTTCTTCTCGGCACATAGCACACTATTTCGAATTTTGCAAATAACTTTTGAATTTTCAACTCTATAGAAAAAAGATATGGGGATATTCGACAGAACTCTAATCAGAACTCCTCTGCAATTTTTCTTCTTCTCTGCACATAGCACACTATTTCGAATTTTGCAAATAACTTTTGAATTTTCAACTCTACAGATAAAAAGCTATAGGGATATTCGACAACTCTTCGAGCGCTACTGAAAACTATAATCAGAACTACTGTGCGATTTTTTTCTTTTCGGCACATGGCACACTATTTTGAATTTTGCAAATAACTTTTGAATTTTCAACTCTATAGAAGAAAGCTATGGGGATATTCGACAGAACTCTTCGAACGCTACCCAGAACTCTAATCAGAACTCCTCTGCGATTTTTTTCTTCTCGGCACATAGCACACTATTTCGAATTTTGCAAATAACTTTTGAATTTTCAACTCTATAGAAAACCGCTATGGGAATATTTCATAGAATTCTTCCAGCGCTACCCAGAACTCTCATCAGAACTCCTCTGCGATTTTTTTCTTGTCGCCACATAATACACTATTTCGAATTTTACAAATAACTTTTGAATTTTCAACTCTATAGAAAAACGCTGTGGGGATATTCGATAGAACTCTTCGAGCGCTACCCAGAACTCTAATCAGAACTCCTCTGCGACTTTTTCTTCTCGGCACATAGCACACCATTTCGAATTTTGCAAATAACTTTTGAATTTTCAACTCGATAGAAAAGTGCTATGGGGACATTCGATAGAACTCTTCGAGGGCTATCCAGAACTCTCATCAGAACTCCTCTGCGATTTTTTTATTCTCGGCACATAGCACACTATTTCGAATTTTACTAATAACTTTTGAATTTTGAATTCTATAGAAAAACGCTATGGGGATATTCGATAGAACTCTTCGAGCGCTACCCAGAACTCTACTCAGGATTATTCTTGCGAAATCAAAAATTACAACTTTTGCAAAAAACAAAATTACTGCGCCATTCCCAAAAACAATAAAGAACTCCAGAACTCTTACCTCAAAGCTGGAAAAAACCATCAGAACCCTCCAACGAATAAATTACGGCGCTAGCCCTTAAACATCATGGTTGCTTTTTGGGGGTAATTTTGCAGAACTATTCAAAATTTTATGCAAGAACTCTAGAACTATACTTATTGGTTTCAGAACTCTAAGAATTAGATTTTTTGAAAATTCGGGCGCCAACTTCAGACGAGTGCTTGTCGACCATCGGAAGTCTGGCGGGTGATGCGGCAGGTGTCGCGAGTGCGGTAAACAAAGCCAAGCAGGCACAAAAACAACTCGAAGAGGCGCACGGGCATAACAAAACAATGGAATCCATCGCATTAGGCAAGAAAGGCGATGGAGTGTTTCTCAAACCGTATCGTAAGGGAATGGGACTATTCTTGAAGCCGTCAAAAAACTACTAAAGCGACTACCGCGTAGAGCTCTGACGGACGTAGATATTAATAATATCTGGGTACATATTCCATATTTCCGAGACGTGTTTATGAGAGACCTTATGCCGAAACGCCCGCGAAAATTTGAATGCGCGGTGGTTAATTTGGATTCGATCAGAGGTCCGGAAACACACTGAGTTGCATACTGTAAAGAAGGATTAATTGTAAGCTACTTTGAAACCTTTGGTAACCTGAAACCGCCTCCCGAATTAATAGACTACTTCTACAGAAACGGTCACGTGAGTATTCTATACAATCGCGTTAGATTCCATAAGTACGGTCAAATTAATTGCGGTCATTTGTGCTTAGAATTCCTAATAAATAGTCGGTAAGACGGAGTATCGTCATCAGTCATGTCTCACACGTTCACTTTAGTTGATGTAGGCCACAAGCTCTCAGCAAATTACTATCCTCCGATTGATCTAGATCCACGCTGCGATTATGCACTCGGATTGATTAGTTTACACACTTACAACACGATTCCAAACATTGTTGCGGGGAATAACAAATTTTACTACAACGATAAAGTAGTAGCCATCTCCGTGGGTTCTTACGAAATTACTGATATCGAAGAGCACATAAAGACTTCCATGCCGAAGAATTCTATTTCGATTAGGCCCAATAATAATACTTTAAAGGTAGAAATTGAGAGCAAATTTAAAATTCATTTCAATCGGGAAGGTTCTCGATAGGGCGACTGATCGGTTTTAGCGGACGGACGTTGGAGGCGAACCGAAAACACGAGTCAAAAGTGAAAAGTCAGCCTACAAGATTCGTCACAAGTGAAAACCCAGCCTACAAGATCTTACACGGAGCCGGATGTGGCTTGTGAAGGCGTCGTAGAACCCATCATCATCCAGATCGTCATCAAAATCGTCAACAAGATCACCATCAAGTCACGGACATCGAAAAATCCGATCGTGTTATCACTGTCATACCCAATCGACAAACATCGAGACAACAAGCAAGTGAACAATGAAAAATTACAAAGTGTTAATACGTAAGCGTGCGGGGATAAAAGGCCAGACAACCCGTTTATCCAATTATTTAAAGGGGTTAAATAAAGACACTTTAGATATCAACGATTATGAGCAATTGCAAAGCCGTATCGCAAATTTGGGCACAATTCGACAATATTCAAAATGAAATAGAAGCTTTAGCGGGGAATTCAGACGAACAAGAACACGAGCGCGCCTCGTTTGAAGAACAATTTTATCAGTCTTCTGGCCTAGCACGGGTAATGATCGAAAATTATAATAAATCAAAATCAAAAAACGTTTGTAGTCAAAGTAGCGAGACAAAGAATGTAACTTTACCAAGCATTAATTTGCCCACGTTTGACGTGCTTATGAAGAATGGTACGCCTTTGAGATACCTTTAAAAGCCTAATTTATTCCAACGCCTCCATAGATAATATTAAAAATTTCATTATTTTCGTATGTCATTGAAGGGTGATGGCGATGGGTGGTGACGGATCATATGGTACAATCTCTAGTAACCTCCGAAAATAACTACGCAATAGCATGGGGAGTTATTAAATAAACGATTCGAAAATAAAAGGCTAATTATTCACACAATCACATTCATGCACTTTTTAGTTTACGGCCTGTTTCACGCGAATCACAATCAACGCTCCGTGAACTATTAGACAACAGGGTAAAACATATAAGAGTCTTACGGCAACCAACTAAAACATGGGATTCTTTGATTATTTACCTAATTTCTACAAAACTTGATTTCATTACAAAGCGCGAATGGGAGACCTCCATTTCGAGCAAATCGGATGATATGCCTTCACTAGACAACTTGGTTCCTGGTGAACAGATGTTCTTTACTAGAAACTATAGCCCCTGACAACAAAACAAAAAATCTTAAAACTAGCGGCTTAGTTTCAACAAATAACGCTTTTACTTGCGCCTTTTGTAGCTCATCTCATTCCACATCTAGCTAGCCGATCTTTGAGAAAATGTCAGTAAATGATCGGATAAAGAAAGTAAAGGAACGCAATTTATGCCTGAATTGTCTTAGAAAGGGTCATAACGTAAGTAGTTGTAATTCTAAATTCCTTTGCAAACGATGTAACAAAAAGCATCACACGTTGATTCACATTGAAAGTCAAACCACCACTATACCTGATGCTGTTCCCTCAACTTCAAAATTACATGATATTTCGATGACTAATCATGCGGCAAACTATACGTGTTCACAAGTATTATGAGCCACAGCCCGCGTATTAATCAAAAACATTCAGAACATGTGGATAAGCGGCCGAGCGTTGTTGGATTGTGGTTCCCAATCAAACTTTATAAGTAGCGAATTTCAGAAAAAACGTTGCTTACCCATCGAACACATTCAATCAACGGTAATGGCCATAGATCAAATAGTTACTAGTTTAAATAAGAAAACGTCTATTGCTTTGCGAGCAGTAAATAACCCTTTCAAAACCGATCTAGACTGTCTAATGATTGATAAAATAACGGAGAACTTACCCCATGCAACATTTGACATTAGTCTGTCAGACATTCCACCAAATATATGGCTTGCCGATCCTACCTTTCACGAAACAAACCCAATTAATCTGTTATTAGGTGCCAATGTATTTTGGAATTTGCTTTGCGTAGGCCCAATAAAATTGGGCGAAAATTCTCCAATTCTTCATAAAACTAGATTAGGTTGGGTACTTGTAGGTCCCCTTCCGTCACCTCCTCAATATTCACAAACCACTTCTAGTTGTCATTTAAGTTTAGAAGCGCAATTGGAAAGATTTTAGACACTAAAAGAGTGTACGATCAAGCGATATTACTCAGTTGAGGAGGAGGAGTGTGAACAACGTTTTATCGAAAATACCACACGTGATTCTACGGCTAGATTTGTTGTTAGCACACTTTCTAAAAATGCCAAAACCAATCCTAGCGATTCGCGGTGTAATGCAGTCAAACGATTTGATTTGCATGAACTCCGATTACGTCGAGGTCCAAAATTAAAAACCGAATATCCTTCATCATGTTCATCATGTACAGCACACCTACTGAAACGCGGGTGTTGTGTAACGGTTCGGTAAAAACCGCCATCATTAAATTTTTAGTTTTTTATTCTTTTAAGATTTCATAGGCATGCATTCGCGATAACAGCAGACATAGAAAAAATTTACAGGCAAGTCTTGTTATCCGAAAAAGACCGACCATTTCATCGCATACTTTTTTTAACAGTAACATATGGTATCAGTTCAAACTATTCTTTTAACAAAAGGCATTCAGTTATATTACCTAAGAATCATTCACTATTAATTAAATATGAACACGCAATACGTTCGTTTATTTATTAGCTTAGAAGGCGGTGCATCGGGAGTTAGTAACAGAGCTTACAACGCAAGGCTTTCTTACCATCGTTGCGCCGTTTTGTATCTCGTACAGGTGAACCCCATGCTATTTATTCAAACAATTGTATAAGCTTTGTGAGAGCTAAAAGGGAATTAAATATGTTGAAACTTTTTACTACTACCAAGCAGATGTTTGAATTAGTCAATGCTGTATCTCAAGTAAGCTTTTTTCGGCATTTCTTTCCACATCGCGCTCTGCGCTTTGATGACATTGCGGAGGCGGGCATAAAATCCGCTAAAGCGCATCTTAAACACGTTATAGGTCAGACAACATTATGCTATGAAGACTTTTACACTGTTCTTACACAAACAGAAGGCGTACTGAATTCTCGTCCTATTTCTCCGCTCTGCAGTGATCCTACCGACGTAAATCCTCTTACTCCCGGACATTTTTTAATTGGGAAATTTTTGATGTCTATCCCGGAGCCAAGCGTCTTGGATTTGAGAGAAACTACCCTAAGTCACTACCAACGTCTTCAAATGTTATCTCAACATTTTTGAAAACTTTGGAGTAAATAGTTTATTGGAGAACTGTAAACATTCTGCAAATGGATTTGAACTATTGCAATAAGGTTCTGTTGTTATACTACGCGACGACAACTTGCCTTCTATGTGTTGGAAATTGGGACGAATCCGACGTCTTCACCCCGGCGAGGATGGCATCACACGAGTGGTAACAATACAAACGTGTAGCGCCATAGTGAAGCGTGCGGTGAAAACTCAGCCTACAAGATTCGTCAAAAGTGAAAACCCAGCCTACAAGATCCTACAGGGGTGTCACTCGTGTACAGGTTAAAGAGAAGAGGGGACAAAACAGGACCTTGGGGGACACCTGCCGACATGGTACTGGGACGGGAACGATGGTCGCGAGGTTTTACCCGGAAACTTCGGTGGCAGAGAAAAAGGAGATAAGGCGAAGATACCCTATGGAGATGCCGGCTCTGTGCATCTTATAGATTAAGGCTTTGTGCCAAACCATATCGAACGCTTTGGAGATGTCAAAGAACACGGCCCCGGTGAACTCGTGGTTGCTGAACCCAGTTTTGCCGTGTTCCACCAACCGGAAAATCTGAAGAGAAATGTCCAGTCCTTTTCGGAAACCGAATTGAGTGTGGGGCATAATATCCTTGGAATCGACTTCCTGGACGAGTCGGAGGTGCAGAACTCGTTCTGATACTGTCCTAAGGACGGGGAGAAGGCTAATAGGACGATAGTTCTGGGACCGAATGAGCAGTTGACCGGGATTTGGAATGACGACCTTGTCGACCACTTTCCAGAGAGGCGGGAGGTAACGGAGTCGGGTAATCGCGTTAACGATGGCGGTGATGGCGGAGACGGCTTTTCTCAGCAGGACTTTGACTGCCTGCGATGGTAGTATGCTCTCGTTGAGGGTGGTGACTGCCGAGTTGAGTTGTTCTGTAGTGTCGATCGTCATGATAGGGCCTAAGTTGCACTTAATGTGGGCCGTAAAGGCCGGCGAGGAGATGATCCTTTGGGTGGACGGAAGATCAGGGTCTCCAGCTCCCTCCCCCAGTTGAAGAAATGCTGGGTTGTGGTCGGTGGCGAACTCGTTAAGGGTGGTAACCCCGAAGGGCATGGTGACGTTCTTCATCACGGCGATATCCAGAACATCCGGCCTGTCGTTGGCCGGTGGCTTGACTGGGCCCGCGATTATTAGATCGTGGGCATCAGCGTAACGGCGAAGAAGATTGTCTTTAGTGTTAGCGCGGAGGGAGTGCCACGACGGGTGCTTCGCGTTCAGGTCTCTGGTTACGACGGTGGCCACATGATCGTCGAAGAGTTCTCCCAAATCTTCTTCAAGGATGGGAAGTCCGCGTGGATTGTACGTCGCCACCAGCTTTAAGCCTCCGGAAGCTGTCAACGGTGACGGTGGTTAACGCAGGACTGAAGTGACGTTCACATGGTGGTACAGCGACTGCTTGATGAGAATCGCTGTACTGCCGCCCCTACCGTATCCCCCGTCTGATCGGTGGAAGCTGAAGTTGGGCAAACTGAAGCGATATGATGGGCGGAGGTGGGTTTCGCAAACTAGAATTACGTCTATCTCGTGGTATCTCTGGACGAATTCCAGCAGCTCTTCCCTCCACGTGGTGAGACCGTTCGTGTTCCAGAACGCAGCCTGCAGAGTCCCGGGAGCCTTCTTCGTCTATCCATTAAAGACGGAGAGAATTTGCGCCATGTTGCTGGCCAACACTATGCCCGCTTCTGTTAGCGATTGACACGCCAACAGGTTTGCAATAGGGGTTTTACCCACCCCAATGAGCCTTGTCCAGTTGATTTTGGTCAGGAGCGCAATGATCTGGCTGAAGATGCCTGGGGTTGGATCCGCCATCGGCTGGGATATCGGTTTGGTCTTGCGGACCTTGGGAGGGGGTGGGGTCACAACCACCAGAAGTGCAGCCGGTACCTGTGTTTCCGAGGCTGAAGGAGGAGGGGGTTGCACCTTCTTGGTCTTCTCTTTGGGGTTTTTGACCTTCTCCGCCGGTGAGGAGATGTTTTTCACTATGTCGGCGAAGGCAGTTCCTGGATCCCATACATCTGGCAGCAATGGCACTGCGTGGCGAAGTTCTTTGGACTTGACGGTGATTTCTAGTCTGCAAACGTTTTTGATGGAGGATAGTTTCATCGACTGCTCCGATTTCGGCATTTCAATGAAGACGAGAGGAATCGGTGTTCGGTTTGGCCCTTCGCCATGCGTTTGCATATTAAGGGTTTGAAGGCTTGCTGGCTCAGATCTTCGGCGTCTCTTCTCCTGAGAGGAATCCGCCACGCCTTTGAATACAGCTTTTAACGGTTTCGCCTCCGAGAGGGCGAAACAGTAGAACGGATAGTTTAAATTGATCACAGTACTTACCACAGTACGATAATCATTGGGCGTGGTGGGTAGAATCCTAATACTAATGTTTGTATTAATTGCTAATTCGTATCCCTCGCTGAAAGATTTCTGTCCGGAGCGAACTCTACCTTGACTTTACACGGCCGCCTTCCAATTTGAGGTTGGTACCGGTGGACGAGACAGGTTTGTGGCCAGTGCCACGAGTTGGCACTAGCTTAATCCCGACTCCGTCGAGTATCTGCTTTTTTCCAGAAGACGCTGGAGATTTTTTGTCGCTTTTTTGCGACTTGGAATTCACCCGCATTAGATTCATCCTCATCACCTGATGTCGATTCAGTTATGGATTCCTCTGACGTAATGGAGTTGGCCTTCATATCGAAATCAGTTTCAGATAAATTGGTGATCGCTTCTTGAATTAAAGCGAACGACGATGGAATACGGGAGTTGTTGTTCCTGGAGTCTTGGCAGTTGCGGGAACCGGTGAGAGTTTTACTCGAATCAATCGGATTCGCGAAATCTACTTTTCTAGTTCTGCAATCGCTGGAGTTCCTACACTTAGCGAAAGTATTCTTGCAATCGCTGGAATTCCTGGAATCGGAGAAAGCGATTCTGGGTACGTTGTGTTCTGCGAATCACCCACGTGACTCAAGTTCGGTGAAAGTGACGGCCCTGAAGGGGCCGTAGAGACTACGTGAGCGCTGGGTGCGGTCATTTTGGTTGAGTGCGGTGTACTAGAATAAATCTTAGCACGCTGCAGAATTCGGAGAACTGCGCCGCTTCAAAAGAAGCACGTTGCCGTACAATGCACAAAACACTGCACAAAGGCGCATGAGAAACAGTACGAAGCACTACTTCATATGCACGATTGAAAAATAGTACTAACTGGCGGTTTTATATGATTTGGTCGCCGATCGTGACATCGGAATCATTGAAGGTCGTCTTCAAGGAGCACCTAGGTTCGTGGTACGACGTTTGGAGAATCGCGATCAACCCAGGGAAGAGCACGGCGATGCTCTTGTCGCGGCCTGGTCATCGTCGGCAGGTACACGGACCGCCGATAGAACTCACCGTCCGAGGGGGAGAATCGTCCCATGGCGTTCCGAGGTCAAGTATCTTCAAACCTTCAAGTCGTTCAAAACCGGGCGCTCCGCATGGCTCTGGATGCACGTACGTCAGGAACGAGACTCTCCACAACGACTACAGACTGGAGCCCCTTCAGGACTTCATTCGTCGTCATCTGCTTCCGTCTTCAACAGAGTCCAGGAACGTCCTAACCAGGTCCTTGTCGGTGCCTCTAACTACGAGCCCACCCTTCCCTGGGAATATAAACGTCCCAGATCTATCGCTATCCCTCCGCCCCACAAGAGGTATCTCCCCGCCGCACAGTGTGATATATATACAATCTAGCAAGACGAAAATGAATTTTGCAAACTACTCAAATAATTACAATAATCTCATATATGAACTCTGGATGGTCCATAATATTAGAAAGCATTAGTTTTATATTAATTAAGGTATCCTATAATGAATACGGCAGGTATAAAGATTAAGGTACTTGCTGTCAGTCGTAATCTACCTTTCCATTCGTTAAATTGGTACGTGAATTGTGTGATTACCAGTGGACTGTAGTGACATTTCTGTATTTTTATTATTAACTAGCGGACCCTGTGCCTGCTTTGCCAGGCAAAACAAAATAAGAAATTTTTAAAATAAGAAATGAAACACACTGGTTTTTAACAAAGTTGATTTTTTGGTTTATATTTATTGTACTTTTATTTCTATTTGTTTACAATATAAATCCTATGTTTTAACTTAAACTATCGCAGAGCTCTTTCGTAAACGACGTTTTTTGTTTTGCCCTGAGTTGTAGTGTAAATAAAGAGAACTGATGGCTTGCCGACAGGTGAACACGATATATATAATTGACCGTGGAAGAAGCATGGATATTCCAAATCAATTCCACACGATGCCAATGATTGCCCTTGCGCTTTATTTATTGTCATACCAAATGCAAGATATATCGGAAATTGGAGTCTTTTGAAATCAAATAGTAGATCTTGTGGAATCATTGGAATAAATACATCTTAAAATTTTCCTTGTAAAATGGTTGCTTCAATAAGATTATACATAACCCTTTTGACTGCTAATGTGGTCCCATTACACAATCGAGGCTGATTTAAATTTCGGAGCATAATGGGAGCGCCAATTTTTAATTGTAAACGATGAGGTGGAAAATCTGGTAAATCCAATGAATTCAAAAATTCTGTGGGATAATTAACAGCGTCATCTAGATTTGTAACCGTGTCAACTGATTCATATGTTACAACTTCGCCAGGAACATGGGCTATAATATCTGCATTCAATGCACCAACTTCCTTGTTTTTCGCAGCCGGTATCGCTTTTTCAGATAACCAATTGTGATTTCGATAATTTTTCGCAATGTTTGGAAAAATACTTGAAACCAATTCTTGTTTGGTTAGTGCGAAATTGCAAAAGTTATTGGGCAAAGTGATTAAGCTAGTAGCACGATCAATAGCAATTTGTCCATTTCCTATGGCCAGTAGTTGCGTAGAAAATGCATCGGCCGATGAATCATTTTGTATTTGAACTCGCACATTTGTAGTCAAAGTGAGTGTTTGTAGGTGTCTCCACCAGTGAAATGATTTTAAACATGCCGTTATTTCATCTGCTGGTGTTGAACGGAGAATCACAGGCAATGTTTCACGGAAATCACCAGCCAATAATATCGAAGCGTCACCAAACATTGCTTGACTATTGCGTAAATCTTGCAAAGTCCTGCCCAATCCTTCTACTGATTTCTTATGTGCCATTGTGCATTCATCCCAGACAATTAATTGGAATTGTTGCAAAACTTTTCCCATTCCAGAATTTTTGGAAATGTTACACGTAGGATTTTTATTGGCATTCAAATTTGGGGGTACCTTCAGTGCAGAGTGAGCTGTGCGACCACCATCTAATAACGTGGCGGCTATTCCAGACGATGCAAGTGCTAATGCAATATTACTCTGTGATCTTATAGTCGCCAATAGCAAGGAAATCAAAAATATTTTCCCAGTGCCTCCTGGGGCGTCCAAAAAATACACTCCCCCGCTTTGATTTCGTACAACTTCCATAATGGTATCATATGTATGTCCTTGTTCTCGATTCAATTTCGGCGAATTCAAATTTATAGATGTGTTCAATTCATTTAAATCGTATCCCAAAATCGCCTCCTTTTTGATATATATATATATAGAAGTCAAAACAATAAATTTATTGTGTCTTGCAATTTATTTATCGCACACATGCGATTTCTGATTTCATCCAAACTTAACATAAACCATATAGGTCCCAATATCTACACTGTGTATAAGTTTGATTGAAATCGGTTGAAGCGTTTGAGCGTGATGCGGCGACATCCGCGCCTCCTTTTTTATTATTATTAATTTGACTTGCCTAGTGTATACTTACACCATCCTTTTCTCTTTAAAGAAAGCTGTGTATTTGTAATAAATTAACGCTTAAAAGTTTACGCTTTTGAATCACGTATTTTCCAATATAGAAAGGACTTTTCTATATTATACCGTTTTATACCGTATTGCCTTCCTGTTTAATTTAAACTTAGCTTATTGGTCAATTCAAAACATAAGTACAGATATATTTCAGACGTGCCAAAACGACACTACATACCTAGGTATCTGTCTTACCGACCAGAGTGGCTGTAGTTCTGAATTTTCGGGTTGGCGCGAATTTTGAATTTTCGAGGGGTTGTTGCCTCCGTTGAACCCTCCAAACCGGGGTTGTGACCACACTCCAAACACGCGTGCTCGGGGTGTTGCCTACCTAATGGGCGGCTGAGCGGCTGGTCTTGCATCGGTTATCTCCCTCTACTTATTTCCCCAAACTTTTTGTAGATTAATGTAAAATTTGAGTCTTGTCAAACGTCATTCCACTGTAAGCATATTTTTTTCTTGTCGCTTTCTGATCATACAATATTTAAATTCTCTCTTGTACATGGTATCTAAAATTTTGTCCATCCATTTCTTCTAAATATAAAATTTCTTGCTCATTTTAATAAACGTTTAGTTTTCTAAATTTACCATTTTCATTTCATTCATTATTTTGTTTTGTTTATATAAACCTTTACTTGTAGGTGATATGTCTCCTGTCATCCACCACCCTAATACGGAGCTAGTCATTTCGTTTCTGCGTATCAAATGTCTCTCTAAGAAAATCTGACAGCCACCTGCTCCTTGAATGCCGTGTTTCTGCCTTTGTGACATTTTCCGGAGCCGGACTCTTTTCGTTTGTTTCAGCTACTTTTGTCTCGTGGAATGAACGGTTGGTAAGGGAGCATATAGCAACTTAGCAAATTTGCAGTCCAATTTAATCTTTGCTTCCAGCGCTGTCTATAATGTCAATGATTACTTTTAAATCGGCACATATGTTTCGTTTGTGATCTTTGTACCTTACATCCGAATAATATCTTCAGATTGTCATAAGTCTCTTTCATATTTGAAATTCAAACAGCGCACCGTCTACAACCAAGCTATTGGTTACATGTTGCAGTTCAGATGTGGTGATCCCCCGAATTGGAGCATTAATGCCAGTTATTTTTCGAAAAGGACAAATCAGGTAACCTTATAGGAAATACAAAAGAGAAATTAACTAGGTGGAAAGAGTATTTCGATGAAATACTAAACCCAACAACAAGCGGAAATAAAGTAGAGGAAGAGACTTCCATGGATATAATACCCGACAAGGAAGTGATTACAGGACCATCAAGAGAAGAATTCGACGAAGTAATCAATAAAATGAAAAACAATAAAAGCCCGGGAGGCAATGGAATAACAAGGGAGGATATTAAATATGGAGCAGAGGAGCTACAGGATGAACTTTATAATTTAGTGTGCCAAATTTGGGAAACCGAGGAAATTCCGGAGATGTGGAGAAAAGCGACTATAATACCTGTTTATGAGCAAGGCGAAACAAAGCGGGGAAGTGTATTTTTGGACGCCCCAGGAGGCACTGGGAAAACATCTTTGATTTCCTTGCTATTGGCGACTATAAGATCACAGAGTAATACTGCATTAGCACTTGCATCGTCTGGAATAGCCGCCACGTTATTAGATGCTGGTCGCACAGCTCACTCTGCACTGAAGTTACCCCTCAATATGATTGCCAATAAAAATCCTACGTGTAATATTTCCAAAAATTCTGGAATGGGAAAAGTTTTGCAACAATGCCAATTAATTGTCTGGGATGAATGCACGATGGCACATAAGAAATCAGTAGAAGCATTGGGCAGGACTTTGCAAGATTTACGCAATAGTCAAGCAATATTTGGTGATGCTTTGATATTATTGGCTGGTGATACAGGAAGAACATTATAATTTAGTGTACCAAATTTGGGAAACCGAGGAAATTCCGGAGATGTGGAGAGAAGCAACTATAATACCTGTTTATGAGCAAGGCGAAAAAGTAGCCTGTGAAAACTACAGAGGAATCACTCTACTAGACATCATATGGCGTATGTGTAGCTATTATAAAAGGAGGACTGGAAATATACGCTGACAAGTTGTTGGGAGAGTACCAGAGAGGATTTAGGACATGCAAAGGGACAACCGACCATATTTCTATATTAAAGCAAATCACTACGATGTGCTATGAATATGATAGTATAGCACAGCTTCACTTTTTGAACTGCTTCCGGAAGACTACTGGAGACTTCAGTCTCTTTTGTAAATACCTCATTTTAGTTGACTTGATAAACTTGCTATAAATATATGCTACCATAGCGTGTTTCCAATAGTGTTGTTAATGTCGCAAAATTTTGTTGCTGGCTTTCAGGAATTGTTTGTAACACATTTAATGCTATTTGCCTAATCACTATTATTATTAAATAATGAGTATAATTTTCAGCTAAGATGCGTGCTTTATAAACATATTCTTTTTACCATTGTTACTTTTTGATGTTGTTAATAAATCACTTATATTTTTTAAGCAGTTGTAGTAGTACCAAAAATACACCAGTTACTTAGTGTGCCCTTTTTTAAAGACGTTTATTATGTTTTCCATATATTAAAACAGAATAAAAACATTATAATCATCCACCTGAACAATTCGTGAGTCCAGAAACAATCTGCAAATAAATGTAAAAAAGGAAAACCATAAGAAATTAAAAGTAAATCGAAATAAAACGACCATAAAATGACCATATACACAAAATGGTAACCGCTTCGGAAGATTTTTGTCATATTGAAAACTTAATAGAGTAAACAGATAATACCAGATTGGGAGTTCCAAATAGTTATAGCATTTATAGCTTCTGAACTGTTAGATAAATGTAAATGGAAAAATCTGTATCCAGTCTACAAGACGATGAAAAAGTGAAAGAGTCATTGTAACCATAATAGATATAAAGCTCTTTATGCACATCATGGACTCCGAAACATCCAAAGGTGTGTTCGATAATGAAAAAGAGGGTTTGGAAAAGAGTAACACAGATCAAACTTGCAATTTATTGTAACAGTTTTACAGTTTCGCACAACAAATAAGCATGGAGTGCACATAAACAAAATTGAAAGTACAGGGCGTTCACTTGAAAACTTCCCACCTTGAATATCTATTTAATTAGTAAAATTATCACAAATCGCTGAAAGACGTGGAGTTTGTTTCGAAAGGGGACATTTAATAACGTATTGTAATCAGTTGGGTATAGTGAGTATAGTATAAGGCTGCTCTCTAAATTTTTAAATGTTATAAAACAAATTTATGTGAAGTTCTTAAAATGAATGAGACATCTATAACCTTTAATACGTTAGTTACTTTAATTATAATTGTATATTTGTAGATTAATTATTTACCTACTTTGTCCTGATTAATTTCTCTGAAATGAAAATACTCTTAGTACTGTTATATATATATATATATATATATATATATATATATACTGAGTGACATAGAAATTGCAACACCAAGAAGGGGTTGGAATTTTTGATTGAAATTTGGTTGGAACATTCACCTATGTTATAATAATAAATGATCAAAGTTTGGGAGGAAGATCGAGTGTTTTCTGTAGATATTTATCTATTATTAATTATGTACAGATACGTATTAGTCATTATTTGCATATAGTCCAACCTGGATAAAATAAAACTAATTTAAAAATAAAGTAGGAAATAAAATATTTTATTTCCAAGAAGTATTTTTCCCAGGTCGGCCACACAAATGATACATTTTGTAGTAATGTAATTTTAAATTAATACTTTGCGTCTTGAAATTCTATTCATTTATCCAGTTTTTCTTTCTCTGTAGATATTTATCTATTATTAATTATTATAGATACATATTACTCGTTATTTCCATATATATAGTCAGACTTGAGTAGAAATACTATTTTCAACATAAAATAGCAAATAAAATATGTCATTTAGTAGCATTTTGTAGTAATGTAATTTTAAACTAACGTTTTTAGGCCTTGATATTATATAAAACCAAAACGCCGCGTACAAAGTTAAATTTTAACAAAAATTCTCGTAACTAAAGGTTTGTTGTCCGTTCGTATCTGAGGCGTGCCGCCGTTAAATAATCCTAAGATAACACAAACATGTTAAGATTTACGGTTCCACACGAATCACCCACAGAGGAAGGATGTTATAAGTCAGGCATGGACAATCTTTCTTTGTAGAAGTTTTATGCTGCGAGTAATCTTGAAAAATATACATTTTTGTGGTATCCTTATGATTCATTATGAATTAAGTTTAGACGGGCCGTGCTAATATGCAACGAAAGAATTCAGTAGCGGGCCGGGCAAATCTTACTCGAAGCCGCATGTGGCCCGCGAGCCGGAGGTTGCCCATCTATATTATAAGTAGTGTTGAATGTGTCGCACTTAAATACATGGAATATATCTACCTATTCATCCTTTTCTCAAGCGATTATCTGTTTCTGTCAGACACACTGTTATAATGGCCGGAATTTATTATTTTCTCAAATGTTTACACAAGCCTTTCTTGTAACTAGGTTCAACGCTTTAATTACATATATTTCATTGTAAGTGAAAAAAAAAAACTAATGGCACTACTTCGTGAAATAATTATCGAAAAATAATTTAACAAAAATGAAAAATTACCCATCACTACGTATACGGTTTGTTAGATGGGCTGCATACCTCCAACGCCGCCTCGATTCCCGTTTAATTATTAACTAGCTGTACATACATACAACATTTTACATTACAAGAATTCATATAAATTTACTGGAAATAACCAAGAATACATCGACGTTCAATACATGTTTCTATAACAGAGATATACCTCGATTAACTGGAGTCAAGCTGAATTAAAGTTTTCGTTTCGTGGACAACTTATAAATAAACCAGTGTAGTGCTGGTTTCCAAAGAAATGAAAAGTTTGTTTGATTAACGACGAAGAAAATTGACAAGATGAGTCAATAAATAAGTCAATAAATATATTTGGAATAAAAGTGCTTTAAGAAGAAGTACCAGTGAATAAAAGAACCTCACCATACCAGAGAAGATAAAATCTAAGAAGGGGAAGAACCCATAGAAATTAAAGGTGCATCGAGAATAGAAGTTAAGAGAGGAGAAATAAGAAGATCCATCATCAAAAAATAAATTTACACACACAACACTAGGTAATTATCTTGACTTTATGTTAAGTATTTCTTAAAATTTATAAATGTAATGTGTTATAATTTATGCTTTATATATATATATTAGGGCGGGTTAATTTTTTTTTTTGATGAAGCGTATAGCAAAAACGTAATCTATAGGTGATTCTGAGAAATTTTGCTCCAGAGACCATAGCTCTAAGTCGGATTTGGAGCCTCCCAAAATTTCAAAATACAGTAGAAGCCGCTTATTATAATCACGGTTAATGTTATCAAACGGTTATTGTTATCGAAAACCGTTGGTCTCAAATCACTCTATTTAAAACTCATTGAAAGAAAGCCGCATATTGTAATCAAAAGCCGCTTAATGTTATTAGTTATGAATAGTATCCTTTGTCGGAAAGTTTCTTCAGGCGACGGTGTCTGCAGCACAACTCCTTTGAACGAGCCGCTTTTTCTCGCCGATTTCAATTAAAACTCTCATATCGCATATTACAATCTAACGAATTGTTATTTCTATATTATGAAGAGGTCATCTTTTTTTTGATGTACTTTATGTATAAAAGGTCCGTTCGTTTAAATGATATTCAGTTTCTCCTATACTCTTCTACGAATCTCACGTTCTACAGTCTTGTGTACGGGTAAATTATTGAAATTTCGCATAAACCACCGTGGTCATGGCAGAAGTGAATAAAAAACGTCGCGATCTATCGAACGAAGAAAAACGACAAATTCTCGATAACTTCGATAAACTTCCGAAAATGAGTCAAAGGAATGCTGCGGTACAATTAAAAATTTCGCAACCGCTGTTGTGTAAAATTTTAAAAAATCGTACAGAAATAGAAACGTGTGCGCGTTCGAATGAAAACATAAAACGAAAAAGGGAAAGATCTGGAAAGGATAATCAAGTTGAATCAGCTTTAAAAATTTGGTTTACAAATGTTCGCGAAAAAATGCCTCTGTGAATGGTCCTATCATGCGTCAAAAAGCAGAAGATATAGCCAAAACTATGGGGAAAGAAAATTTCATTGCAACAGACGGATGGTTCAATCGGTGGAAAAAGCGAGAAAACATCGTTTATAGACCTCTGCACGGTGAAGAAAAAAGTGCTGATTCGTTAGCAGCCGCTGACTGGATGCGTTCGGAATGGCCAGAAATTATTGCAAAATATCCGCCTCGGGACATCTACAATGCAGATGAAACAGGACTCTACTTTCGCGCGATGCCTAATCATACTTATTTGTTCAAAAACGATAAAGTAAGAGGTTGCTTATCTTCGAAAGAACGAGTAACAGTGTTATGTTCTGTTAATATGGAAGGTGAAAAGGAAGAACTTCTAGTGATAGGAAAAAGTAAGAATCCTCGGTGTTTTAAAGGTGTTAAAACTATGCCCGTGGAGTATTTTGCTAATGCGAATGCTTGGATGACAAGTGTCTTGTTCAGCGAGTGGTTACTCAGGTGGGACAAAAAATTGAAACGCCAAATCGTCTTATTAGTAGACAATTGTACTGCGCACAAAGTGAATGCAGTTTTGACGAACATCCAACTTATTTTCTTACCTGCGAACACTACGGCATTGATACAACCATGTGATCAAGGAATCATTCGAACATTCAAAGAATACTATCGAGGGCAAATTCGAGCCCAAATTATACAAGAACTTGATGAGAATCGAGATGCACCTACTGCAGATGCGATAGCAAAAATCAGTCTTCTAGATGCGCTGCATTTGCTGGTGAAGTCATGGAGGCAAGTTCAACCAGAAACGATCCGAAACTGTTTTCGAAAAGCAGGTTTTTCCAAAACTGGTGATGAAGAACTTGATCTCCATGAAACGTGCGCTGACATTTTAGAAGGTATGAAAAAAGAACTTGTTTTGTACATCTAACTAATATTTTTAAATTTTTTTGTAGTTCAAGGTCTGTCCAAAAGCGAATTTTCCGATTGGGTGGATATCGACAATGATGTTCAAACAGCTGCCACAATGACTATATCAGACATTTGTCGGGAAGTTGTGGATCAATCGTCCGAAGGAAGTAATCCTGAATTGCCCGAAGTAGGAGAAGAAGAAGAAGAGGAAATGTCTGAAGAGCCGCCAACTAATGGCCAGATGCAAGAAGCGTTAAATATTCTCCGACGTGGTGTACAATTCCGAGAAAGTAATTTTGATAGATATTATGATTTTGAAATATACATACAAAATCTTATTAATAAAAATAAACGTCAAACGACGATCGACCAGTTTTTCGAATGAAATCGTAAAGTGTAAATAAATGTACCTACGTATTGTATCGATGATAAAAAATAAACAAATTTGGTAAAATATTAAAAATTGTTGATTAATCGTTAATTTTTCCCTTGAATTTTATTTGTAAGTCGTTAAATAATTTGATTACATACATACATATTTATTATTCACTACATCAGCATAGAAAAATACATTTATATTTACCTTCCGCTTACTGTTATCATTCGGTTAATGTTATCAAAAAGGGTTTGTTCCAAATTGATCACAATAAGCGGCTTCTACTGTATATATTTTTCCATATATACATAGAATAATTTAATTAAATTCGTCATAAAATCGGATAGAATTATAGTAGATTTCTCAATCTGGGCTTGTTTGAAAGGTATTTTTATCACCTTTCAGAATCTGTATTGATACCAAAATTTTCTTTTATTTTTAGTAGAGATATTAGGAATTTTTTGTCGAAAAATAGCCTAAAATGAACTTTTAACTAATAAATTCTGAATTTTCTTTTATTACGATCAATTTTTTTGTTTTCGAACTCCTTTTTGTAGGAAAATCGATCTGAAAAAATCAACATTTTCAAGGTTTCAACAAAAACACTATTTTTACATTTTTAATTCAATTTATTTTTAAATATTATTCTCGACCTACAATTTAATGTTTTAACGTGGTAATATTATTTTTTAAAGTCCTTTTTACTTTCCATTCGAGGAGTTTTCTTACGACTTTCTAATGTCACTGCCAGAACTCCTTCACGATTCTTTTCTATAAGTCGTTTTGAAACACTCGTTAATAATTGTACATGTCTTTCTGTTCCTTGTATGTGCATTGGAATTTGTGGATCAGCCAGTGGTGGTTCATCGAAATCTAAGTATTCTACCAAGTGATCATATGGAATCTGTCGAGTAAATGCTGGTTCAAATAATATATCGTCGTTATTCATATCAACCATATTGACATAATCGGTAGCATTGAAATTTAAGATATATTTTTTGTAAACTCTGAGTTTAGTTGGATCGTGCAATTTTTCTCGATAGTGTAAAATCTTTTTGATAGCTCTATCCCGTATTGCTTTTCGATCATCAAATAACATTGTTAATAAGATATTTTCTGGATGTGCGTAGTATGAGTTGTTTTGAATTACACCATCTACAATATTACGAAAGTTTGGTTGTAAGTATCGTGTCCAACGTATAAATTTTAATAAAAGTGCACTACCGTACACAACAGAGTTATAAAACTTCACATTGAAGTACATTGGCACATAAACTGTAATAATATAAACTGCCAAAGTTTTTAAATTGGTCGATGGTGTATTAGTTGTTACATATAATCGTAGTAATCTACTTGCTTTGGTTAACCAACGAGAATGTGCAATTTGTCCTGGTTTAATGTTAGCTAAATCAAGTGGAACAATACCATTCGAAATTGCTTTAGCTATTTGATATAAATATTTAACATCTGTTGATAGTTCGAGCTCATGTTCATGATCCATCATTGCAGGCATATTCTCCAGTGGTATTGGATCAAAATCAGCTACTACCTGAAAAATTAAATGTTTAGATCAATTAAAATGCAATTATTTTATTTTAACTTTATTCCATTCGAAAAAGTAAAATAATGACAATAAATAATGATAATAAATGATGATATTAAATAAAATAAAGTGTTACATACTTGCAATTTTTCACATTCTTGAATAGCTTTGAATAACTTTCCACTTGCTGCTCGTGGTCCACTGGTGACTGTTTTGTCCAATGCTTCATATAAATGACGAAATGGCAGTTCATTGAAATGAAGCAAACATATAAACCAGTGAATTGGTCTATTTAACTGTTTTTCAAATAATCGTAAAACACCATTTTCTGTTCCAGTGTTTGCTGGCTCACCATCACTGCATATGCCAATTAATTGATCAACTGTTAATGCTTTATTGTTGAAAAATTCATTCAGTTTTCTGTGTTTGGTTTTTGCATCTTCTTGACTACCCAAATTTACATATCCAAGTAACTCATTATAGGGCTCTTTCAGAACAACTAAATGCGCTTCTTTTACCATAGTGGTATGAAATTTGTCATTAATTTTCTCTGTAGTTAATGAGTCGTCTTTTCTACCATCGAAAGAGAATGCAGTTATGGAAGAATTTGTATGTCGTGTACGAAGCACTGCATCTCTAGATTTAACTTTTTCTCTAGCCACTTTTGATTTATCTATAATAACAAGGTTACCATGAACATCTCTAAAATTTATATCTTCGAATAGAGCTGTTGCTAAACATGAAGCGACTCTATCTGAAACACACATCATACCAAAATTTAAGGCATCGTATCTTTGAGTATAATGACCTCGTCTCATTTGAACAGTTGCTTCTGGAACTTCTGTTGTTGCTTCATTTTCATCTTCATCCATGTGTAATTCAGGTGGTTCGTAACTTGGATCATCGGTACCAGTTGTAAGTGTTGGTATTGTTGTAGCTACTTCTTCAACGTCTTCCGTATATTCAGGTATTGTGAATTTTTTATCATTATGCTGGTCCATCATAAATTCTTTTAGATGTTCTGGAATCAATCCACACGAGCATTCTGTTGTTTTTAATTTGCAATTACATTTGCCAATATAAAATAATTCGTTTATTGAATCAACAAATGCTTTAAATTCATCTCTTTTGTTTCTATGTTGTACATGTTTCTGGTATTTATCAAGCAAACCAGTTAATTTTTTTAAAACACTCTTTCTATTAATGATTTCAATATTTAATTTACACCAAATCTGGATCAATTTATCTGTTACGTGAGGAGTAAAAGCTTTATACGAGAACATTTTGTTTTCAAATTTAGCACGATCACTTAAAAAAATAATATTTTAAAATGTCACATTTAGTAGGCAAACTAAGATCATTTAAATCACTTGATAAACCAAAAACAACAATATCTTGATGAGGCATGTTAGTCAATCTAGAGTCAAAACTTGTTGATGTTGTTGCTTCCATTTGCGAAGACACCGCAGACGATGTTGATGGTTCTTGATTATCCATAATAACTTTGATAGTATCACAAACAACAAAATTGATCGTAATAAAAGTTGTTGGAAATTATCTGAACTTTCATAATCTGCAAAAAAAAAAATCGAAGAAAATTCAGAATTTATTAGTTAAAAGTTCATTTTAGGCTATTTTTCGACAAAAAATTCCTAATATCTCTACTAAAAATAAAAGAAATTTTTGGTATCAATACAGATTCTGAAAGGTGATAAAAATACCTTTCAAACAAGCCCAGATTGAGAAATCTACTATAATTCTATCCGATTTTATGACGAATTTAATTAAATTATTCTATGTATATATGGAAAAATATATATTTTGAAATTTTGGGAGGCTCCAAATCCGACTTAGAGCTATGGTCTCTGGAGCAAAATTTCTCAGAGTCACCTATAGATTACGCTTTTGCTATACGCTTCATCAAAAAAATCGTTCCATACAATTTGACCCGCCCTAATATATATATATATATATATATATATATATAATTAGAAATTGAAATCTTCAGTGAATAAGTGCAATATAATGACACAAATAAGGAAATAAAATAGGAGGAATCGAAAAATATGTATATTAACTTTAATTAAACATTCTCAAACAAACGGAGGCAATGAAAGACGGGAGCGGGAGCACCATAATAATAAATAATAATAATAATAATAATTTATTTGAGCCCATCGGCTAAAATTTAGCATGGGTTACGTCATTTAAAGGAAGAACAATATATTACAATACAAATTAACAAGATAATACAAAAGGAACAATGTCAGTTTAAAAACCTTTCGTCTCGATACTCATCGAAAGAATAGTAACACTTGGCCAGTAGGAATTTTTTTAATGCAACTTTAAATTTCTTGATTTTTTCTATTTTTTAAGTTCATTTAGCAAATTATTAAATATCTTAGTGCAGGACTAAATTGGTGACTTTTCGTATAAAGCTCTATTATGCTTGGCAAAATATAATAAATTTGTGTGACGAGTATAATATTTATGTGACGGTGTTTCAAAGTTTTTAATATTCTTTTTGACATATAAGGCAGCCTTGTATATATAAATGGATGGAAAAGTCAATATTCCGTTGTTAACAAAAAGTGGTCTGCACGACTCACGAGGTCCACAGTCATATATCAAGCGCAACAACAACATATACAGCGAAAGCAGAACAATAACTGAGAACCGATACTTATGATATTATCAAGTGTTACCCTCTCCCTATTGCCCTCTCTCCCGTTTCATATTTTGTACCCTTCTTAATTCTCAAATTCGTCATCTGTGCCATGAGTTCTGAAACCGACTCTAGCTGTATTTCACTGCTCAATACTTGCTTACATTACGATTGTCTGATGGAGACCACAGTTACAACTCTCGTAAAAAAAAACTTTCGGACGGTAATTATGGCGCTAGTTAACATCGTATCGGACGTTTATTATAGAAATATTTTCTAAATAATTCTATGCATTGAAATTAACTTATGTAAAATAAAAAAAAAAGAACAATGTTGTATAAAAATATTTATGAAAACTAGAACAAAACCGTTATGTAATACCGAACAAAATAACATAATTCTAATATAACTAAATAAAAATAAAACTCAGCCTATAATATGAATTAATCTTCAGAAACGACAATGTTGTTATCGTGTAGAACTATTGAATACGAAATAACGATAACCTGTTATTTTGTAACCGTTATTTCAAAATAGTAATAACGGTCGAAACTGTTTAAATTAATAAAATTTCTTTAAAATAATGATTTTTCCCATTACTACTTGCCTTGGTCAAAGCGTTCTGTGTATGTTTATACGTGAGTTAGTACAGATGTGTGCGTCTGAGTAGTACAAAGCTTTGGTACAAATCTATATATTAATACGCAGTGGGTCGTCTTCTCGAACATATTTTAGAGTGGTCCCTCCATGTATCGCGATGGTACATATATCATTGTTTTCGTATTACAATGCAGATTTGTCGAATGTATGTTTCCTCGCGATATGTGCAGTGAAACATAGGTGAGAGTCTGTAATATATTGCATATATTACATATTGTAAATGAGCTTAAGTGACAGGTGTCAAGCCATCTGTAATCAGAATGACAAACGCAACGAGATATACGTCAACCACGTCAAGTAATGACATATTATTATAGTAAATACGTTCGAGAAACGGACAAAAATTGTGTGGCATAATATTGATTGCACAAAAGCAGATTAAGTGGATTAAGTTGTCGTCTCAATACATTGCGAGTGAGTAAAATAATTGTATGTTCAGCTCATCCGTTCGTGCCAAGCATTTGCATTTGTGCATTCGTCGCTAACAAGCGGAACACCAGGATTTTCATGGGTCTTATATATCTACGTATGAGCTTTTGTCCTAACGTGCTTTAATTTTGGAGAAAGTCGTTGAAAAAGGAATTGAAGTTTCCTATTTGTTCCTTATATCGTTAATTTTAAGTGTTGTTTAACGAAGCGATCGCAGTGCAGTAGGTAAGTTCTACCCGTGAGGGATGTGTGTTCAAGTCCTCCTCATGTCCTTTTTTCAATCTCTTCGTGCACAATATTCACAAATATATATTATATATTTCATGGAAAATTATTAAAAAATACTATATTTCGCCGTAGTAATTTATTCGGAAAATTATCATGGCGAAAAATATTTGAATTATTTTGCATAAAATGAAATATATTTCTTGATATCGTGCAGGAAGAGATTGAAAAAAAGCACACGAGCAGGACTTGAACACACATTCCCAGGGCGTAAAACCTAGATCCCATCCACCGCGCTACGATCTCTTCGTTGAACAGCACTTAAAATTAACAATACAAGAGACAAATAGGAAACTTCAATTTCTATTTCAACGATTTTCTCAAAAAGTAGAGCGCAATTTTTATCTTATTTTACTCGAAAATACAATAAAGATTCAATGTAAATTAGGTGTGATTGTTTGTATTTGACTGCGTATTAATATATAAATGTTGTGGTCGAATTTCGACCATCGGGCGATCCTAGTATATATTAATACGCAGTATGTCGTCGTCTCGTTATAATAAATAAACCCTATAATTATTCCACTCCTGATACTGCATTCGTCTCATTCTCTCGCAATTTACTTTTCTGAAGGTTTTATTTCTACTGGGTATGTGCACTGAACGCATAATTTTTTTTTCAGTTAAAGTGTAAACCATTTAAAAATACAGCTTTTCCACTTTAAGTCGGAGACAATTAATATCAGATTCAAATACTATGGTATTAAAAAAAAATAACACTAAATAGCTCTGCTAGTATGTCAAAACATTAAATTTTACCCTACCGTACTACCTAATGAAGAAATTAAAGGATTAAATTAAATACATTTTTGTCTCTAATTCACGGCTCGGCCGATTTAAATTTATTGATGTAGAAGTTTGAAAAAATTTTATACCTTTTAAAATGATATACCATTAGTCTGGGCGCGCAGCGATAACAGCGCACAATTACGAAATAAGTTACGACAGCATCGCCGACTTCCCATCGCCTTATCTAGTTGTAAGCGAGTAGTTCTGTGTATATGTAGGCTGTCGTAACTTATTTTATAATTACTGCTGTTTGTCCAGACTATATATCACGCATGGGATAGTACCATTGAAAATTTTGGGATCACAATAAGTGAAAAACTGGACAACCTAACACCAAGGTTACTTAAAGAAGAAGCAGAAAAAAAGCATAGAATCCGAAACTGAAATTGCAATTCAAATTGCTCTAAATTATTGTAGCAAATGTAAAATTTCAACGCATTATACAAAATATTGCAGAAATAGGTCTAATGAATCTCATAAATAAATGTAGACAGCAGGCAACCAGTAGTAAAAGTTCAGTGGGAGAAAAACATATTAAGACATGCAGTATCTCTAGAAAAAAAAATAGTGAAGAGTTGTTTTTTGGAAAAAAGTAAAACCAGGTTAGAAGAAAGTAGCATTTCCTAAGCTAACCTAACCTACCCTAACCTAAGCGCACCTAAGAGTTCATTGTTGATTCTGGTAGCTCATCTCATATGTGGAAATTAAAAGCCTTATTTTCAACATTAGAGAAAACACAATCCATAATACAGATAGCAAAGAAAATGAAAAAGAAATGGCAGTAGAAGGAAGAGGATGTATTAAAGCCAGATTGTGTATATTACTAGAAGTACATACCAGATTAAAAAGATTAAAAGATATCTGTTATCTATTAATGCCACTATGGAACATGATGGTGAATATTTATAAAACAGAATAAACAGTATAGAAAACTGAAGTAAAAATCTTGGAAGAAACAAAGTTGGAAAGTGGACTTTTTATAGTAAAGATTCATCAACCGGCATGACACTGAGCAAAGTGGAGTGCAATAATAAGCAAAAGTAAATAAGACTACTGTATTGTAGGACTGTAGGAGCAAGTAGATCGTTACAGATTATACACATAAATGTATGTAGATACATATAACTCACAATTTGGGATGGAAAACGATACAGACTTGTTGTTCTTGATGACTACACTCATTACTGTAGAGTTTACCTTGTAAAACGAAGATTAAAGTGTCAGAATGTTTAAAAGATTTATGATTAAAGCAGAGACCTATAAAAACGTGAAAGTAAACAAAATTCACTGCGATAATGGAAGAAAATACGAAAATATAAACTCCAAAAGTTGGTACTAAAACAAATATATCGCATTAGATTTTACAATTCCAATTCATGATAAACCAGAACGTTTAAATAGAACCCTATTAGAAAAAGTGCAAGCTCTGATTCTTAGTTCATCTCTATATATGGAATTTTGGTGGGAAGTTATCTATGTGGCAACATATCTGTCTTATAGAAATCCAACAGAAGCAGTAAATGCTGGGTAAATGAAAAGGTTATAAGTTTTTGGGACCACAGTATAGACCGGGATATTAGGGCATCTTCAAAATCTCGAGTCAAGAGTTAAAAAATATTTATTTCTTGGATATGTATCTAATAGCTACCGCTTATGGGACGAATTATGAAGAAAAATTGTAATTCGTAAAAACGTAATTTTCAGGAACCAAGAAAAATTACCCTAAAACTATTCAAATAAAATAGCTATACAAAAAGGACAAGAAGAAAAAGAGAACAGGTTTAGACTGCAACAGAACATGAAGTATCTGAAAACGTGACAATCAGTAGTGATCAATTATCCACTAAATATTTTGAAATAGAACATGAGCAAGATTAACATTAAGGTCAAGTGATACAAGAGATTATAGAGTAGAGATAAGGAGACAGGTATACAAGAAATGGAATAAGAATAAAACGGCCAGAAAAAATAGAAGAATATGAGTTAGAAGATGATGAAGGCAATGAAAAATAGCCGTTTGTCAGTCGTTTAGAGGACGATGATGGTCGTCGAGGGACCTGCGGGAATTGCCTTAGTCCAGATCGATGACATCTGCAAGGCGACGGACCTTCTTTTGGGAGGGGGTCGATCTTGGGGATCGACGATCATCTGGACGCAGAGGTTTTGGCTGGCGCGGGTTCTTTCCCACGCGGACTTCAGAAGTTTCGTCAGAAATTCACGTAGAGTCGGAACGGTCAGTTCTCGATGAATCTGAACGTTCCTTACGAAGTAGGGGACGTCAACGATGAAGCGGAGAGTTCGGTTTTGGAGTGCTTCCAAACCTTTGATGTTAGTCTCACTCGCTGTTAACCAGGCCATAACGCCGTAGGTTAAAAGCGGTCGAAGCGTCGTCTTGTATAAAAGCAACTTGCTCCCTAGGTGAAGGGGACTCCTTCGCCCTATGAGGGGCAGAAGCAAGTTGCGGACCTTGATGAAGCGATTTCGGATTTCGTCAGTTTTGTTTTTGGAATGTGAGCATTCGGTCGAAGATGACACCGAGGTATTTCACTTCAGAGCTCCAGGGAGCTCGTAGTTTCCTACCTTAATCGGCTGACCGGGGTTTGCGCGATCGTGCGAGAATCTAACTGCCACACACTTAGATTCATTTACCTTCAGACCCCAGCGAGAGGTCCAACTCAGAAAACCGTCAGTAGCGCTTTGGAGGCGTTTCCTGAACAGCGCCTGCTTCCTGTATCCTGTGTAGATGACAGTGTCGTCTGCATAGACTGCAATCTCGGTGCTGGGCTCTCGGGGAGATCCGACATGTAAATGGAAAACAGTTGCGGGCCTAGAAGTGATCCCTGGGAAACGCCTGCGTGGATTTGTCTGACGCTGGACTTCACGGAATGGGATTTGGCGCAGAAGGATCTGCCAGCCAAATAGGACCTGATGAGTTTGACCATGGGGGGTTGATTCCTGAAACGATCATCTTGTAGATCAGCCCATTATGCCAGACTGTGTCAAAGGCATTCTTTAAGTCGAAGAAAACTGCACCTACGGGTACTCGCCTTACGAGCCCGTTTCGGATATATTCCGAGAACCGGAATAGTTGTAGTTCGGTGGACAGTCCGGCTCGGAAGCCGAACTGTTCATCCTGCATGACATCGTCGCTGAGTTCTTTCAGCCGAGACAGGATGATTGCTTCGGCTATCTCCGAAACGTTGGAGAGAAGGCTGATCGGGCGGAAGTTTTGTGGGAATTTGTGATCTTTCCCGGGTTTGGGGATGTTGAAAATTTCGGCGTGCTTCCAGCAGGAGGCGAAGTACTGGATTCGGAGCATTGCGTTGATGATTTCGCAAAGATGCTCCGTGGCTTCGGGCGGTAACCACTTTAGGGCCAGATTGGTGATACAATCCGCCCCTGGGGCCTTTTTGTTGTTGCGCCTTTTGATGAGGGCTCGGACTTCGTCGGGAGGCGGGATCGAGTGGGGTTCCGATGAGCTTGGGCAGCTCGTGCACCACCGTTTCCACTTCTCTTCGGAAGATTATTTCGTCGTCGCTGATTGGGGGCGGAATGCCGCGGAATACTTCTTCCAGGTGGTCGGCGTGGATTTCGATTTTCTCCTCGGGGAGAAACCTAAACCGTGGGTGCCGTGAAGAGGCCGGTTTGGGGTTTTTTTGAGGAGTTTCTCAAGGCTTTGGATAGTTTCCATAGGGAGCCATCCTCCGTTGTGAGAGACTTGACCTTGTCATCCCAGTTCTCCTGCTCGAAGGTTTTGAGAGCCTCTCGGAGCTGTCGAGCAAGATGATTTGCTCGGAGGCTGTCAGCGGGGTTGAGGGTGGTTTGGGCCCTTTTCTTGGCTCGTGGTCTTTCCCTAACTAGCTCCCTTAGGTCGGGTGGGAGTTGTCGAGAGTGTCTGCGAGGTCTGATGGTAGAAGATTCATCGAGGGCCCGAGAGATCGCCTTGGTGAAGTTGTTAGCGGCTTCCTCTAAGAGAGCCGCTTCCTGAAGATTTTCGTTGACACTGAGGTTGGTGAGAACTTTGGAGGAGAAAAGATTCCAGTTCGTACGCCGCCGAACTTTTTCCCCCAGATGAAGTAGTTCACTACCTAGGGTGATTAGGATGGGGTTGTGATCTGATGAAAGGTCAGCGATGCTTTCCACGGTCACGTTTACCGGGATGTCTTTGGATATGGCGAAGTCGAGGACATCGGATTGGACGCCAGTACGGAAGAACGTGTGGCCGTCGGAAGGGTGATACGAAAGCCCTAAGGCTTGGATGATGTCAAGCAGCTGCCTGCCCTCAGCTCGTATGATCCGGCTGCCCCAGAGGTGGTGTTTTGCGTTTAGATCGCCCGCCATCAACACCGCGTTGGGGTCGGTGAAGATTTGGTCAAAATCCTGGCGCGAAACCCCGCCAAGGGGGGCCTATACGTCGCGTAGAGTTTTAGCGGACCGAAATCGGTCCAGATGATGACTGCCGCCGCCTCCAGAGAGTTCAGCGGCGGCACTACGACCTCTGAGTGGCGGATTGAATTTTTGACGAGTGCAGCTGTCCCGCCGCCGCGGCCCGTCAAGCGATCTCGACGGTATGTTTTGTAATTCACGACCTTGAGACTGTTCCCCGGGCGGAGGCAAGTCTCGCTGAGAAGGGCAACGTCGATTTGGTTCTCTTGAAGAAAGTCTCTTAGCTCAGGCATACGAGTTCTGATGCCGTTCGCGTTCCAGGCGACTATTCTGGAAATGCCTTGCGGGTTTATGCTTACCGATGTATTCATAAACGGGTTGATAGATTAATAAAGGTTACGGGGGCTGGAGCCCTGAACCTGCTGTAGTGCGGACGAGAATTGTCCGACCAGCTGTAAAAGGGTGGTCACGGCGCCGAAGAAGTCGGTGTTGTTGGTGGCGGGGGCTTGGGCCTAGCAGGGACTGGCTGGGCACGTCGGTACGCAGCACCTTAGGGGGAAGAAGATTTCCCTTTGGTGGCGTCGGAATACTTCCTGCCAGAGGAAGTCGCCTGGGAGGATTGGGTGGCTTGGGTGGCGGCCTGGGAGGGGGGCGCTTGAGCCGGGGTCTTTTTCGCCGAAGGGGCGGCTTGGGATCGGGTTGGAAATCGGGGTTTGGGGTAGTGAGGGCATCCCTTGTAGTTTGCCGTGTGTGAGCCAACACAGTTGGCGCATTTGGCAGGGTCGCCTTTCTCCTTAGATAGGGGCAGTCTGCGGCGCGATGGTTTTCGCCGCAGCGGACGCATTTGATCGCTGCCGTACAGCGGGATTGGGCGTGGCCGAACGGCTGACAGCGGTGGCATTGCCCGACGGCTGTTCGGGAGCGGAGGGATTCGACGGAGACCACTAGTCTGCGGGTCTCCTTCAGGGCGAAGATGTCCTTCTCGTTTCTCGGGAGCTTTATCAGGATGAGGGGCATTTCCTTCTTGCTTCGGGGGTGGCGGATGCGATGGATGCCTTCGGGGTGGAATCCGAACTCTAGGAGTTCTTCTTCCACTTCTTTGAGGGGGCCTCGACGGGGACCCCACGGATCACGATGTTCAAGAGCTTCTCCGAGGGTAGCTGATAGGTGTGGTACGGTAGTACCAGACCGTCGAGCACCTTTACGGCAGCCCTGAAATCCTTCTCCGTGGTGGGGAAGAAGCGGATTCCGTCAGTCGTATTTTGGCCCTTCATCGTAACGTGTCCGCAGGCGGATTTTTCCCTGAGGACGATGGGCGGAATCTTGTTGGATTCGGACGGGGGCCTGCGAAGCAGCAGCGCCCTTTGGCTCGTGGAAGCCGTAGTCGGTGGAGGAGCGGTGGTGGCGGTCTTTGTGGCCGTGGCAGCCGGTGGCCTTTGCTGGCTCTCGGTGCTGGTGGAGGGTGTGGCGGCCGGTTGCGCCATCTTCTTCGAGGCAGAAGATTGCCTCTTCTTACCGGCCTTACGCTTTCTGCCAGCTTTGGTCCAGCCGGCATCGTCGCGCTCTGAACCGGAGTCGGAGACTGACTCGTCGGATGCAGAGGGGGCAGGGGAGGCCGCTACGTGGGCGGCGGGAAGGGCTGCAGTAGAAGTTGCTATGCGTCGTCTTCGGAGCTCCTCGGTTAGCTCGGCGATTAACCGGACGAGGGTTTCGTCGTCGTAATCGAGCGACGCGAGGAGCTTTGCAGCAGACGGCCGCGGTCCGCGGGGGCCGGAGGAGGGGATTCCGGTCTGGAGGACGATGAGGAGCCCTCGTCCATGGACTCCTCGGCGGAACGGGGGAGGGGGAGGAATCCCCTGCGGTGAGGCGTTGTTGGGCAGAAGCCATCTGAAATTTGTCCAAATGGACGAAGACAAGTTAATCTGTGCAATTGTTTTCGATTTCCGGAGCCGGAGCTTCGAAAATCGAAAAATTGGCCGCTTTGGACGGCGAAAAGCCGGCTATGCCGGTTCCTCCCCGTCGGAAGCTTCCTCGATGAACAACTTCGACTTAGTTGAGTACCCGGTAGTGGTGGTTTGTAGAAAGAATATTTCTACACTCGGAAAAACTCGTCCGTTTCTGGTAGTGCCTCGGCGCATCGGATTGATGCCGCCGTGATATCGCTGAGCTGTTCCGTACACGGACCGCTCTCGGAACGCTTTGTCGATTCTAACGAATCGTCTCGTTGTAGATACGGAAAGACACGTCCGCTCGTGTCCACTGCCAGGAGTGGATTTCAATTTCTTCCTCGATGGATAGCTCTTTTATTTATTTATTTTATTTATTTTAATATCAACGTTTCACCATGTATAGTATTTTGTCTACAAAAGACACTTTGAATTGTAAAGCGATTTAAGTGACATTTACACTTGAACCTCGTAAGGTATCGCGGCTCTGGTCTTGTTTGGACACTTCACGAGGTCGTAAAATACTAGGATTAGAGCAATGTATTGGAATAGAAATATGAGAATAATTTTCTTTTGACTGAAGTGTCAGAAATTGTCTATAGGTCAGTTAAGCTTGGAAAATTACTACATTTTTTCGAAGACATTCTGATGGAAATAAAATTGGTTGTGAAATTGTAGTTTCAAAATCAGAATTCGATAAACACATATGTCTTTACTAAAAAGTATCTAACAATAACCTGTTAAAATCGAATAATGATTTAAAACCTTTTCGATCTACATAATTTGATTTCATAGCATTTAGTAGAGTTGTCGTCAATATGTACATTGTACATATTTATAAATTCGCTATGAAAGGTAGTAGTGTAGTTTAACGCTGCGAGAGATGGAATGAAAGTCAATAGAATCAATAGAAGAACCTAATAGCATATTATGATTCGAACACGTAACGACACGATATGGTAAATATACTTTTCAGAGGAACCTACATATTTCGTGGACCTCAAGTAAATAGCGGATTGTTGTTTTCTATAACACGGGACTCGATAAATATAATCTGCCGAGTGTATCAAAGAGTTGCTCTCCCTCAAATTATTAATCGATGAACCTATTGGTGATAATGTACAAATAGACCTATATGTAGACAATCAAAGTGCAATAACTTTAATTAAGAACGGAGATTGTCAGTATACATTGTTGCCACTCTTCTTCGTTAGTATAACATATTTAGTATCCATTTCTCGAAAAAGTTTTCACCACTATCTTTTTACCACTTTGACTCTTCGTAAGTTTACTCCTATTTCTAACACTATTTCACATCCGTAAACTCGTCACCACACAATTAGAATTAGATATTCTATCTAAATTCGGCGATACATGTTATGCTAGCAACGGGGCAAGCATGTTAAAAACTCATTCCCTGTTGTTAGTGCGTGTCACCGACTTTAAATAAATAATCGTATGGTGAGAAGTTTACTGATGTGATATTAAGTAAGTACACCACAGTCCTTGCAATCATTACCAATTCTACGTCTAACACTAATTATCACGGGAATCGGTTGAGTGGTAACTTTGTCAATTAATTACTGCACAACAATGGAAATACTACTTCACTAAAATACAGTTTCCCAATACTCGTTACAAAACTTACCGGAGAGCTGTCGTTCGTACCTGAGGCCGAGACATTAAGCCCTAATGGCGCCGTCGTCCCCACGGCCACCACCGTCTTACCGCTGGAATTTGGGATTTGATCCTGGCTGGATCCGGTCATGAATGTGTCGTTCGATCGATTGTAATATTGTCAGAGGATTGACACAGTTCAGATCAATCCTAGAGGAGATCCTGCACCCCCACACTTTGACCTTTGGCGGGCATCTGTCCTGGTCAAGCTCGACGATGTGTTGGAGCACCGGGTTGTCCGAAGTGTGATTCACACTTACACATACATGAGATGGGATTCACACTTACACATACATGAGATGGGATTCACACTGTGTGAATCCCATCTAATGTTCCTCGCGCCATCTGCATAATGTACTCATTCATGGTAGGTTTATCGAGTACGGCGTACAGCTGGGCGTCTCGAACGAACTACGGTGAATTGGTGAGCATCCCCAACATCTTGTTTTGGGCAACAACAAGCCGCTGGAGATCCGGCTTGGCTGCACTTATTCAAGACAGCGCTCCATATACAAAATTACATCATACTACTATCTGTTTGGAGATTGCCGGTAAAAGCTCGGTATCTAATCGCTATCGAGTTCATTCGTTTATTGTCAATGTCGTTATATACAGTCTTAACCTGTATTCATAGAAATACAAAATCTCTATTTTGTAAGCACCAGCTTGGTAGAATTTAACTTAATATGTTGGCCATTTTTTAAAGTTTTCACGACAGTTGTAAGTTCTTCTTCTGAACGATATTTTCTAATATTGTTGTTCTTTGTAGGGAAGTACACACAAGAAACAAAAATTAACACAAGGTAATTAAGTATGCAAAAGATCTTCGAACTGGCTTTGAACCTGCAACATAGTTAATAAAAGAAGTTAATTTGGTGAATCATGAATTAAGGAATACTTTAAATCTTTTATTTCAAATGAGAACTAGAATTTATTAATTCTCGAAATACTTCATTTTTCAATTTATTGCTTTCAGCATGTAAAGCTTATTCTAGCGCACTACATAATAGAATATTAACATTTATATTATAATTAGAGTTTATTAAAAAGGTGTTACCGGATGGCAGTAGCGTAGCGGTAGGGGCGTGGGGGTAATTTTCAACTCGTAGATCTCCACAGTACGGCGAGAGAGTTCAAAGCGACAGTACACTGCACGTTGCACGCTAAATTAATACGCGGAGATGGGACGCCCACAGGGTGTAACGTTCCCTACGAATGTAAATAAATATCTCAGACGTTTCCCTGGATTAGAATATAGAAGTCCGCATATTTATTGCACAATATGCAATAGCGAATTGCTAAGTCGCGATAGGTTTGAATGTAGAAAACATTGTAAACGTAAATGTCATGTATTGAATTTAAGTAACAGTATTCTACACAGGCAATTTATATATGATTTAATTTTTATGTTAAGTGTGTGCAGCATCCCACAGCATCTAGTATCTAATGAACACTTTTGTCTATTTTGGGCTAAGTACGTTTCTTTATAGAAGTAGCCAACATCTGGGCAATATTACGATGCAATTTGCCACGTGTTCAAGGAGCAGTAAAGGAATGTATAAAAGACGAGTTGAGAAATCAGAAATTCTGCATATGTGTGGATGAAACACATGATGCTCAGAAACACAGCATCATCTATGTTGTAGCCCGTCCTTTAAAACATGATGAAACCAGCTTCATTGTTGTTATCCAGTAAAGGGATTCAGAAAACTGATGCAGAAACCGTTGCCAAGGTAATAAAAGACTCTTTCAGAGAATTTTCTATCACAGCAATCCAAATCACAATGTTCGTTATTGACGTTACCACAACAATGCTGAAGGTCGGTGGGATGTTGAAAATATGCTTTCCGACTTTTCTTCACATAACATGGCTCATACATGTATGTCACCTCGCAGCAGAAACCATTCGAAAGAAGTATCCGATGGTGGATAAGTTAATAGCATTTACTAAAAAGGTGTTTATCAAATTTCCGTAACACATCCGTGTATTCAAACAATTGTGCCCGAAATTACTAGAACCACCTCAGCCTGTAATAACGCGATGGGGAACATTGCGCAGGCAGCATGTTACCATCAGAAATATTTTTCACAAGTGAAAAATGTCAGCAGTTCGAGATAGACAGCAACTTTTTTCCAATTCGGACGTTCAACAACAAATAAATCCATGAACCATTCTGAAGTTGCAGAAGCTATTGAGCAATTAGAAAACAGTCACTTATCTACACGAGACGCATTAAATTGCATAAAAATTTACAAGCCGTTCTAGAAAACTTGACGAACACTATCGGAGTCGATTTTGTACAATTTTAACGAAAAATTCCGATTTACAAAAGGTTCGGTCTATAACTGAAAATCAAGAGTGCACAGATGAGGAAAAGGAGTATCTAACATTTGCAAATCTTACTTCACTGGATGTCGAACGATCATTTTCGCAGTATATACCACGTATTCATAAAACCATCGACGGCCGAATGAATCGACAATGAGAAGCGTTGCTGATATTGCAATTCTACGCAGCTTACCAGGGCGGTTGCCTATTGCCACAGTGGACGTCAAGACGACAGTAAAAGGTAACAATATTATTTTTCACTAATATTGTATATTACGTACCTACTTTTATGCGGTGCGCCACTGCCGATACCACCTTTTTAATAAACTGTAATAACAATATAAGAACAAGAAAGCCGGTATGTGTAATTTTATACGTTATCTGTGCGAGCCACGAGTGACTTGGCTCCAATCTGACCGTATTTGTGGTAACCTAATTACTAGAGTTGGATAACACGGGACGAATACATTACCATTACAAAGGAATGAGCTGCGGTTTTCGAACCCAAATTGGTTTTACCTTGAAACATGTTACGCATTTATGTAGCACTTTGTTAACAGGGCTTTTGCTATTTATGGGCTAAAACTTCTTGCGTAAAGGTGCTAACACTGTTTGCGTTCCTCATGCATATTTGTAATGTGTTCATATTCAATTATTTTGTAGGTCAAGTTATGATATTTAGCATCATCAAGATCCTTGGGGAGTTCTTTAACCCCTTGCACTACGCCGAAATTCACAATCAGCCGTGCCAAACTCGGGCGCCTGAGTGGTCCCGAAAAGAGTCGAAGCGGCGAAGACTGAGTGTCGGAACTTTGAACACATCTTACGACCATTCTTACGACTGACAATGAGTGCGAGATAGGCGTGCTCGTGTTGACTTCACGCGGTGGTGCTCTTGCAAAATTCAAAAGACAACAAGATATAAAATACCCATTCATTCAAGAAAAGGAAAGAAGAGATAAGACCTCATTCAGGCGTTCCTGGTGGCCCGAGATTAAGACCACGAGCACGGCTCGTGATATTCATGTTTGGCCCGAAATGTCGATTACGAGCCTGACTCGTGATATCCACGTTTGCCGTGAAATTGAACAACGAGCCTGACTCGTGATATTCAAGTTTGGCCTAAAATTTTCATCACGAGTCAGACTCGTGAAAATAGTGCAAGGGGTTAATCTTCCACTCAAAGGGGAAAGGGTTACAAAGTTTGCCAGTTGCTGATAACATGTTGCGCTTAGTTATTTCTATACTGATTGTGAGATCTAAATTTACAAAGTAGCTTAGCATGTTAGTTTCGAAGTCGCAAAGTAACCCTAAAATCTTTGTGTCTGCATCTGTTGTCAACATCACAGACAACTAATGCCCGTTTATCATTTGACCTCAAGTTTCATAATGGGTAAACCTCATCTTCGTACACTATACCACATCGGCTAAACTCCTCACCACACAGTTGTTTCATAGTAAAATCGGTGACATGTGTTTCGCTATTACAAAGCAAGCATTATCACAACTGTCTAAACCGAAGTCCACAAACCGGTGTGAATTTAGCCATAAATTTCATCTATAAGAATTTTCTTTCGAATTTTCAACCTCCAAACGTAATAATAGAATCAAGTCCTAGAAAGTAATTTTAGTTTCATATATTATTAAAAGTCAACTTAAATCCGATTACTATGACATTTCGCGATTTTATCGAAATACACTTGCCTTTACCTGTAAGCACAGATATTTTATCTCTTCTATCAGAAACCGCAAAAACATTTTGAACACCTCGATCGCAAATATTTTTATGAACACCCAAATACACCCTATATGTATACATCATCGGAGAAACGGAACGCTTATCTCTTTATTTAATATATTTTTGACAATAAAAGTTTATGTCGGTGAAGTAAGGTTTGGTAGAAACTGAGCCAGCTTTCGATAGTACATACAGATTTTGTACTATGATTCATCAACGGATAGAAAAATAACACATTTGGTTTCCGTGTATTTGCGTATACACACATCCAATGACTATTAACTAATATTGGAAATATGAACTGTTCCTCAAGAAAATGTGCATTGCGAAGCGAATTTCGGTGCTGAAAAAATATTTGCGATCGAGTGTCCAAAATGTTTTTACAGTCTCTGATAGGCGAGATAACTTAGAATAAGCCTGCGAAATCGGAATGAAAATATCTGATGAAGCACTTTGGTTAAACTGCAGTTTTCTCAGATGATGTATACGTACAGGTAACGGAAGCAATTTTGGTGCTTAAAAAATATTGGCGATCGAGGTGTCCGAAATGTTTTTGCGGTGTCTGATAGAAGAGATAACTTAGAATAAGCCTACGAAATCAGAATGAAAATATCTGGTATCGCTGTTCGGTAAAATTGCAATTCTCTCCGATGATGTATACGTATAGGTAACGGGAGCAATTTCGGTGCTTAAAAAATTATTTGCAATCGAGGTGTCCAAATTGTTTTTGCGGTTTCTGATAGAAAAGATAATTTAGAATAAGCCTGCGAAGCCGGAAAGAAATATCTGATGCCGCACTTTGGTTAAACTGCAATTTTCTCCGATGATGTATACGTATAGGTAACGGAAGCAATTTCTTTGTTCAAAAATATTTGCGATCGAAGTGTTCAAAATGTTTTTGCGGTTTCTGATAGAAGAGATAATTTAGAATAAGCCTGCAAAGACGGAATGAAGATATCAGATGACGCACTGTGTCAAAATTTTAATTTTATCAACTTATCTCCCCTTACAGGTAGAGGCAAGTGTATTTCGATATCATCGCGGAATTTCATAGTAATCGGATTTAGGTTAACTTTTAACATAATGAAATAACTTACTAGCGTTAGTTTCATCCTATTATTGCGTTTGGAGTTTGAAATGGAAAGAAAAATAATAAAACTTCACACCGGTTAACAAATTGCGGGGTTGGCTTTGCTTATCATTTTTGTCTATTTCTACCAACTGAACAGTCACAGTAATAGTGAAAAGTTAAATTTCACTGGTTTCTTACATAACGCATGCATAAGAAATGCATAAAGTTGAGCTAATCTCACGTTCACACAAAATTTTCCATTTGCTCGCATAGATATTTTGAACGTGTACATTAATTTCTTATTATCCAACTTAATGAGTTAGGCATGTCTTATGTGTTTTTAACGTATTATGTCCATTGTAAACAAGTATTTCCGGATGTATGCTTTAAGAAAGTGTTCTTCACATTTGTTTGTTGTGTGTTTTGCTAATTCAGTGTTCTTAATTGTCTCCCCTTCTTTCCAGTTTTCTATTTGTTCGCGTAGCATCTCGTTTGTGACTGTTAAATTGAAAAGTATTTGAGGTGAAACTAACCGGTTTCCAGATTCTTCATACTAGTTGAGTTCTTAGTAAAATTTGATTGTTCTTACCTAATTTTACCGTAATGATACATAACACATCAAAGAATATGGTTGCTCCTAATATAACACACCTACTGACCGAGCTATATTAAATTCCGGATCTGCTATATTTATGTTCCTAGAAATATGAAACACATCCGGGTTAAAATATATCTGCGACATGTTGGTTGTGATTTGATTCATTATTAACAACTTCTTTGACGCTGTATGACCTATATAAAAAAATAAAAATAAAATTACCTACATGTTTCTGGGGCAGGCGGTCAGTGTGGGATGTTTATTGTGCAGTGCTTCAGAGTTGTGCAGTGCTCATTGTGTGGTGTTCGTCGTGGGTCTTTGCAATATATCGCTAGTGATACTGAATTTCCTCATCTGAGGATGGCAACTTAGTTCCCAAAATACGTGTCTGGATTTATTTTCGAAAGGTATGGTGTGGTAATGGTAATTTTATTTATTTTATTTATATATTATTTTACCCACAGTCTTCTTCTTCTTATTTGCTGTATGACTTATCAAGTGATATTTCTGTTGTATGCGCAATACTTGATACATGGTTTTAGTGCTATACAATCGAGAACGGTGTAGGACTGCAGACAGTTAATGAAAATATATGCAGCACCGATCAAAAGTATGCCGAGTGCTTTAGTAAACGTTCAAAATCATTTCGTCCTAACAATAGTTATCTAAGAACCCTACGAAAAGGAACAATTGAATGTTAATTAAATTAATTCATAAATCCGGTCCGGTCCTGGCAAGTATTTACTGTGGATGTGCGACATACTGTTCTTATCGTAAACTGATATTGAACGAAAAACAATAAGTTGAAAATTCAAGAAAAGCAGCAGTGTAAAATGTTAAGCTATAATACATATTGTTTCATAAAACAATCAATATAGGAAAGTATGTATATAAATAAAATCGCACCGATAAAGGTATTGGCTCCGAGAAGTAGATTCGGTTTATGTTTTTGAACGGTGTAAATCATGCTCTTGCGGGGTGTTTATCACGTGTCTAAAACATACGATAGTTTTAGTGAATGCCAGCTCGTTTGAGTCAGACCCATATTCAGAGTCAAAAGAAATAAACTATAAGAAATAGATCTATTAAAGAATAAATATAAAAGAAATAGATTTATTGAAGAAAATAAAATAATAAGGGGTTAAGCAGGTTTATAAAATAGTGGAAACTGCCTTAGAGGAAACAATGAAAAATGACAGGAAATGGTCGCAAGAGGCACTCGGGTTGAGATACAAAAGATGGTGTGCAAACAGAATTAACGGAAACAAGAAAAATATGCGGAATAGTGCACGAAGAAAATAAGCAGTTGAGGAAGGCCATAGATGAATAGAAATGATAGAGAGAGAAGTGAGGAAAAGAAATGTAATAATAAAGGGAGTGAAGGAAACAGAGATGGAGAACGAGCTTGATTTAGGAATAAGAATTAAAGGAATTGCAAATGAGATAGGCGTTGAATTTAACCCAGAGGATGATATTCAAGAGATTAGGAGGGTGGGAAAGAAACAAGAATGGAATAGACCAATGCAGATAAAATTAAAAAGACATAATAAGAAGTTGCAGTTTATGAAAATGGAAAAAAAGTTGAAAGGAATGAAGGTATATATATAGACGAGGACTTCTCTAAGGAAGTACAGGAACAACGAAAAGTATTCATGAAAGAAAAAGTGGCAAAAAAGGTGGACAGGAATGGAACCGGATTTTTAGTAACAATACGGGTGAAAGACAAAGTAATGGAATTTAAACCAATTAGTGGTAGAATATCCTATCTGTGAATTAAAACTAAGCCAAGGAATATATCACTAATTAACATATGTGCGCCTATTGAGGTAACAAATGATGACGAAAAAGAAGAATTTTACTGCAAATTAGAAAAGATATGTGAAGCGATACCAAAACATGATATGATAATAATTAATTATTGGTGATATTAATGCACATATCGGCATGGAAGAATATTATGAAAATGCAGCAGGAAATTAATAGAACAAATAATTGCAAGGGTATGCAACATCGCTGCAGTATTGGGAATCTATGTAGCTAGTACAAAATTTAAGCACAAAAGGGAACATAAAGAGACGTAGCGAATACAAGGACAGAATAGGGAAAACCAAATAGACCACATGTTAATATCAAAGAAAAATTTATCAGTGGCACAAGATGTGAGAACATATAGAGGCGCTAACGCAGTCACGGATGATTACCTGATAATAGCAAAACTGAAAATAAAAGCTACGAAAGGCAGCCGCAAACAAGCAATACAAACAAAATGGAATATTGAGAAGCTGAGGAACGAGCAATTGCAAGGGAAATACAGAGAAAAATTTAAGGAGAAGCTAAGTCATTCGGCGCATGTGGCGCATAATATACAAGAGTGGAAGGAAATAAAAAATTGCAGAAGAAGTGGTAGGAAGAAAAAGCAAGAAAATCAAGAAGGACTGGTTTGATGATGACTGTGAGAATATGGCGAAAAGAAAGAAATCCGCAAAAATAAAACGGTTAAGAATACAAGAGGAATCAGATGGAAAACGTACAACGAGAAAAGAAAGGAATCTGTAGAACTGCATAAGCGAAAGAAAAATGAATGGATAGAGGAAACCTTGGAAGAGATGGAGGAAAATAGAAAAATGAATAACTCAAAAGCCTTTTATAAATTTTCCAATGGAAATAAAAACAGAAAGTCAGTGAAAGGATAGCAAAAGAAAAATAGAAAAACCATTTTGAGAAACTATTACAACTAGACGAAGACGCACGTAACATAAGCTACGAAAAATGAAACAGGCACGAGGAAGAAGCAAAGGAAGTAGATGATGTAGTAATAAAGGAACTAACATACGAGGAATGTTTGGCAGCACTAGAAAAGTTGAAGATGAATAAAGTGGCAGGAATTGGTGACACATATGTAGAGATGGTGAAATATGAAGGCGATGTGATAAAGGAAAGGATACATCAATTAATATGTAATATATGGAGAACTGAAGAAGTACCTAACTAATGGCAAGTAGGAGTACCAAGAAAAGGAGATTGTAGTAACTGTGTGAATGATAGAGGCATTATGTTATTGAGTGTAGCATATAAGATCTTAACATCAATTGTACAGCAAAAGCTATCAAGTTTAATGGAAAACAAGTGCGGCGAATTCCAGTACGGTTTCAGAAAAGGGAAGTCGACTGTCGATGCAATACATACCATGAAGCTAATACTAGAGAAATGTTACGAATGCGATATTGGTGTAGATTTCTTTTATAGATTTCAAAAACGCCTTCCATAAAATAAATAGAAAAATAGTTTCAAGAGCTTGGAGAGAGTTACAGTTACAAAGAAAAAGAGTAGACATACAAAATTCTACATAACTCTCATATAAATTACCTCTTAGAAGTTTATTTATTCGACAACTTTCACAAAAAGTTATGCAAGGGCTGCACTGCAGCCTATATTGCATATACCAATAATTATCAACGGAGGAAATTATGCTTCGTTTATCGCTGACTGCAACCGTAGACCGGTTTCGTCCTTATTAGGACTTGTCAGTACGGTATGGCACTTCCGCGACAATGATGTTATACACATGTTCATCATCTTAGATTCTGTTACAATACTGGTCGCTCCATCTAATGAACGGAGATAATTACTGGCATATCATACTCTTGATGTATCGCTAACGACGGGTAACAATTAGAAAAATAGTTTCAAGAGTTTGGAGAAAGTTACAATTACAAAGAAAAAAAAGTAGACCAATAAAATTCTACATAGATCATATAAATTACCTCCCTGAGGTTTATTTATTCGCCAAGTTTCACAGGACGTTGTGCAAGGACTGTACTGCAGCCTACATTGCATATACCAATAATTATCAACGGAGGGAATTATGCTTTGTTTATCGCGGACTGGAACACTCTCACATAAATTACCTCACAGAAAGTCCTAATAAGGACGAAAGCGGTCTATGGTTGCAGTCCCCGAGAAACAAAGCATAATTCCCTCCATCGATAATTATTGCCATATGCAATGTAGGCTGCAGTGCAGTCCTTGCACAACTTTCTGTGAAAGTTACCGAATAAATAAATAAAAATACAAAGACAGAAGAAAGAGAAGAAAAAAGAACAAGTCGTCAAGCGCCAAAATTCTCCAGCGTCGTTTACTTAAGTTTAGAAAATAAAAACTTAGCAAAACAAGATTATATAAACCTAAACTCGAACTATCTACTAATTTGAAATTATAAACTGTTAAAAAGTGAAATAAAATTTAGAAGCGGAAACCCAAATGTCGATGACGTCAGCGCCGTTCGTGTACATATATCTTACAAACATTAATAGTAATATCTAAATTTCTCTTAACGTACTCAAAATATTAAAAAAACACATAGTTTCGAATGAAATTAGGAGTTAAATTCACAATTACTGAAAACGTAGGTGGAGCTGGGCTCCCTATGAGGTACTTAGCTGTGTGTTGTTGTTGTTGTTGTTGTTGTCCACGGATTGTAGGCCGCAACGTGAAGTTCCTCAATCAGTAGTCTCGGGCCAGTCCTGGTTCGCCAAAAGGCGAAAGGATTGTTGTTAATATTGTGCACAAAGAGATTTTAAAAATGATGCGTTACAAATTGCGTTTTCGTTTTAGGACTGGTGGCTTTACTTCGGGATTGTATCTCATTTGAAGGTATTGAGTTTGTCAGCACCGAAATATCTTTTCTAACATTTGAGGTAAATCTAGATAATGTTGGTGATATTTTATATTTCTCATCAATATTGTTAAATGCACTTTGTAAATCAAATCCATTAATGTCAGTCTCTTTCGATAGGTAGCTGCTCCTGTTACTCATTCCTTCTTCCGTGGTTTTGTCATCTCTATCTATTGTTCTTATGATTATAGAGAAAATACTGTTATGACTTTTGTTAGTTCCTACAATTCCATCATTACCTAATCTGTTATTCATATCATAGTTTTGTCTCTTGGTTTTTGTCTTTGGTCTATTTTGTACCTTGACATTCACCTTTGCTGATTTTTTACACGTAGAACTCCTTTTATTTTTAGTACTTGCTTTTTCATTTCTTTTTTCTTGCAATCCGTTTCCGATTTTAGGCTGATGCGATCTATCTCGTAATCGTCTCGTGTCTCCACAGGTCGTAGAGATTTGTTTCTCAACAGGACTTCCAGCCTTTTGCAACCATGTGTCGTTCTTATCTCCATCTGCACCATCTCTTTTACGTTTCGGTGTTCCAAGACTAGGTTGTGGATCCTCCTTTATATTTAAATTTGACGAGAAGTAATCCGTTATTCTCCACGTTTTCGGGCTAGTAAATCCTTTCTTGGTTCGAATATTATAAGGGGAAATTCTTTGATTTGGGGTAGTATAATTGTAGTATAATAATACACAAATGGTAATTACCATTAGAAATTCATTTATTTTAATTCAAGTTATCAAAATCACAGTTAAGGTTGGGAATCTGGTATTCATTTGACATTCGATGTAGCTTTGGGGTTCTATTTATACCTTTTAGATGCCACGCCCACCACCTCTTAAGCATCGTTTTTCCCTACGGGAGTTATCCCAATAATTTAACGTCTCTGGCTGGAGTTCGATGGATCCAATGCGCTACGGCTCTTGGTTGAACAGTACTTAGAATTAACGATATAAGGGGCTAAATGGGAAACTTCAACATCTTTTTCGACGATTTTCTCAAAAACTAGGGCGCGTTAGGACAAAAGCTCGTACCTAGGTACTCAGGGGAGGTCCCTTTATAACATACATATATAAGACCCATCAAAATCCGTGTCGGACAATTCTGGTGTTCCCCTTGTAAGTGACTCAAGTGGGGATGATGGCATTCACTAAAGATCTTCTGGCGTATTATAGCCCCAACCAGGTGGGCATAAGTCTCGGTGAACAACACGGAGTGATTCACTTGTGGATGGTGAGCGGTCACTAAAGATCTTCTGGCGTATTATAGCCCCAGCCAGGTGGGCATAAGTCTCAGTGAACAACACGGAGCGATTCACGTGTGGATGGTGAGCGTTCACTAAAGATCTTCTGGCGTATTATAGCCCCAACCAGGTGGGCATACATCAAAACCCCCAAGGGCCAAACGTCATCGGAAGGTGCGGCGCGAAGATGTTGGGTACACCACGTACCCGGCAAAATGTCACCATCGCAAGTCTTAAGCTCATACGTATCGGACGACAACCGTCTACTTATTCGAAAACGCCTAATAAACTTGTCCGCGAGTTTCGGTGAGACATACTTGTACCCATCACACAATACAAAATTCTTACGACAAACCATTTGGCCAGATACATAGTTTACGGGACGGCATCTAAGATCATAACGTTGCTTCGCGCGTTCATAAGCGGCTTGAAGACGAGCCTTAATATCTCTATACAAAAAAAAAAAAATGCACGCTACGCTCCAACACAGCGTCGGAATTCCTTGTGAATTCGATGCGATCCTCGTCAGAGCTATTGGGGAATTCCATATTACGTTCGCCCGGAACTGTAATCTCCCGACTGAAATTAACAAAGTTGGGAGTAAAACCGGTAATATCGTGCCTTGCAGTGCGAATAGCACACGACACCTTTGGAAACAACAAGTCCCAATCTGGCTGATAGTCAGAAACATACGATATTAGCATGGTCTCTAGGACCCTATTTACCCGTTCGTCGGGGTTCGCCTGACGATGGTAATACGATGTATACGCAGCTCTAACCTTATAGGTACGCATAAGCTGTTGGTACTCTCTTGAACGAAATTGGACTCCATTATCCGAAAGGATAGTACGAGGAACATCAAAAATGAAGAAAACGTTATCCTCGAGAAGACGGACAATAGATGCAGCGGAAGTCTTTCGTAACGCAAAAGTTAAAGTAAACTTACTGAAGCAATCAGCTACAAAAAGAATGTAACTAAACCCTCTTTTAGTTAGCGACAAAGGGCCGACAACATCAACGCTCAATACTTCCCACGGTTTATCTATACGAGTATGACCGCCCATGGTTTACGCTGTTCGGGTTTAGCCTTGATACAAGTTAGACACTGCCTAACATACTTCATAACATCACACGACATCTTAGGCCAATAATGGTTTTGCGAAACGGCCGAGAGTTTTATGTATTCCTAGATGACTTAGAAGCACAACAAAAATTGTAAACCAGTTGTCAAAAATGTTTATGTCTCTTATATCTTTCCAAGTATCATTAAAATCTTCCCTAATACCATTGTGGTTTCTCTCAACATTAAGTTTTGCAATCTCCTCTCCTCGTTATCTATTTTTCTCTAAGGCATTCGTTGAAAATCCCGATGTTCCTTGCTTACGTTCACTTGCCAGAACATCTTCTCAATATCCACTATAAAGGTTACATTGTGTTTTCTAAATCTCAGTAAGATTGAAAATAATTTACTTTGAATGATGGGACCAACTAAATCTCAATAGGATTGAAAATAATTCACTCCGAATGGTGGGACCAACTAAAAGGACATAGTTTAAGGACAAGTAACTAGTAGTTGGTAAGGACGCGTCGAAAACTACTTTGACTTTCGTTGTAGAGCTAGACGCCTTAAATACCGGATGATGTGGAATATAGTATTCCGCTTTGTTTGTGCGTTCGTTAATTTCCGCTGTTAAGTTACCTACGCGCTTCATATGTCCTAACGTTTCGTATTCTGACATAAAATTCGATTAATCGTCTTTTAAGTTCTCGTTTCGACCAAATCTTAATTCGAGTCGTTGAAACCGTGATAAGGCATCTTTCAAATTATCTCCTAGTAGCTCTTTGTTATCGGCAAAGGGAAGAGCCACCGTATATCGTCCTGTTTCATCGCGAATAGCATTTTGTATGAAATGATTTTCACATCGTGCTTCGTTCGTACAGAATATTTTATCTTCCGAGTAATCATCAAATTACCAAAACCGTTCTAATTCTTTATGCAACTGTGAATTATCTTCAATACTCAAATGGCAAAATGACTTTGTCAAACCTTTCCAACTCAATCGTCCAGTGACTAACCATCCAAGTACGGGGTCGCGTAAGATAGGTTTATTCCTACCTAATATGATTTTTCTGTTATCGATTAATTCAAAAATATTTCCGCGCCGATTAACATATCAATATCTTCGGGTTTATAAAATTCTGGATCCGCTAAGTTAATACCTAGAAGTATATTTAGATGTTCAACATCTAAAGCAATCGTAGGTATTCGTTCAGTAATTTCGTCTACGATTAAGAAAGTTAAAAACGCGTGATAATCTTTATGAATAGAATTAATAGTTAAATCTATTTGTCTATTCACCGTTGAAGTTGTACCGTTTACTCCAGCTATCGTTATTGGATCTATACCGTGATATCTGCTACCTATTTTGTGGAATAGTTTGGTCGTAATATAATTGCTATCACTACCACTGTCTATCAGAGCCCGGGCCTGGATTAATTCTCCGCGACGATTTTTTATGTGAACTACTGCTATAGACAAAAGTACGTAATTTCCCTTCTTAAATGAATTTGAAGCAACAGTTATAGGCTGCTGCGCATCGCTGACATGTAAAAGGGTATGATGGCGTTTTTGGCATTTAAAACAACTGCGAGTAGATTTGCATTGTTGTGCTGTGTGTCGTGGGCCTAAAAAGATCTTTGATAATCTTTAATCGTTCTTCTGGGGTTTTCTTTAAAAGATTCTGACATTGGTATATTGAATGTGATTTAGAACAATGAATACAATTTAATTTTTGAGAAGCGAGATTAGCGATAGTTTTTGGGTTTTGAGTTCACTTCAGAATTGTGTTATTGTTTGTAATCGATTCCAGTACTTGACATCTATCTTTTAAGAAGCTTAGTAATTCTGAAATGGTTGGTAAATTACTTCCCTTGGAATATTGTTCCCACAACTTTCTAGTGTTATGATAAAATTTGCTTGTTAATATATATATATTAATGGAATGTCCCAGTGGTCAACTGGCAAGCCTAATCCCTCCAGAGATCTAAAATATTTTAAGAACTCGTCTAATAAGTGCCGTAAAGCTCCAGAACACTCGCGTGGTAAGTTTTCTAATTCAAACGTTGATCGCATATGTGAATTAACTATGATTTTCTTATTCTTAAACCGCTCTTTCAATAACTCTAAAGCTACCTTGTAATTATGCGAAGAAATTTCTAATGCTTTAATAACTTCAGCAGCCCGGCCCTTTAACGACAACGATAAATACATAAATTTTTGAACGTCTTTTAATTTCGAGTTGCTGTCGACTAACGTGTTAAAAACATCGCGAAATTGAAACCAATTCTCATAATTGCCATCGAATTCCGGTAAATTTATTGTAGGGAGTCGTACATTACATTATTTAAATCCAGTGATTAGAGATTACTCACTTCGCTAAGTTGTACGTTTCTATCCGAGAATGACGCACTATCGCTAATGTTAATCGATTTTAATAATTCTTTACCTGAGGCTACTGCCTTATAATACATATTTTCAAATTCTTCACTTATCGTTTCATCATGAACGTTTTCTGAATCCGAATTTTCTATTTCATTTTGAACCGTTTCGTATTCGCTAAGTACCAGCTTGAGGTTTTCTAGTCTAAATTCTAGTTCCGTTATTTGCGATTCATCGAATTTCGCAATGAAATTCATAAATCTCGTTACCGAAGCTTTTAAGGCTCCACGCTTACGTACTAAATGTTGAAAAGACATCGCTGAAAGACTAACAAACAACAATGGTTACTCGCACAATCGCAAAGTCAAACTGACGTTACAATATCAGATAAGGATGGGGATAATAAAGGTACTCACGATGTGCTCACGATTTCCATATGTTGCACCGACCTTGAACTTCTACAGCGTTCGTTTTCATAAGACCATGTGGGCCATTTTCGTTCTTCGTACTCGTTGATTCGCCAAAAATATGCGACCCGAAGGACCAGAAATTATGTTGTATTCATTGTTCTAAATCGCATTCAATATACCAATGCCAGAATCTTTTAAAGAAAACCCCAGGAGAATGATTAAAGATAATCAAAGATCTTAAGGCGTGTACTAATTGTTTAGGTCCACGACACGCAGCACAACAATGCAAATCTACTCGCAGTTGTTTTAAATGCTAAAAACGCCATCATACCCTTTTACATGTCAGCGATGCGCAGCAGCCTATAACTGTTGCTTCACATTCATTTAAGAAGGGAAATTACGTACTTTTGTCTACAGCAGTAGTTCACATAAAAAATCGTCGCGGAGAATTAATCCAGGCCCGGGCTCTAATAGACAGTGGTAGTGATAGCAATTATATTACGACCAAACTATTCCACAAAATAGGTAGCAGATATCACGGTATAGACCCAATAACGATAGCTAGAGTAAACGGTACAACTTCAACGGTGAATAAACAAATAGATTTAACTATTAATTCTATTCATAAAGATTACCACGCATTTTTAACTTTCTTAATCGTAGACGGAATTACTGAACGAATACCTACGATCGCTTTAGATGTTGAGCATCTAAATATACCTCTAGATATTAACTTAGCGGATCCAGAATTTTATAAACCCGAAGATATTGATATGTTAATCGGCGCGGAAATATTGTTTGAATTAATCGATAACGGAAAAATCATATTAGGTAGGAGTAAACCTATCTTACGCGACTCCCTACTTGGATGGTTAGTCACTGGACGATTGAGTTCGAAAGGTTTGACAAAATCATTTTGCCATTTGAGTATTGAAGATAATTCACAGTTGCATAGAGAGTTAGACCGGTTTTGGAAATTTGATGATTACCAGGAAGGTAAAATATTCTGTACGAACGAAGCACGATGTGAAAATCATTTCATACAAAATGCTACTCGCGATGAAACAGGACGATATACGGTGGCTCTTCCCTTTGCCGATAACAAAGAGCTACTAGGAGATAATTTGAAAGATGCCTTATCACGGTTTTAACGACTCGAATTAAGATTTAGTCGAAACGAAAACTTAAAAGACGATTATTCGAATTTTATGTCAGAATACGAAACGTTAGGACATATGAAGCGCGTAGGTACTTAACAGCGGAAATTAACGACCGCACAAACAAAGCGGAATACTATATTCCACATCATCCGGTATTTAAGGCGTCTAGCTCTACAACGAAAGTCAAAGTAGTTTTCGACGCATCCTCACCAACTACTACGGGATTATCCTTAAGCAATGTCCTTTTAGTTGGTCCCACCATTCGGAGTGAATTATTTTCAATCCTATTGAGATTTAGAAAACAGAATGTAGCGGTTACTGAGAATGGACCAGCAAAGTTAAGTGCTGTATAAAGTAATGGACGCGAAGGAGTAGTAAGATTTCTCGGTAAATTGGACATTTGTAATTGAACAGGTTTCGGTGAATACTTAAAGCATACGATGCATGAACGAAAAATCCTCTTAACAGTGGATTTGCCAGAGATTGGCCAGAGACGTTGTCTTACAGCCGATAATGTAGCTTGTGCACCCGCATGAAAGTGTTTGTAATGCTCATAATGAATGATTGGTCGATTTAAAGGATGGTCCTTTGGTAATATAGTTTGATCTTTGGAGTCGTATAAGTATTTCAGCATTTCAGCATTTCAGCATTCTTAGCCTACCCCTACTCGAAGTAAACCTAGCTCATCAATGAACGGTGATAGACATTTTAGATTGCTTGTGTTAGATACTCCATTATAACGCTGTTGTTGTTTTGTTTTCTTTTAGATAGCAACTACAAAGTATTTTAAAAACTAGTGGACTGTTGTCATTTCGCTCCAACAGCTGTCGTCGTTGATCTTTAGGAACTACAATTTTTCACGCGTCGCAATCTTTGAAGAAATAATTGCGAGATGGTCTGACATACTTGCAGAGTCGATTGTTAATTATCTGGTAGGCCGGATATTTATTCGGCTCAGCGGTAACGCGACGACACATGTTAAGATACCATTTATCGGTAGTCGTGGGCTCGACGGAAATGTTATGTTATGTTACAACGGGAATAGATCGAGAGAGAGTATCCGGAACCACATGATCTTGCCCTTATGATGGGCAATATTGAAATCGTACTGCTGTAATCGCACGGACCAACGAGCAAATCGACCGCTAGAAGCGTTCAGCTTATTCAGCCAACACAATGAATAATGGCCGGTAACGACGGTAAAAGTAGAATCCTCGACATATGGTCTCAATCTTTCGATCGCCCACAGGACAGCTAAGCATTCCTTCTCAGTCGTCGAATATTTACGCTCCTGAGGGATTAATGAGCGACTAAGATAACAGATAACTTTTTCGACACCTTGTATATTCTGCATAAGTACAGCACCCAAACAAAAATCCGAAGCTTTCGTCGGAACAGTAAATTTCTCCTTAAAATCGGGGCAGTACAAAACTGGTGCGGTCCCAACGGAAAACCTTATTCTTGCGTAGAAGACTAGTAAGAAGCCCAAAAAAGGTAGCAAAAGTCGGAATGAAACGACGGTACCACGGAGCCATTCCAACCAATCTACAAACCTCAGAAACATTTTTCGGTGTTGGTATCCGCAAGATAGCTTGAATCTTGTCAGAGTCCACCAAAAGACCGTTTATATTAACGACGTAACCGAGACAACAAAGTTCGTCTCGACAAAACTTACACTTATCGCGACTCAAAGTTAGACCAGCCTTCTCGATACGGACTAATACTTCGTAAAAGACTGCAAGGTGTTGTTAAAAAATCTGAGTAACTATAATAACGTCATAGAAATAAACAAAAACGTGGGGTTTCATCTCTGGACCAAGAACTTGATCGATGAAACGTTGCCAGATAGCGGGTGCGTTATGCAAACCAAACAATATGCGACGAAACTGAAATAACCCACGGTTCGGTACGGTAAAGACGGTATATTGCTTAGACGATTCAGCGACCGGGATTTGCCAATACGCCGACTTGATATCTAGCGACGTCAAATACTTGGCGTCACGAGGTTTATGAAGTGTATTCGTTACATACGGTAACGGATACGCGTCGCGTTCGGTAACGTGATTGAGCTTACGATAATCGACGCAAAAACGGTAAGTTTTGTCTTTCTTGGGAACCAACAGGATCGGGGATGAACCTGAGCATCTTGTCTAACTCACAATCGACGACGTTCTGTAACGCGGGAGAAATACGATAGCAACGTTGTTTAATCGGGCTACTATTGGTTACGATTCGATGTTCCACTTGAGATGCACAACCTAACTTATTCTCACGGTCTTTCGGGAAAGGTTGATCAACCAATAACTCCAAACGTGCAGTTTGTTGCGTTGGAAGATGCGCCAAATGTTCCACACCATCCACGACAACACCAGCCGAAAATACTCATTCGGCCCTACGGAGATCAGGCACAATACCTACAATTCTCCAAAAATCCAAACCAAGAATAAGCAAATGCAATAAGTCCGGTACAACCAAAATATCAAAAACTTTTTCCCGATCACGTAAACGGATTGGTACTTAACTTCACCTAAAGAAGAACATCTCGCGCCATTCGCGATGGTACACGTCGATAACTTAAGTTTCAAGCAAGCTCCTAAATGCTGTAAAATCTCCCATACAGGTCTACCTACGATTGTGCGTGACGCTTCAGAATCTAATAAGGCTATAAAGGTACGGCCAAAAATACTAACAGAAAGCTATGGACATTCGTCGTCCATAGCATTCGCAAAGACAAAATCGAACTGAGCACGGTATTTCGAATCGACCGACGAAGTGTCAGAACGAACTAGCCGGTCGCCTAGTGCGCTCGTTTTCGTTTTCCCGAACAATTCGGGCAACTATACACGGTCACGCCAGGTCTACCACAACGATTACAATGCCTACGACGATTCTGTTGACATTGAGCAGAACGATGACCAAAACGCTGGCAATTCCAGCACTTGATGCTCGCGTTCGAAGAAGCAGGAGTCTCAGCGAAAGTAGGTGCTCTAACAGGACGCAACAACTCTTCCTGAACGGTACTACAACTTAGAGACGATACGGAATTCTTATTAACGTACGCGAGATCAGGTTCCATAACCTTATTACGACTAGGCGGCGGGCGATCAGCGTCAGAAGAAACACGACTGGACTCAAGTTTACGATCATATTGTAGTAGTTGATTAACCGAAATCACGCCCGACAACGCAAATTCTCGTCAACACTCGTGTCAGACAAAGGTGGATCGGCATCGGTAGTAGGTTGCGAACGATTCGCACGACCTATCGTGAACGCAATACGAGTCGAAATTCGGTTAAACAAAGTAGAAGACCTCAGACAATCAAAGTCCACTGCGCTGCTCCAATAAAATTGCTTCAAGGTCTTCCTCGAAAGAGAAGGGATATTCGGGGAGTGCAAACGGAACGCTTGACCCTAAATGACGTAACTCACGCAAAGTTCAACGCATGGTGCCTACGGACGCAGTCTCAGTAACGCCTTTTATTTGCAACTCATATTCTAATTCGGAGGGAGTCAGAAAAGAAATATTAACTTTCGAATCCAAGGGGTAAGGGTTGGTGACTAAGAACAACAAAATGCGCAAAATACTTCAAAATACCGAACTTCGAGGCTGTTATGTGGTAACTGAACGGAAGGAAGACACAAATGAAATAAAAAAGGAGACTGGAGCGGGTCCCGATTTATTTATACAGGTGTAAGGGGGCGCCATCACGTTACGGCCTCTTCACCCGGAACTCCCGAACGTAGAAGGGAGAGGAGAGCAAGTGCTCACCGACTATATAATAACTTACGTTTAAATGAATAATGAAATAAAAAAATACAAAGACAGAAGAAAGAGAAGAAAAAAAAATCGTCGGGCGCCAAAATTCTCCAACATCGTTTATTTAAGTTTAGATAATAAAAAAGAAAACGTAGCAAAACAAGATTAAATAAACCTAAACTCGAACTATCTACTAATTTGAAATTATAAACTGTTAAAAAGTGAAATAAAATTTAGAAAAGAAAACCCGAATGTCGATGACGTCGGCGCGGTTCGTGTACATATACAGCTCCCGCAATTTAAGTTGGCGACGGGTGGGAGTGAGTTCGCGCAGATAGAGGAGGGATAGATTGCCTATCATTCGTTTTTTCCTACGGAACTCATATTGATACGACAATGGTAATTCCTATGCACTATTTGAATCAGACAGGTGGGAGGTACGTGCCCTAAATACGTTTACGGCGCATCCCCACCGCTCGCCAAAATATATTGCGAGAGCTGTATCTTACAAACATTAATAGTAATATCTAAATTTCTCTTAGCGTACTTAAACTATTAAAAAAACGTAGTTTCGAATGAAATTAGGAGTTAAATTCACAATTACTGAAAACGTAGGTGGAGCTGGGCTTCCCACGAGGTACTAAGCTGTGTGTTGTTGTTGTCGTCCATGGATTGTAGGCCGCAACGTGAAGCTCCTCAATCAGTAGTCTCGGGCCAGTGCTGGTCCGCCAAAAGCCGAAAGAAAAAAAGGCCACCAAATAACAGCACAGCCAGCAATCCCGGCGAAGTGCAGCAGGACATCCCAAAAACTCCTTCGGAAGTATACAAACAAGTAGGTAAGCGAGAAATACGGCGAGACGAAAAAAATAATAGTATAAAAAAAGAAAAGAAAACGAAAAGCCTAAAATAAAATCACCAATCAGGAAAACAGTACTATATTAACTCGAAACATACCTAAGATGTTGGGTGGCTAAGAGATATTCTCCCTCGCACGTGGTATAATACAGGTTATATCTCCCAGTCGGAATAAAACGGCAATCCTCAAAATCTCAAAATCTTCCTTCAACAAAACTAGCCGAATTTTCAATATCGGAATAATCTTCGGCGGATTCCTTTCCGACAAAATACAATTCTCCAAAATTAATCCAAATAGGAGGTTTCCAAAAAAATGTACGACTGAAATCTGCTATCTTCTCAACGAGAAACGGCGATCTCAAAGTAAACTTTCATAAATTAAACAAGAAGTTAAGAGAAATTAAAATAAAAGTTACAGATTCCGACAACAACATAAAGTTCGAGAACGTAGCGCTGTATGAAGCGCAAAAAGTGAATATCGAGACATATCGTAAATATAGGCGCGGTTAAAAATAACGTAACAGATTCTTTCCTATTCAAACTGGTAAAATAAAATTGACTCTAAAACAATAAACAAACACAACACACATACATTTTCAGAATTATTGTACAAAACGATTTCAATAATCAACTTAATTTAAAAGAAAAGATAATTCAAATTAAAAAAACTGAGCAAACAACACTGAAAATTTAAGTTCCAGACCGTTCAATATAGGAGGTATGTTTTTAAGTAAGCATCGTTTTGATATAAAAAGAACTTAAGTGCAAATTTATTTTTATAAGGACGTTCGTATCATATTCTACTTTCAAGAAAATTTCCACCAATTTTAAGGGCTTTATCATACAACAGGCTTCTGAATTCCATCTTCATAGAAATCTGCTTCCTGATTTGCGAACCACTGCAGCAGGGCCGTTTTGACGTCATCGTCATTGTCGTGGTGCTGATTCTTGGTTAGTCACACACGCCAGCACGGAAGCATTGGTTCGTGTTTACGTTCGTTTGTATGTATTTAAAGTGCCTCAGACAAATAAAATTCCCACCGATTGTGAAATACGCGGTGTGACGAATCACAATGCGTATTTCATGCAAAAACGTGAAAGCGGCCGAAATTCATCAGCAGATTAGTGTAAGATATGGAGAAAAAACTATGAGTGAGGGAATACTATGAAAATGGGTTAGAACATTTAAAGATGGTGGTGATTTGAATAAAGAAAACACTGGTTGATTTGAATGGACTGTAATTTTTATATATAGAACGCGGGGGTACGCACGTGGTCCCGTCTTCACTTTACGATTACAAGTTACAATACCTATCCCTTCTCTCCCCCTCTACCTGGTACTGCCAACCCCTTCGTGCCAGAGGTAAAATTTCCCCAACAACTATATTTACAATGATTAACAGATGGTTCTGCAAATATTTATAATTTAAATGTATACAGGCTGGCCCACCACCAGCGCCTCGGACTGTAGCTCCCATACTAATAATTTTTTTAAATCTTTTTTGATAAGATGATGTACGTTTATAATGGCCATAATTAGAAAATATTGTCGTTTATACAGGGTGCTCCAACAAAGCGCTAAGTATCAAAGTTATGTTTTTTAAATGGAACAATATACATTTTTTACTTTTTCGAATTGTATAGGAAATTAAAGGTAAGTTACTTCGATGTTCCATATACCTATCGTTAGCCGTTTTCGAAGTATTTGAGGATTTTCGGAAAAGTAAGATGTTTTGGAAATGGACATAACAGACAAACTAATTGAAATTTTCAAATCATGTTTTTAGCCTTGATTTGGTGTATCTTGGGCTACTTATTTTCAGGTATGTAATTTTACAATAATGTACAGGGTGATTCCATAGACCGGCTTTATTTGTCTCAATTTTAATAGTGTATAACTTTGTTATTTCAAATAGAACACCCTGTATATTTCCAGACTCGGAGAAAGGTTTTTCAATTCCTACCCAAACTGTATTAAATTTCCCTATACCTATCTCTTGTGATTTCGGAGATATTTGAAGATATTTTAAATTGTACCTAGATTGAAATTAAATCGAAGCTGCTGAATATGGAAATGCAATTGTTTTTTATTTCAACGATCTGAAAAAGTTGCTAATGAAATATATATGCCTTTAAATGATAAGTATTATAATAAATGTTCTACATGATCGCCATTTTCCTTTATGCATATACTAATTCTCTTCTTCTTCTAACCCTTCTTAACATTTCCGGGGTAATGGTAGCAAATGCATTTGTTATTCTGATTTTCATATCATCCGGCGTAGTTGGTGTCGGATTGTACACAATACTTTTTACATATCCCCATAAGAAAAAATCTATGCAAGTTAAATCGGGTGACCTGGGTGGCCATTTACAGGGTCCTTGTCTTCCAATCCACTTATTTGGGAACATTAAATTTAAATAGTTTCTAACATCTACGTGGAAATGTGCAGGAGCCCCGTCTAACTGCAGCCACATTTTGTCTCTTGTAAATAAGGGAACATCTTCTAAAAGAGTCCAGAAATCTCCTTGTAAAAATTGTAAAAGACGGCGCCCATTCAATCGTTCTTCAAAAAAGTAAGGTCCAACAACATAGTCACCAATAATTCCCGCATAGACGTTTAAACTCCGGCGATTTTGGTGATCAACTGTCTTAAATATGTGTGGATTTCTGTATTATAATAATGAAAATTATGTCTACATACTAATCCATTATTATGGAAGGTAGATTCATCAGTGAATAAAATATATTCAGAAAAATCCTCCTCTTCTCCAACACAATCCAGAGCCCACAAGCAAAATTCCAATCAATGGTCAAAGTCCATCCCATATAAATGTTGATGTATTTGGATATGATATGGGTGATACTTGTGTTTTTTATGATCCTCTGTACACTAGATCTACTTATATCGGTTTCTTGGGTAATCTTCCGTGAACTGGTACTAGGATTTTCAGCAATTGAACCAAACACTAGAAATTCATTTTCCTCGTTGTCAACGACTGATTTCCTTCTTTTTCGTTTAGAGTAGGAAGTATTACCTGTCTCTCGAAACCTTGCGAAAAGTCTTTCAAAAGCCCGCTTTTCAGGATGTCTTCGTTCAAGATACTTTTGCGCACAAACTCTGCCAGCCAAAAAACAATTTTCGTGACATTCACCTATGGTCAAAATCATATCCACTCGTTCTAGGATAGACAAATCCATTATTGTAAAAATATCTCAAATAAAAGAAAGTAACACTTCCATTATTTCACAAGTTCTTTTTAAATTTCTCTAATAGTAGTTATATACCATTATCAAAGAATAAAGTATACTAAACTAAAGTAAAATTGTGCTGACATTTAAAAGGTATGTCATTATGACAATTTAATTGCTGTATCTAGTAGTAGGCTGTTTTTTAACTGTGAGGAACGCAAAAATTATTAAAATATGTACGAAGGGGTTACAATTAATGAAAAATACAATACATAGCGTAAAATGGCGATCATGTAGAACATTTATTATAATACTTATCATTTAAAGGCATATGTGTTTCACTAACAACTTTTTCAGATCGTTGAAATAAAAAACAATTGCATTTCCATATTCAGCAGCTTCGATTTAATTTTAATCTAGGTAAAATTTAAAATATCTCCGAAATCACAAGAGATAGGTATAGGGAAACCTAATACAGTTTGGGTAGGAATTGAAAAACCTTTCTCCGAGTCTGAAAATATACAGGGTGTTCCATTTGAAATAACAAAGTTATACAGTATTAAAGTTGAGACAAATAAAGCCGGTCTATGGAATCATCCTGTACATTATTGTAAAATTACATACCTGAAAATAAGTAGCCCAAGATATACCAAATCAAGGCTAAAAACATGATTTGAAAATTTCAATTAGTTTGTCTGTTATGTCCATTTTCAAATCATCTTACTTTTTCGAAAATCCTCAAATACTTCGAAAACGGCTAACGATAGGTATATGGAACATCGAAGTAACTTACCTTTATTTTTCCTATACAATTCGAAAAAGTAAAAAATGTATATTGTTCCATTTAAAAAAACATAACTTTGATACTTAGCGCTTTGTTGGAGCACCCTGTATAAACGACAATATTTTCTAATTATGGCCATTATAAACGTGCACCATCTTATCAAAAAGATTTAAAGAAAAATTATTAGTTTGGGAGCTACAGTCCGAGGCGCTGGTGGTGGGCCAGCCTGTATATATATATATATATTTCGTGACCTTTCATAATAAGGTCAATAAAACAAGGCTGGTTTGAACGATAGTTATATTTTCAGAACGTTTACAAACGTTTTCGGAATACCTTCTTCAGTGAAAATATAACTAGATAAATATATAAACAAACATTTGTTTTTTATTTGGGAACTATCCTAGTCATTAGTTATTTTGTTGATAGTTCCCAAATAGAAAACAAATGTTTGTTTATATATTTATCTAGTTATATTTTCACTGAAGAAGGTATTCCGAAAACGTTTGTAAACGTTCTGAAAATATAGCTATCGTTCAAACCAGCCTTGTTTTATTGACCTATTAGTGGTAGAGATCTATCATATAAGATAAATATTTATAATGAGAAGCGCAGTGGGCGACCGTCAGTCGTTACTCAAGACAGTACAGAAAGTTGATACGAAAGGTCGAGAAAACAGACGATTTACGATTTCGTCATTATCTGATAAATTTCCGCAAGTTTTAAAGAATGTACGGGAAATGCTGACTAGGGTGCACAAAACCGAATTTGATTACCCTCCGTATAGTCCTGACCTAGCGTCCAGTGACTACCACTGTAGAAGTTGTCATTAATATTATTCTCTACTTTTAAATTTCTCTTAGAATTAAATAAATAATATTATTTTTTAATAAGAATTGCTGAATATATTACTTAATGTAACTTTTTTAAGATAATTAAAATATTTTATCAAAGTACTGTGAAAGCTCCTCTCGCGAACAGCTCTAATAAGCGGACATCCCTCGTAACTGGACAAATTTTCTATACACAAGTATTTTGTTACGTTTTTAGTACAAATTACTATCCGATAAGCGGACGGACGGACGGACGGACGCGGACACTATATTTCTATATATTTCGTACAAAACGCAGTCAACCCACTGATTCCCTTTTTTACAAGCCATTATGCTCAGTGTATGTGATGCCTATTTTGCCCTTGCTGTTTTTACTCTTTCTGAATCAGTCACAACTTGTATGTCGTAACGGTACGTACATATTAGAATGACACCACGAAAAAATATATTTTCGTTGAACGAAAAAATTTAAATAATCAACACGCTGGATAAAGTAAAGTTGTCAGTTTGTGAACTAGCGAATAGGTAAAGACGGTATTTTATTTAGGAAAAATAAACAATAAATAAAATCGGAAAAACACAAGCTGCAGATATTTCAAAAAATAAATAAAATATATATCGCAAATGGCAGTCTGGTATAAATATTCAGCATAAGAAAGGTTTTCTTAAGCCTGAGGTTCTCGTATAGACAAAATGTGTTTTGATTGATTCGTAAAGGCTAGAGGCCAGAACATTTCCATTTCTGAACCGATAGTAAAGGCCAAGGCAAGAGAAATAGCTCAGCAAATGGAATACCCTCCATTTTCTGCGTCAGATGGATGGCTCTAAAAATGGTGTAGAGAACATAACATTATTTTCAAACGTATGGTTGGCGAAGCTTTAGATGTAATTCAGGTAGACGTTGATCAGTTTAAGGCAAAGCTTCCATCTATCTTGCGTGGATATCTACTAGAGGATATTTACAGTGCTGATGAAAGTGAGTTATTCTTCCGGGCCTTACCTGATAAAACTTTCGTCTTGAAATCTAAAAATGTATTGGTAGTAAGCTGTCAAAGGAAAGACTCACTATTTTGTTTTGTGTAAACATGGCATGGGAAAAAGAGATGTTGTTAGCATTGAAGCAGTCCCCATTGAATGTTACGACATAGAAATTCAATGAGAAAATGAAAATGACACTCTGGAAGTAAACGATTCAGAAGACGAAGAGGACGAAGTGAATGACCAAGCCCTTCATTCGATAAAATCATACGACGAGGTAACGAAGCAAATTGCTGGTTTGAAACGCCTTGCAAAAGATGACTATAGCATTTCAACATTTGAACAGATTAGAATCATTTTGAAAATCATTAGTTGAAATGGAAGCAAGCCAAGTTTCAACAGACGAAAATTTATAAGTATTTTCAACCCATATAAATTTATTTTTAAACTTTTAATATATACATATGTATATGTATAATTGTACATATATGTAAGTACATACAGTTCGGTATTAGACGCGTACGAAACAGGACGTGCTATTTTGACGAATTTATTATGTTTCATAAGTGTAGTTATAGTATAGGGATCCACATGTAACTTCCTTCATCCTTTTTCCTTTTTGTTTTCGATACCTTTTTCTTTTGCAAAAGTTCTATTACTCCTTCTTTACCCTTCTTTTTGCTTGCCTTTGTTTATAAGTGTGAGTGTTCACATTTGGTGAGTTTTTTAAGTTCTATTTCTTTATGTACTAAAATGAAGTCCGGACAATACGGAAAAGGTGGTAAAAAACAGACAAGCAATTGTGAAAGCGCGAATTATACCAAGCTTCTTCTCAAAAAGAAAGGAATAAATAATTACGATCAAAACCCCGAAAATAATGAGGGAACAAATAGTAACGAAAATTCCGAAGGTGACCATAATGATAACATAAATATGAATGTTGATGACAATGTAAATGAGAATCGTTTATTTGAAAACAATTTTGAAATGAAATTTGTTTACACAGGGGACCTTTTTATGCGTATATAGAACATCATGTCAAAAATATAGGACGTTTGCATGAAATGGAAATCGGGCGTATGCTTCATGAAGAATTAGGTTTAAAATCCGCAATTAAAGAAATCTCTCGTACAGGCTTAAATCGTATTAAAATTGAAATGAGAACTTTGAAAGATGTAATTGATTTAGTTAACAATCCGAAGTTGAAAACATTAAACTTACACTGTTTTGTACCGACACATTTAACAGAGGTATGAGGGGTGATTAGATACGTAGATACTACTATACCCGAAGATAAACTGCTTCACTCAATTGAAGGTGAGGGAATCGTTAAAGAGGTTAAAAGAACAGTCAGGAGAGTGGTTTAAGAGGATAAAACAATACAATTAATACCTCGGCAGACTGTTATTGTAACATTTTATGGTAACACATTGCCACCCTACGTATTCATCAATAGTTGTCGCAGATCAGTCGACATTTATATGAGTTACGTTACTCAATGTTACAAATGCCTTAGATTTGGGCATATAGCAAAAATGTGTAAGAGTAAAGACAAGCGCTGTAGAAATTGTGGGGAGTCGCATGAGGGAGAATACACATCAGTTACCAAGTGTGTCCATTGTAAAAAAAGCTATGTGAAAAATATATTACTGAAAAGAATATCAAACAAATAATAAAGTATTACCTACAGGGAAGCAAAAACATGGTCAATAATCCTGATTCCTTTGCGAATAGACTGAGCAGAAATCGCATTGAGCCGTTACTTAATTTGGATAATGTAAAGGACTTCCCAACTCTACAATCTAGTCAGATACGTAAAGCTAATTTTATCAAGTATAGAACTGAAGGGAACAGCGATATAAACAATAAAAAACGAAAAATTATTTCCCCTACTATTAATATCGCTCAGCCCTTCTTTCCAAAAGAAGGTGAACAAACTGAGAAATCTACATTTTTTAATAAAGAAATTAATCGAGAATCACCATTTACACACAAAACTACCAGTTTAGTACAGAATATTGCCAAATTTATCAAGTCCATTGTTACGAATACGGAGTATATATTTGATAAGAATGTTATAAAAAATGATTTAGAGAAAATTGTTGGTGTAGAAATTAATAGAGAGGTCAATAGTAACCACACCAGTGGGAAATAAGTATTACCGTTTATATTATTATTAAGTCAACTTGAAGAACTTTTTTATTATCTTCATGGCTAAACAACTTACAATATTTCAGTGGAATAGTAGATCAATCAACGCAAATAAATATAGTTTAGATAATTATCTAAGTACACATGATGTTGACGTAATTTCATTGGCAGAAACATGGTTGAAGGAAAATCAAACTTTCTTCATAAAAGGATTTCAATGTATACGACAGGACAGATACGACGGTTAGGCCGGGATAGCTATTCTGGTTTCTAATCGTTTAAACTTCACTAAAATTGAGCTTTGCGACAATTATAACCAAGGAATCATGGCTTGCGCTATTCAAATTGAACTTAGCACACCGATTGATATAATGGTTATTTATAAACCACCATCTGTGCCTGCTTCCTTCTTGTTCCAACAATGCAATAATAGTAACTGTATCACCTTTTACCATGTCGGAATTAGAAAGGATCCTTAAAGGTAGGGTAAACACATTCCCAGACCATGATAATATTCTATACCCTATGATAAAAAATCTTCCAAACAACGCCAAAGGGTTTCTATTAAATATGTTTAATAAGATCTATATCCAAGGTCAAGAGGTGGAAGAACTCAAAATAGGCATAGTGGTACCGATCGCTAAAGCGACTTACATACATCGAGAGGACTAGCACAGGGATCCGTTCTAAGTCCACTCTTATTTAATGTTTATACGAGAGATTTATTCATCCCAGAAGTAGAAATTCTGCAATACGTAGATGACATTGTGATATACACGGAACAATCCACCTACTACAAAAGCATTGAAATGTTGGACAAGGCAATGAACTTATTTACAAAATGGTGTGAAATGAAAGATTTGGAATTGTCAACCCAAAAATGCAATTTACAGTTCTTTACTAGACATAGAACACCAAACACAGCTTACATCAGGTTGGCGGATAAAGATATACCTGTTACTAAAACAACTAGCTACCTCGGTATGTTGTTGGATAGTCAATTGAAATGGAGGCCGTATATTACAAAAATAATTGAGAAATGTGGCAAGGCGAACAACATCGTAAAGCGAATCAGTAAGGCCTCCTTTGGGGCTGATTTCCATACCACTAGACTAATCTATAGGGCCACGGTAAGGGCACATTTGGACTATATATGTATTTTCTACGGATCCGCGTGTAAATCATTACTTAGTAAACTAGATGTGGTTAATAATAATGCCTTACGAATATGCTTAGGAGCTATGAGAACTACACCAGTACATGTACTGTATGCAGTAGCACATGAACCACCATTACAACTTCGACGTGAATACTTTTTCGATAAATTTATACTGCAAAGTAAATCAAGAGAAAACAAGGCATTTTTGGATAGAATCTCTACGCTAAATCGACAAAATGACAAAGTATTGGAACAACAAAGCATCTCCACCGCTTACAGCTTTTAAATTTAAATTCAATATTCAAATTGAATATTGTTTATCAACCGATTGTGCATTTTAATGATGTACTTGAAGAATGTTCCTGTATATAGTTCATATATTTCGTTTATTCATAATTTTTGATATGAGAAGAAGAATGAAAAAAACATATGGTGCGTTTTGAATGGAAGAAAAAGAAATGTCCCGTGACGAGACTCGAACCACCGATCTTGTGAGTATCGCACCAAAACGTTATCGAGTAGGCCGCGAGTCAAGTTAACAATCGCATTATATCTAGTGGGTTTAAATGGTAAGTAAAACTTCAACATCGATTATCTCGGTAATTTATGAACGTTGCGTCGAACTACTCCAAAATATTCATTTTAAGGTCCAAATTACACGTACCATAAATATCAAAAATTACAAAAATCCGATTACCTTACCTTCTCCTTGTAAGAGTGGGCGCTTATGAGAGCTTTCACTGTATTTGAATAAAAAAAAAGTATCTTAACAAAGATCAATGAATTTGATCACAATCAGCTGAAATATTCATTATTAGCATAAATTAAGATCAAAACGCAATTTGCATGCGCAATCTTATTTAGAGGTCCGCCTCTGATTCTACGATGGGCGAAGTAATGGGGACAACTTTCGAACGAAGATTAGAAGAAGTGGTCTTATTTGGAGAGAACTTATTCAGGGTTGTGCTGTATCTTAGAAAAATACAATTAGCCGTAAGACCTTTCTAAATTAAATACATTTATTAATTCAGTGATTGAACCTAACTAACTACTAAATGAAATTAAAACAATCGAAACTTACCAACCTCAAAATAAATTACCTTTTGTACCCAAAATTAAATGTACTAATGTTTGAAAGAACGATTGAAGTAATCATATATATTGAACGAAATCGAATAGTGTTCACAAGGAGCCTGAGTATTAGATCAGAGAAATACAAATACAAGAATTATTCATAAACCCTGACAACTATACGAAATATAAGAAATATTAAGAAACAACATACAGGCACAAACATAAACACAAGAAGAAATCAAGAGGAAAACAAAAAACAAGAAATAAAAACACCAGGAAGACCTTCGGTACTAACAATCCGTGACAGCTAACAACCAATCTCCCGAACTAATAATAAAATTAGGTTCGTTACCGGGCAGTTAACAAGTAACCGTGCAAAAGCTTACAAAGTAAGCACAATTTGCATATGCCAGTAATCCTGTAGGAAATTTTGACTATGTCTATGGCAAAATGCAATTGCAGACTAATTAGTTTTGTCCTTATTAGGACTGCTCAGTACAAACTTAATTTGATTATTAGGTCGTTTATAGAGAGTCCTCTACATTTTATTGTATTAAAATTTTGCGTCTCGAAAATAGTTCCCTATTTTCTTTCGTATGTACGCGATGTAACCGGGTATGCCAATATTTCTCCTGCTCGGGAGATGGGGTGATTATTATGACCATATCCATCTCACTGAGATATCGACGTATCACCTGTAAATTTTTATCGCAGAACGATATACTGTGCTGACGAGTCCTAATAAGGACGAAACTAATTAGTTTGCAGTTGCGTTTTGCGATTGACATAGTCAAAATTTCCTACAGGACTATTGGCGTGTGCAAATTGTGCTTACTTTGTAAGCTTTTGCACGGTTACTTGTTAACTGCCCATTAACTAACCTAATTTTATTATCAGGTCGTTTATAGAGAGTCCTCTACATTTTATTTTATTAAAATTTTGGCTCTCGAAAATAGTTCCCTAATTTCCCGAGGCTAAGATAGAGAACCCAAGACGTAACTACACTTATAGTATATATATATATATATATATATATATATATATATAGTATATACGGATTATATATGTATATGTCTAGTTAATAAAAGTATTGAAAAAGCTTTTCCAACATATTTGTTTTGATCGAATTCAATATACACTGGCTATTCCAGTTGTCACATAGACCTATTGCCATTATGAACCGCATGCATATAGGGATGAGGACCTATCATTCATCATTTTTCTGATCATGATCATATTTAGAACTTAGTTTACATAACTTCATCGAAACATAAAACTGTTATCCCCTAATGATTGCTTTTTAATTTACCTGCTACTTCCATAACTATCTTCACAATTCGATTTTGTAGGTTCATATTTGCTGTCTGTGCGTGGAATGTCGATAATCTCGGTAACGGATAGTGTAGGGTTTTTCCTTGAGTAAACAACACATTTTACCAAAATACCTCAATTTAAGCCCGTGATAAGTGCTTATACGTCCTACGAGTTTTACGTTTATTCTTTAATGCTTTCACTTTCTCATCTCTTTGCAAAATAAAAAATATTTATTCCTTTTTTAATTTTTTCTATTCTGCATTCATTAATATTGCTTTCATGCGATCTACAAACTCCTCTTGTTTAAAGTCTTGCTATAAATTCTTTTAAATTCACGATCAAAAACATTCTTACGATTGTACTGCTTCACCCCTTCCTTTTTTAAGTGAGGACCTTTGGGAAAAGTAAAAGCCACAACATATTCTCCGCTTTCTTTCGGTTTGTTTGAATTACCATTGTATATGGTAACACTGCAAATACTTCCTGCAGGCATCTGATGAACAAAGTTCTATAAAATTACAATTGTTTGATTAATAAAATTCTTTTACCTTCGTTTACTGATTTATAATGAAAAGTTGCTAATAATAAGGACTGATATTATTTGGTTATGCTCGCTAGCTTAGCTTACCAGCAGTTTATAAGTTTACCTTGTCTATGATTTATGCAACTCTTACCTTACGGACAACATATAATACAACACCCCATTTTATCCTGGATAGCTGTATATTCATGTACTGTATTATTTTATGCTTATAAAATACTTTAACAGCGCAAGTTATAAAATGAATATCAAACTGACATCGCATTTAACGTACACATTGAATCTCTCATTACTTTTGATACTATTCAAAACGTTGTGTTCTCAGATTGATTATATTTAACAGCTCAACATTTCTTGTAGTTGCAACAAAATTCCAAAATATGTAATAAAAAAATTAGTTGTTTCGCTTTTAATCTTTAACTCTTTTACAGGATCTCATACATAAATTACGTACCACGCAGCAGGAGTTAACTAATAATAAAAATTCCTGGCCACCATGGTTAAGTAAGACACTCACATCTCTTAAAGAAGTAGCCAATAGAAGAGATCTTGGAAATCCACAACAAGTTACACACACAACACCTACGTTTGTTTCTCATCTAAATACTATTAGACGAGATACCGCTGCAATTAAAACAGAAAATTATTCCTTGCCTATCAGACGTGAATCTGCACCCATTATGAAGGATTCACAAAGTTGTAACAATCTTAAAACTCAAAATTAAAATTGGTGTAACCTCTTTTTTAACAATTCTTAATATATACATTTCACATTCTTGTTTCTAGCTTTCCTTTATTGTATCTATGTATTTTATTTACTGTTATTTAATAACATCTACTTAGAAAGCAGTTACATTGAACAGAATACAATATTTACTTTTATGATTATTTTCAATAAATGCAAAACTTAAACACGCATAGTCTTATGTATCAAAATTGTTGGCCATACCGGATTGTACTACCTGTGCCATGATTTTGTGTCTTTGTTTAAAGGTTAAAACGAAATATTTGAATAAACAAAATATTTATTTTGTCTATTCAAATATTTCCTTACAATTAATATTGCGACCAAATCATATGAGTCAAAATAATATAGGACTACACCCATTAGAAAGTCATATCAGTAGTACCGGACAAATGAATCAGTACCTCGAAAGAGTTTCTCAATATAGTGAAGACAACGTTCATACCTGTAGAAAATAAGACAACCATATTATCGTATAAAAAGATGTTTGAATGGTCGCTGATGGTAGGTGAGACACTTGAATCGTATTTTCATGAAAATGTAACGTTAGATAAGGGTTCAGGATTAGAATTAAAGAAAGTAAAGTATCACTACTATAGGACTATGGTCCCAGACATTATGTGATAATCTGACAATGTTTGCATTTCCACATGCCAAAGTTGCTAGTTACCATGATCTATATGAGTAGCAATATATCGAGCAATATATATAAAGCGATTGGAATAAGGTTCAACTGCCACAGATACCTGAAAGTACCCATTAAGGAATCGGAATAACTGAAAAATGAGGTAAGTACTCACAATCAGATGAAATTCCTAAATTCCCGAGGAATACTCAGGAGGTATGGGCGCGTTTATAAATATTGCAAAAGTGATCACAATAGAAACAAAACCCAAAAAGACCAAAGTTGCTTTAAATATGACCGGTCAAAGGCAATACTAATTAATATACTTTCATGATGCTAATATAAATGTCAAAATGTTTAAGGCTTATGTTGATCTCGGGGGTCAATGTGTAATGATAATGAAACAACGTGCGGAAGAACTAGGTTTAAAGTACCAATTCTTAGGAACTACAATCAATAACTAAAATATTTGAACATGGTTCCGTCTCAGCTATAAGTAAGTTGACAGTAAATTTATAGGTTTATCAAGCAATTGTCTTTATGTCTATATATGTATATTCTATTGCTAGCGAGACCAAGAATATGTTGTAACTGTAGAATGGGCTAGTAGCCTGAGGTCATTTAAAGGTAGCGAACAAAACAAAACATCTTGGAATGCTTGCACGTGTGTGCAGTGTCGAATTTCCCAGATTTTAAGATAAATTAGTAGGGGGTATGACAGATTTCCCGCCCACCGCTCACGAGGTAGTCAACCTCCGAGTATGTATGTTTGGAGGATAGGCTAATCTGTGCTGGGGAGTAGAGTTTTTCAAACGGTTGCCAAGAAAACGCAAAAATCATTAAAACTAGCCAAAATCGCATACCATTCTCGCTTCTTACGGGATTTAGGAGGTTTAAGCTTATGCAAAATCGACGTGCATAAGGCATACGATTTATTTAGGTTATTACAAAATGTGACCGAATAAATAACAAATAATTGAAAGTCTAATAAATTCCCTGACGCAAAATAACTTCGAAATTCGAGCACAAATTTTTCATTGAATTGCCAAAGTTTTGTTAAAAATTGATATTTTTGTTACTGGAAAAAATCAAATCGCCATAGAATTGGGTTCTTGAAGACGGCTCCAACGATTTTGATGAAATTTAGTACTTCGGGGACGAGAAATCGACCTAGTACGGTCCCGGTTCCGAGAAAATACATTTTGACCTGGTTTACACACAGTTCTGGTATTGCGGTATATGAAATTGGTTATCGAAAATGACTTTAGCAATTTTTATGCAATTTAGTATCAGGGGATTTTCGAGAACACAAAATTGATCTAGCATGGTCCCGGTCCCAGGAAAATTTTTTTGTCCCGCTTTTACGTATTTCTGCGATACATAAAATGTGTTATCGAAAATTACTTTCAAGATTTTGTTACAATTTAGTATCTGCGAGTTTTTGGGGACGAACAACCGATTTATCATGGTCCCGGTCTCGATTCAATCCATTTGGTCCAGGTTTTCACCAATTTCGGCCTAAACGTGGGTTAGCAACATTTTTTAACATCATGCAGCCAAGTGAAATTATAAGTAATTAAAACTTTACTACTAAACCATAGATGGCGCTGAAAGTAGTATGTTAATAAAAGAGAAATATCTACGAAAATTAGCAACGACATGTAAATTCGCATACTTTGTTTACAGTTACAAAAGTAATCGGAGCTGAGTTTTTTAATCAAAATAAAAAAACTTATACACAATTAGTTGGCGTTGCAAAAAGAAGGTATGTAAATGTCTACTTAAAATGTGTATTTCTTAAGAAAGATTTTGAGCTTGAATTTATTTATTTTTAAGTATTTAAATATAACTGTAAATATTAATTTTAATACTACTTTTATAAACTTTTAATATATATGTGCTACTATATATACTTGAAATATACAATATTAATTAAATGTCAATACACGGTTATAGTCCAATCCACGACTCCAAATTAGGACATTGTAGGTAATCGTAGAGTACGCCATAGTACACATTCTACAGACGATGAAAAATTCTCCGTGGCTGCACATTCACTAACCGTGCCGCTACTGCATCAGAATTTTCCGGTGGTCCAAGGAGATTCCTAAAGAAGCGTTCGCAGCGGTCATGTAATCATGGCGTCGACGTTGTGAAAAATGTTTACGGCTGCAGGGAGATTACGTCAAGAAATAACAGAAGTTTCACAGTTTTCGTGTTATTAGTTTGTGAGAAAGAAAAATTGTAGGTGCTACAACTTGAATCACCTTACATGCCCCTAAAAGATTGGAAAAATTTTATACTTTGGGGCAGAAATTTTTTCGATAAAATACATTCTTCGTCCAATTGCGTTCAAACTATATATATTTGCGATAGGCTTCTGCAGGTAAATTCCAGTCGCGTCTATTCCGATACCAATCAACACGTGTCAACCAGTAGATTCCAAATATGTCATAATCAACGCCCTAGCCCGAACCGCTACGGAGATATCGACGTTGGAAGTTTTCCTGCGCCCGATCGGGTTCGTTCCTATAAAAATCGACGCGTCTCGACCGACATATTCCAAATATGGGCTTACTTACGTCGTAATTGCACCCGTTCTGGAGACTTCGGCCTTAAAAGTTCTCCTGCGTTTGATCGCGTTTATTCTTAGACCAATCGAAGCGTCTAGACGAGTAGATTCAAAATATGACAATATTAATGCTGTTAGTCCAAGCGTTACAAAGACAGCGACGTTTAAAGTGCTCCTTTAACTCCGACTCTTTCTTATTTTCTGAAACATTTAGTATTGGAATTACAATACCAAACAAATTAAATAAATATTTTAATTTATCTTCGTATTTATTGCTGCAAGTTGTTACTACAGACAACCATACCATAGTTAAAAAAACACAAAACTTATAACACTAACACAAAAACTATACACATAAAATAAATCACTAGTCACTAAAAACAAACTCAAAATACTTATAAAATAGAAATGAAAAGCAAGAAAATTCATTCCTGTAGCAGTATAAGATTATGAAACGCTTCGCATATGCTTACCCCGTGTTAAACACAAATAATACTCAACATGTGACATGTGTGTCACATACTGACACATACTGACCTGTGACATGTGCTTGACATAGATGAGAAATATTTTGTTTAGCTTCAATCCAACCACAATCCAACAATATACGAAGCGCCCGAAGTGTTACGATCCAGAACTACAGGCTTCCATCTAAACTAACTCCTCTAATTTTACATTGAAATACGAAGGTATGGTGTTAGTCGACTAAAACTCTTTCGAACATATTTTAGCACTTTTGATTCATTTCGTGTCGCAATAGCGTATTCGGACTGTATCGAGCGAAAAATTCATTTTGTGAAAAGTTTATATTCACTCTTTCCCACTTTTGAAGCATTTCGGATAGGAATAGGGGTATTCGGAACGGTTCGTGCGAAAACTTCATGTCGTGAGTAGTTTATATTTGCGATCGGTTTTGGGTGACTCCAACTCCTTTGAACTATTTCAAGTGCTTTTGAATCATTTTGTGTCAGAATAACCTATTCTAACCGGTTCGAGCAAAAGTGTCATGTCAAGAATAGCTTATATTTATTATCGAATATAGGCGACTCCAACCCTTTCCCATATTTTGAAGGACTCGGATTGCAAAAGTCAACTTTTCCCTCAATGACTTTTATGCTTGATACAGTCTGAAAACGTAGTTCCGAGGCTTCCAAAAGTTGAAAATGGATGGAATTGCCTAAAACCGATTGCAAAGTTAAGCAAAGTTAACAAAGTTAACTTTTCGATAGGATGTTTACGCTCGATGCAGTCTGAAAACGCATTCTTGACTCGAGATGCATCCAAAGCTCTTGCAAAGGTTGAAAAATGATGGATTTGTCCAAAACCGACTGCTAACATAAACTTTTCCCGATATGATTTTTACACTTGATACAGTCTGAAAACACATTTTCCACGAGAAATGCACCAAAAGCGCTTCAAAATGTTGGAAAATCATGAATTTGCCTAAAACCGATTATAAACATAAACCCGATGTGGTTTCTGCGCCTTATACAGTCTGAAAGCGCATTTCCGACGAGAAATGCACTAAAAATGCTTCAAGATGTTGAAAAATGATGCATCTCCTTAAAACCGATTGTAAAAATTAACTTCTCCCGATACGAGATAGGCAACACCCCGAGGGTATATATTGGAAGGTAGATCGGAGGGTGGCCACAACCCCGGCTTAGAGGGTTAAAAATGGGCGAGAACCCCTTGGAAATTCAAAATTTGCGCCAACTCTGTAATTCAATGTTCGTGGCTCTCAGAAAGGTAAATTAGGTCGCCGGTAATACAGATTTCTGTACGTAGTGTTGGTTTTGACCGGAAGGTGTCGCTGTTGGTAGGATGGTGTGGTACAGGCATCTGTAGGTGGTAATAGAGCTAACAGGGTTAAAGTAAATTAGGCTTGTCATCAGAAGATGGAGGATCAGGGGGCATTGGTCGGAAGGTTTTGTTCAGATGATAAATAAGTAAAATCATAGCTGAAGAGCGCCTCTGTATATATTACGTAATACCATGACGTCACAAACAGGTTTCGACGAGAATTTTGGATGCAGGCTAATGAAACGCAATTACAAATAAAATCACGTTCACCAGCAATCGCACTCATCCAAGTACTGACCGCGCCCGATACTGTTCAACTTCTGTGGTCGAACGAGAACGGCTGTAGTCAACATGTTATGACCGTTGCATTTTTCAATAGGCAAGCGGTAGACCATCCAAGTATCCACCGCGCCCAACGATGTTCTACTTCGGTGAACGGACAAAAGTTGGTATTCTCAACGTGCCATAACCGTTATATTTTTAAAGAGTTAATTACAAACGGCAGACCATCCAAGTACTTCACCGCGCCTGGCGCTGTTTAACTGCGGTGAATGGACGAGAACCCGTATAGTCAACGTACTATGACCGTTACATTTTTAAATAGACAGACGGTAAACCATCCAAGTACTGACCGCGTCCGGCGTTGTTTGACTTCGGTGAACGGACGAGAGTTGGTATTGTCAACGTGCTATGGTCGATTTTTAGAGCCTCTATATATTACATAATATTACGCAATACATAAACAGGTTTCGACGAGATTTTTTTGTTGGTCAAATCCAAAAAAGGCAAAACCCACCCCCTCCCTCTGCCCAAAAAACGCAGGTTCCGGCGAAAAGTGTCATTGCTTGTGTCGAGACAGCTTCCGGAGCCTTAAAGCTCGTGGCGGCCTATAACCCCCGGCGTTCGCATTCTTGAAGAGGATCTGGGAGAACTCTTTCAAGATCAGGGGCCACCGTCGTGGCCGGAGACCTGAACGCGAAACATTCGTCGTGGAACTCGCTTCGCGCTAACACAAAAGGCAATCTTCTTCGCCGTTACGCGGTCGAGCACGAGCTCATGATCGCGGCCCCAATCGAGCCCACCATCTATCCGGCCAACGGTAGGCCGGATGTTCTCGACATCGCCGTGATGAAAATCGTCATCATGACACTTGAAGTCACCAACCTTAACGAGCTCTCCTCCGACCACAACCCAGTACTTATTCAACTGGGGGAGGGAGCTGGGGACTCCAACGTCCCGTCCATTCGGACGATTATCTTCTGGCCGGTCTGCAAGGCCCACATTAAGGGTAACTTAGGCCCCATCACGGTGATTGAAAATCCCGAACAGCTCGACTCGGCGGTCACCACCCTCAGCGAGAGCATACTGAGTAGTCTTCGGTATGCTTCAAACACCATTCTCGTACGCGACAACAGGATATTCATCCCTCAGAATATCCCGGACGCGATACGAGGAAAGAACCGTTGTAGGAGACGATGGCGGTGGACGCTCAATCCCGCTCACAATGCAGAATACAACAGAATGGCGCAGCAAGTGAGGGAATCTCTCGCCGATTTCCGTGCAAGGTGATGGGATGACTTCATTGAGGATGCTTCAGAATCCTCCAGCCAATTCTGGAAAACCATCAGGATCGTCAGAACCAAGAAATCCCCCATCCACCTCTTCACGCTCCCCAAGGTATGGTTTTCACCTTGGAGGACAAGGCCGAAGCCTTCGCAGCCTCCCTGGAGTTGCAGTGTAGCCCACACTACGAGAACGCGGACGTCGACAATATAAGTCGCCTCCAAAGTAGGGTAAGGCGCCTGCTCTTCGGGGAGGGTCACGACCACGTCCCTTCCAGTTCACTCGAGGGAGTAAGGGACATTCTCAATGGTCTTTGCCCGAAGAAAGCTCCTGGTCCTGACGGAATCCCCTCGCAGGCAGTCAAAATCCTGGCGGGGAAGGCCTTCTGCGTATCACCGCCATCGTAAACGCGATCATCTCCCTTTGATATTTTCCGCCTGTCTGGAAAGTCGCCGACATGGTCGTCATTCCAAAACCCGGTCAACCTCCCATCTGGCCCCGGAACTATCGCCCCATCAGTCTTCTCTTTGTCCTTCGAAAAGTAGCAGAACGTCTTCTGCACCTCCGACTCGTCCAGGAGGTCGATTCCAAGGACATCATCCGCCCCTCCCCGCCCAGTTCGGTACGCGCAAAGGATCGAACACTTCCCTCCAAGTTCTCCGTCTCGTGGAATACGTGAAGGGTGGATTCAATAACCACGAATTCACCGGCGTCGTGTTCCTCGACGTCTCGAAATGTTTTGATAAGGTTTGGCACAAGGGCCTAATCTACAAGATCCACAGGAACGGTATCTCTATTGGTTATCTTCGCCTCATCTCCTCCTTTCTCCGTCAAAGAAGTCTCCAGGTCTCGCCAAGGATCTTCTCGGCAAGGTTCTGTTCTGTCCCCCGTACTCTCCAATCTCTACATGAGTGACATCTCAACCGTCCCACACGTTCATCTTACAATGTACGCGGATGGCGTGTGTCTCTTCTCCCGCTCCAGAAGTCTCGGAATCATTGAAGGTGGTCTTCAAGATTTCCTGGAGCAATTAGGTTCGTGGTACGAGGAATAGAGAATCGCAATCAATCCGGGGAAAAGCACGGCGGTGCTCTTCTCTCGAACATACGCTGCAGAGAAGCACAACTTTAACGTGGGATTGAGACGTTATTTGCGGATGGGTAGGTTCGAACTTTTGTGTGTACCATTGTTAATCATTCATTAGTGTTCCTTTCGATTTATACATAATTTCATCCACCAGTTCCCTAGAATTTCAAGTTGTACAGTATGACTGCTATCGTCCAAATGCCGAGTCCGCAGTCATGGCAGTCGTACTTATAGATTCAGGCACACGCCACTAGACCCCGCCCACCGTGAATTGTCATCGATAGCAATTGTTTATTTCTATCTATATAAATGCGGCACTTTCGCCATTTCAGCAGAGTCGCCTTGAGCGTTAGGTTCCGGTTAGTTAAATCTGGCCCAGGTTCCTGCAACATAGGGATTCGCCTGGAATTCCCGAAAGGGTCCGAAGCACTGATTCGACTCCAGCAGTCAAGCGATCCGCCGGCCCGTGCGAACCACGGTATTTTACCGCGGTGTCCTCATATTTCTTCTGTATTTTTATTGTTGTGCCCATACTTACGCGTCTTCTGCTTGGGCGACTGCGACGAATTGTCACATGAAAAACCTTCAGATAGTTCAAAACCGGGTGCTCCGCATGGCTCTGGATGCCTCTTGGTACGTCAGGAACGAGACTCTCCAACGACTCCGGACTAAAGCCCCTTCAGAACTTCATCCGTCGTACCTCTACTTCCGTCTTCAACGAAGTTTAGAAACACCCTAACCCGGTCGTCGCCGAAGCCTCTGACAACGATTCTACCCTTCCCTAGGAATATAAACGTCCCAGATCCATCGCCATCCTTCCGCCCCTGCAAGGGGCATCTCGCCGCCGGGAGGGTACGTAGTCACCATAGTCGAGAATAAGAAGGCCCACCAAAGCTGAAGGTGGATCGAGTAGCTGGATGTTCGAGTGGGTTCCTCCACAGTCGGAAGAGGTAAAGGTTCCTGGAACTCTGCAACCATCGAGCATCGATCTTTGTTCGACGGAATAATAACGTAAGCACCAATCAGAGCACAGCATTTATGATGGCCGACCAAATCGTATAAAATAAAACGTTCACCAACCAATCGCACTTCAACTCCAGGTTCCGAGCGTATAACATTCTCCAGAATAATGAATCGAGAAGACTACGATCAGCACTCGATCAGCACATAAACGGATTAAAACGATTACGATATCAAGTGAATCTTTACTGCATCACACAAGATTTTCACTAAATAACGTTCAACAATGAAAGAGAGATTAGACAAAATACGAAGAACCATGGACAGTACCAATTTGATCACCGATCTTCGGATATTTCTACAACCATACGCACTGAAAAGTAGCACTAAATTAAACTGCACAGAAGCTATAACTATATTATATTGAATAAAACGCGTTCCTATGACCATTATGAATTTTATTTTAATTTATTTCTAGAATAAGTAATATTTGCAGTAAGTGTATAGTACCAAAATAATGTAATATTAGTAATACTATAAATAAGAGCAGCGTAAGTATTACTACAACACACTATTTTTGTTTGTCCAGCTGTTGTGAGAGTTGTCGAATCCCAGCCACTTGACGTAAATTCGATCTCCTTTTCTACGTAAAACTTTTTCAACTTGGTATACGTTTTCATATTTGTCTCTTTGCAGTTCCTGTTCGTAGAAGCTGCCCAAGATCGGTCCTCCGCTTACATCTTCAATTAAATATGTGTTGTGGTTACCCACCTTCACTTTAACGACTTTGAATAGCTTCGCACTCCAGTTTGGCGTATATGATTTGGCGAAAACGCTCTTTTAGTTACTAATACGAACAACGTCACCCACCTCAAATTTCCTGTTTGATCCAAACGCATCGATATTATTATAAAAGGTCAACATTAGATGAGGTTTGTTGACTGATGTAACATTACGAGGTTTCATCTTAATGAATCGATGTTTCGTATAGTTGTACTCGTCGGTAACCTGGGGTAAAATATCTATCCATTTATATGAGCCCCTCAAATGAATTTCTTATACAATTGGTTCTTCATTGTACGAATAACCCGCTCGGCAATGAAAGCCTTCTTAACACTGTACGTGGAATAGTGGTTTATGGAGTAGGTTTCCATCAACTGCTGAAACTGTCGGTTATAATACTCCTTCCCCGCATCAGTTTGCAAATTTTTTGGAGTCCGCTCTTGACGTAGAATTTTATGCATCGCGTCCCTGACTTCAATAGCACTTTTGTTCTTTAAAGGCTAGGTCCACATAAGTTTCGAGAAACAGTCGATGGGAATTAAAATATATTTATATCCGCGATTTTCCTTGCTATACGGCAAAAACTCCGCCAGGTCACTTTGCCATAAGTCATCGAGTCCTTTGATAATTACACGTCACTTGATAAAGTCTCTTCTAGCCGCTCTATGCAATTTGTCGACAACGGCTTTCTTAACTTTACGCACATCAATTTTTTACAACGTTAACAGTTTTATTGATAGCGTTAATAATTTTGTTTATAGCTACTCCCCGCCCATCCGCATCCACTATCATACGTTGCACGAGCGTAACTAACTCTATTACTTTGGATTCCATCCTTTTATTCGTTTCTTTTATTTCCGCTAATACTTTATCCATACTTTTTATCTGTTTCCATAACATTTTTCTCATATTATCAACATATTTTGACATATAACTTTGATTAACACAATCCTGATCGTGGATGGGGTCTGCTACAAATGTGATACGTCTTCCTCCCTAGGTTAATATGCTTAATCGTCGAACCGCCGAAGCGGCCATAACGTCCAAACTTATCGATACTCATCGCGGAAATGAAGAGAATTGGTTAAGGCTCGATTATTTATTTTATAATGCCGGCTTCACGGAGTTCTTCTATTATCGATACGATTTCGTTGTTATGACTCACATTACCCGCGGCTTGAAAGAAGTCAGAAGTTGCAATCGGTCTATTTGTATATTTATCCTCTCTATTCGCTCTAATATTTTTCTCTGGGTCGAAGTCTCGGCGCAATACGTTCGTTTACAGCAAGATGTCGCTATAATTATTTTCATCGATGGCATCATAACCACTACGTCGTTTCTTAAACACTAACTCGTACAAACCAAGAGTTCCTTTATACAATTTGTTTTCCACTTTTATATCGTCTCCTATAAAATCTAATGTACTATAGCCCATTTTAAATTGGTTTGCATGAGGGTCTAAAGTAGGTCCAAAGGTGGTATCGTATACGTTACTCGTATCGCCGATGAGACCGCTTATGTAGGTTCGAGGTAAAACATTGGATGCGTGCATGTACTCGTACATTGGACTTTACGGCTCCAGTAACGATAGCTGAATTGTTCGCTGAGGTGTCTCGAGCGAAGAAGCTGGTGGGTCCACGGTTGCACTATTTTAGTTCACTATTAACATCGTCCAACAAATTTTCTTCACCTCCAGTAAAGGTTCTTTAACGGACCTTACTTCTACCTTACCTTACCTTACATAATGAGCTTAAACATTGTTGTGCGAGGGTTCGTCGGCTTTCGGGTGAGCCAGTTTTAGTTGCAGATGCTTTCTTCTAATCGCCTCACCGGCTTTTATTTTTTAAAATTTTAAATTACGCTCCGGTTTACTAGACATATTGTCAGACAATCCGATGTACGTGTAGCAACAACGACAGTCGGTAAAGTACTGAACGTGGTGAACGAGCTTAAATGTATTTATTCACGCAAAACTCCCGAGAAGCATCGCTAGATGAATTGAATCCGACATCCTGATTTGTTTACAAGTAGATATATCTATCAAAATTCTTTTTATCTCGTCCCTTATTTAAAGCTCTAGACTTGTCTATCACCAGGAAACCGTATCGAAGGACATATCGGTCGCCACCTGGTCATCGTATATGTGTCTTAAGTTCATATCGTCCTGCTTGAAAAGTATTCAAAAATTGGCATTATCTCGTATCAGATGCTTCGGTATTCGCATATAAGTCTGACATAAAAAATGCTATCGATGGTTTTGTGACGTCCCATCGAGAAATACATACGGATTTTATCCTGCTTGTCGCAAGCCACGTCGTCGAATATAAACACGGAATTTTGTCCAGCGTCTGAGGGGTACATAACAGCTTCGTTATCATTAAAAGTATAGTAGGGGAAAGTAGGGCAAACTAGAATGGAGGGGTAAAGTGAAATTACTCATTCTTGCTTAATATTGTTAGACATCTGTCGTTTCAACGACTTAATGTAGTAAGTAAGTAAAAATCGAATTTCCAGTTTCAGATTATAATTTCTCGAGGTAAGGGTTGAAGGTATACAGTAACTTTAAGATGACTAAATAATATAATATAATAAACCCTCATCGCTATAAGCATAAAATACGTAGTGTTTTGCATGTGTCTTCAAAATTTGAAGCAACTCTGTTTTACTAACCTATATTATAATTGGTTCGAAATTTGTAAACAGCCAATGGGGTAAAGTGAAAACATATATACGGGACAAAGGGGAATATTTCACTTAGCCCCTAGATACTTTATACGAATTTGCGATACTCATGCGCTTGTTTTTGATGAGAAATTATCAACGGAAATCAGGCCAGCATTCATGGTCAGAAAAGGATATGCAGCAAGCAATTATAGAAGTTCGTAGAGGAAATATATCTCAAAATGCAGCTGCAAAGTATTTTAAGCTTCCAATTGCTACATTACATAGACGAATTAAGTGTGGTAAAGATCCCAAAGTAGCTGCTATAAAAAAATTGGATCGCTTTACTACAGTTTTTAGTATGGATCTAGAAATTGAGTTAAAGGATCATTTGCTTGAAATGGAGAAGGGATTCTTTGGTTTATCAAGAGATGAAGTTTGTGGTCTAGCGTATCAATTTGCTGAAAGGAACTGTATTAAGAATAACTTTGACAAGAAAAAAGGATTAGCTGGTAAAGACTGGCTATAGGGAGTTTTAAAACGGCATCCTGAATTGTCTTTGCGTTCTCCTGAAAATACGTCTGCTGCTAGAGCTGCAGGATTTAATAAAGTATCTGTTGAAACATATTTTAACTTGCTAGGATCGTTAATAGAGAAATACAAATTTTCCCCTAGCAGAATATATAACTGCGTTGAGATGGTCATTTGCACTGTACCTAACAAGCCTACTAAAATAATATCATTAAAGCGAAAAAGGCAAGTCGATATACTTGCTTCGGTAGAGCGTTATATTCCACCACTGCTGATCATTCCTAGAATGCGAAGAAATCCAATTTATGAAGTGGGTTTACCAGCCGAAACTGTAGTAGCCTTTCACCAATCTGGATGGAAGCAGTCGGAGATCTTTAGTGATATATGGTTTCCACATTTTCTTAAACATACGCATCCTTCTCATGAAAGCCCAGTTCTTTTAATATTAGATGGACATGCCACCCATGTAAAGAACCTAAAACTTATCGAATCTACTCATCAAAATCATGTTCATATAATAGCTATCCCTCCTCATACTTCGCATAGGCTACAACCATTGGACGTGTCATTCATGTATCCGGTAAGCAACAGATATACACAAGAATTAAAAACTTATCAGCGTAATAAGCCAAACAAATTGATTGAAATATCAGATGTGGGCCAAATTTTCGTTGAAGCTTACATGAGGACGGCTAGTTTGTCGAATGCTGAAAACGGTTTTCGCAGCACGGGAATATGCCCATTTAACCCTTACATCTTTCCTGAACTTTTTATTTCATCAGAGCTCACTGAAAAGGAAGATAATTTCACAGGGAAACAACGACAAAATAACCAATTACGGATTGACACCGATGAAGTTAATCAGGCGAAAAACTCTTCAAGTGCAAGTGTAAACAGTGTTCAACGAGAATGCTCATTTTGGAACGAGTCTTTTATTGAAGATCACACGGTTACAAAGTCAAACAATGTGCAAGTGAGGTGCGTAACTCCTAATAAGCAAGATAAGTTAGATCGACTGGTAAGGCCGAAAGAAATACTTCCTATACCAAAAATTATTCTAAAGAGGAAAAATGTAGAAGAGCAAGAAAACGGCAGAAGACAGCTCTAACGAAAACAAAAAAGAGGCAAGTCAAGAGAGTTCTTGCTGTTCAGAAAACTAGAAGATCAAAAAAGGTGGCAAGTACCTCATCTGATACGGATGTTTCTAATATTGATAAACTTTGTCAAGATAAATCAGATTTTTCAGATTATATTGAAAATAACACTGAACCTGGTAGTGACAATAAGGCTGAGCCCTTATTTACGTTGTCAAGTGATGAACCACAACGTAACGATTTCATTTTAGTTGCATTATCAGATGAACAGAAAGGAAAAGCAGTGATATATGTGGCCTTAGTAATAGACATGAATAAATCAGAAAATAATTACGACGTGAAATTTTTACGTAATTATCGCGAACATAATAAATTTGTTTTTCCAGAAATTGATGACAAAAGCGGTTGTACCCTTCAGAAATAGTTGGCGTATTAAAGAAGTTTTCAGCCCTACGTCATGGAAAACTGCAGTTCATGGAATATGTTTAATACTTTGTATATAAAACACACCAAAAATAAAGATAACATGTACGTACTTGTGGTTCATTTCACTCTACCCCACCACAGTTTCGACTTTGCCCCATACTATGGGGTAAAATGAAATAAATACTATGAAAAATCTATGAAAACTTTTACAAACTTGACATAAAAATTTCGAAAAAATATATATACTACCCGGATGTATGTATATCCTTCTTAGAAATGACGTCGAAAGCGGTCTATCACATTTTTTTGTAAATATATGTCAATTTGTTCACTAGCATTTTCACTTTGCCCCACCTTCCCCTACTTGATTTCGGGGACGCGTTTCATAATATTCTCCAGGAACTGATATTTCGGCTGATACAAAGACTTCGAGTGTACGTACACGTTATAGAATTTGAGACCGTTTTCGTCAATCAACAAAGTTAACATAACGTTTGTCTTGCCACAATTTGAGGGGCCGCTAATAATGCAACGCACCGCATCGGGGAGCAACTCGCCATGTCTTTAATTATGATCCTCACTAGTAGTTTGGGGTTTCTTAAAAGAAACACGACAGGACAAGTGTAGGAATTTACTAAAAACTGACTATTGTTCGCACAAATGTGAATACAATAATAATGCTTTCTTTGGAAAGCGTTGTCTTATGTATCCTCGATCATCAGCAGGATGCTGCTCGTCCAAGGATGCGACGTTGTCGTTTCGATGGGGACCATCTCGTGGGTGGCTAAGTTGTCCGCGAGGATCTGAATATTTTTGATTTCTTTGTTATTAATCGGGAAACTGTAGTGTTTTCTCTCCCGAGTAGTGCGGCAAGCTGATGTTCATGTCTGGCAGCGCGAATACGTTGTCGGTCGGCAACTCTTCGCTTGGCGAGAATCGTTCGCCTTCTATTTCCAGGATGCAATTACCTAAGGTGATAATTGTTGGTTCTTGCAGCACCAGGAGTCCGTCTTGCGGGCATGTAGAATGTACGGCGGTAGGTTTCCTTGGGTGCACCAGGATTTTGATAGCACTTTTTTGTACTAGTGTTTTAATTAAATTGACTTTGCCCCACCTTCCCTACTTGATTTCGGGGACGCGTTTCATAATATTCTCCAGGAACTGATATTTCGGCTGATACAAAGACTTCGAGTGTACGTACACGTTATAGAATTTGAGACCGTTTTCGTCAATCAACAAAGTTAACATAACGTTTGTCTTGCCACAATTTGAGGGGCCGCTAATAATGCAACGCACCGCATCGGGGAGCAACTCGCCATGTCTTTAATTATGATCCTCACTAGTAGTTTGGGGTTTCTTAAAAAGAAACACGACAGGACAAGTGTAGGAATTTACTAAAAACTGACTATTGTTCGCACAAATGTGAATACAATAATAATGCTTTCTTTGGAAAGCGTTGTCTTATGTATCCTCGGTTGTTTGTACTACAAGGCCACTTTCGCCGATAACAAGTATAAAATATATGAAAGCTAAAACTAGTTTCTATAATATAATTCTTACATCCCTAAGAGCAACCAAGGGGAGTGAGGTTGGCTCGTTTGTAGCATCCTCGGTGGTTCCAACTTCCTTCTCGTTGGTGACCTTGAATCTGGTGCATGGTGCTCTAGGATTAGGAGTATCGCAGCGAGAGCGATCATCAGCAGGATGCTGCTCGTCCAAGGATGCGACGTTGTCGTTTCGATGGGGACCATCTCGTGGGTGGCTAAGTTGTCCGCGAGGATCTGAATATTTTTGATTTCTTTGTTATTAATCGGGGAAACTGTAGTGTTTTCTCTCCCGAGTAGTGCGGCAAGCTGATGTTCATGTCTGGCAGCGCGAATACGTTGTCGGTCGGCAACTCTTCGCTTGGCGAGAATCGTTCGCCTTCTATTTCCAGGATGCAATTACCTAAGGTGATAATTGTTGGTTCTTGCAGCACCAGGAGTCCGTCTTGCGGGCATGTAGAATGTACGGCGGTAGGTTTCCTTGGGTGCACCAGGATTTTGATAGCACTTTTTTGTACTAGTGTTTTAATTAAATTGACTGCTGCAACAGGACATTTATTAATCGTGTGTAGGAGCATATCTCTCAGGCAAGGATCTCCTCTCATCAGGTTATTTCGTTTGCAAAAGTAGATGTTGCTAACTAAGTTGCATCCTTCCTCTGTATTCCAGTACGATTCGTCGTCGAACAGGAGGTAAGGGGTTTCAGGTACAAAGGTGTAGTTGTTTTGGTATAAAGGAAAGAATTGAAAATAGTTATAAGGTGTTGATATTATTGGCACATGTATTTTGAACAGTATTGTTTCATTCAAAATTGTAAAACTAGTCGAAATTAAATAATAGTAGTTGATGAGATGATCGAATTTCGGTATATGTCCTTGCTCGTATTCATTCTCTATTATGTCAAATATTTTTTCTATTTCATATGTTTGTACGATAGATGTATGGAGAATGTGTAAATTCGCGAAAGATAATGCAGTTTGTAAATTGTTTATGACATCTAGCAACATTTGTAAATCCAATATTAGCTTGTCGATAGTCAAGCTTAATGACATTACCTGGTTATGCTCGGCTAAATTTTTCTCATTTTTTACAAGGTGATTTAATTGAGTTACGATTTTGTTCTGATTATCTCGAATGCTTTCAAAGGTTTCTGTGTATTTATCTACAATTTCTTTTAATACCGTTTGTTGTTTTGAAAGTGAAGTTTGCAATGCGAATTCGTTTTTATTTACGGTTTATAAGTATTCGCTGTTTGTAATTTTTGTGATAGTAATATTGAAGAATGATTGTAGTTACCTTCTAAAAATTGCTTTAGTAATTCCGTGTGGGTTTGTACGTTATTATTTATCAAAATCAGTGTACTAATGTTTACGTGATAAAGAAATATGTGTTCTCTTTCAATGATTCTGGCTTTGCCCAATTGTAAAGGAAGGATTGGATTTTTGAGTGTGTGGACCTGGATCGCGTAGATATGAAAGAGGGAGATTGTCATCAGGGTCAGTGTCGTCACTGTTGACACTTTGCTGCCCTGTAACAATTTTTCTTTGTGGTTTTAATTGTCTTTGATGAGTGATTCCATCATTCGATATTATTTTATTATTACCTACAATTTCGGGGTTGTCTAATTTTATAAATGGTTGTTGGTCTATTCGTGTTTTCGTGTTGTTTTTTTGTAAATAAAGGAAGGTCCATATCTAAATGAAGAGAGCGTTTACGGTGGCGGTTTTCGCGATCTAATGTTTGTTGTTGTTCTTTTTATTAAATATTTTTTCAAAATGTGCTTAAAACATTTTGCACGGAGATTTGCCTAAAATTATTTGATTAGAATAGACGTTTATGGGCTTTTCCGGATAAGGGAGAGTAAACACGAGATTTTCTGTCGCGGTGGGGACCGTATCGTTGCCATCTGGATCTTCATTCGGTATTTCATTTTGTACGTCTTCTATGACAGGTATACGTGGGCTATGCGCGATATGCGATGTTTGTTGCGACGATGATGAAAGGTTAGCGTCGGCCCGTTGCTTCGAACTTGTTGGCTCCTCTGGCAAGTTGTTCAGAAAATGGGGTGGGAAGTTGCATTGTACAATGTGACCAAATTTTAATTATGCAACCCGCATGATTTTGTTGTTCCGGGGAATATCAAGAGTTAGAGCCAGTATCGAATCCGATACGTCATACATCATCTCATAATATGCGATTGGTTGGTATAAGTTGTGTTATGCCGGTTCTGTTTATCCACGTGAGCTTGTGTTTGGAACTTAGTTTTTTGTTTTATTGTGTTCTATTTTTTTTTAATTAAAGTATACATCTATTGTGCTATTTAAAAACAATTTTGAAGGTGATAATAAGTGAATGTACTAAATACTATAAGCATAAGTCTAACATTTGGTATTTGCAGGTGCATATTAGCTACTCGTTTTAACGTAATTATTGTGTTTACAAAATTTAAGTGTTCGATTTAATTAACTACAAGTACACTGTTATTTCTTTTCTTTACTTTTAAACATTCATTACGGATTGTGTTTGTAGAGAATGTTAGTGTTAATCGCACAATACTTTAATTTATATTTGTCAGGTTGAATCTCTAACATAAAAGTATGAAACTATTTAACGTTTTTTATTTCTTGTCTTCTATGTCTCATTTCCAGGTCAAATTTCCGTGGATTTGTTGAATAATTTTGTGAAATTGATTTACATTTGGTAGAATTATAATTGTTGTAATTTGATTAATAAATGTATTTCAATAGTATATATTTGTAAGTAATTTCATAAACTTATATAAAACCATGAAACTGAATATTATAACAGCACATAATTAATCGGGCCTAAATATTTTAGATAATCAAAGATACATTATTTGGGCGATTCGTTCAGATTTATATCTGACTGAATCGCCAAAATAATTTATCTTTGATTATGTGAATATATTTTAAAAATTACAGTAGCTTTTTAAATTGTCCGCACATTTAAGATGGCGGATTTAATTCAAGGGAAATTCGCGGAGATGGCGCTCAAAACCTATATACCAACGTTTTAACATTGAGTTTCCATTCTCCTCTCTTTATTATCTCTGGTTCAGAATATCTTCTATTTCCTCAATGCTGAGATCGGGAATTGAGGTGTCGCCTAAATTAATAGTCATTGATTCTGTTTCGTCTAGTTCCAGCGGGTATTTTTTGATTTCCGAAAGCGCATCCGCATAGGTGTTAGCTTTTCCTTTTTGTAGATGATGTTGTAATCATATTCTTCTAACTTGAGCCTCCATCTTACTAATTTCGAACTAGGTTCTTTCAGTGAAAATAGCCATTGCAACGGTTTGTGATCAGTGATGATATTAAATTTCGTTCGGTAGACGTGGGGTCGGAAATATTTCACTGCTCAAACAATAGATATTAATTCTTTTTCGATCGTGCTATAATTACATTCCGCTGGGGTTAGAGTGCGGCTCGCATAGGCAATGGGTAAATTTTTACCTCTTCTATTTACGCATTCTTTTTTAAACAATGCGTTAGTCGTGCGAAATTTTTAATAAATTTCCTATAATAACCTACTAGCCCTAAGAACGATTTGATTTCTTTAGCGGTTTTTGGAATAGGGCATTTTCTTATCGCCTTGATTTTCTTTGGATAAGGTTTAATTCCTTCGGGTGTTACATGTCCTAAGAGTTCTACTGATTTGCATATCTAATTGAAATTTTAAGTCTTGTGATTTACTAAAAACTTTCTGTAAGTTTGATACGTGTTCTTGTAGGCTTGTTGAGAAAACTATTATGTCGTCCATACATACGAGACATATTGATTGATTTGTTTTGAAGTTCTTTAAGGACATTATCCATTACGCGTTGGAACGTAGTGGGTGTGTTTTTTAAACCGAATGGCATTCGTACGAATTCATAATGTCCATTTTCTACATTAAACGCGGTTTTCTGCATCGAATCTGGTTATAGTTCAATCTGATGGAATCCAGAAGCGAGATCTAAGGTGGTGAAATAGTTACATCGTCCTAGTTTATCTAACATTTTGTTAATCTGCCTTTGTACCTCATTCTTGGGTACACAAGGGTTTCGTTACGATTTTGTATGAATCGGGGCCTCGTCTGTGGTTTTTATTTCGTGCTTTATTTTATTCGTGAATGTCAATCTTTCCGAATCGTCGTGGTAAATGCTGTTGAATTCCGATATGAGTTTGTATAGGGCTTGTTTCTCTTCGGGATTTAGGTGGTCCATTCTTAAATTTTGTAACAAGCGGTCGTCTTCATTACTTACTGCACTTAGTGTATTCTCGAATTTTCGAATTCCTCTTGATGGAAGATGGTACCGAATTGATTGAAAAAGTCGGCTCATATTACTATGATTTGCGTTCTCTTTGTGGGGTTGTGGATTGATTTCTTACTTTGGTGATGCATGCAGGTACCCCTAAAGAGCTATTACCGCACGCAAGGGTATTTATAATGATATCTGTACCTTCCGGTAGCGAAGTTTTGATATCTTTCGCTACAATAGTTTCCGGGGGAATCTCAAATTTTTTGCATATCGAAATCAGTTCTATAAAAGAATGGAATTTTTATTACTCCCTTGCTTAACGTTTGTTTATCTAGATCCATTTTTAAGCCTAATAATTTCAAATCTCGTAAGCCTGTTATGCCGTCGAAGTATTCGTGAAAAGGGAAGAGGATGACTTCGAACGAATTTGCAATATTAAATTCCTTCAATAGGGGTACTTTGGCTTTAAACTTACTGTACTTCGTGCAGGTGGATATGGGCGTATTGCGTTGGAATATGTGTTCGGGGAAGTATTTTCCGCTATGTATGGCATTAATAATGAGCCATGACACCCTGTGTCTATTAGTAATTTCACAGGTACATGTTTCACCTGTACGTATGGTAAAAACTTATTTAAATGTATATTGTACCATAATAATACTCGAATGGTTAATTACCATTAGAAAATTCATCATTTATTATAATTCAAGTTATCAAAATCACAGTTAATGTTGGGGTTATGGTCTTCATTTGACATTTGGTATAGCTTTGGGGTTCTATTTATACCTTTTCGACACCACGCCCACCACCTTCTGAGCATTCTTTTCCAGCCAGAAACGTTTAATGGGAGAAACAAATGTCACCAGAAATAAAAATTGTTAAATATTTAAAAAAGCATATATTAATGGATATATTAAAAAACATTGTTAACATTCAAAACACATTACATACAACATTATACATTACAAGAATTCATATAAATTTACTGGAAATAACCAAGAATACATCGACGTACAGTACAGGTTTCCATAACAGCAATATACTTGGATGGACTGAAGTCAAGGTGAATTAAAATTTTCGTTTCGGGGACAACGGAGAAAGCCAGCAGTGTAGTCCTGGTTTCAAGAAGAAATAAAATATAGAAAGGTCAATAAATAACCTCGCTGTACAGAAGACGAAAGAATTTATAATAGGAAAGAATCCATAAGGCTGCATCGAGAAAAGAAGTGAAGAGAGGAACACTTACACATTAGGCAAATATTTCGATTTTATGTTCAATATTTCCCAAAATTTATAAATATAATTTGTTATAATTAATGATTTTTATATCATTATTTACGAGCTAGACCGGTGCAATTTACTTTGAAGAAAATTAACTAAATTTTCAGTAGAATATTGTTTAAGTCCCGCGTGTTCTCGGGCGTCGACATCGCAAAAAATTTTGAGGTTCCGGTTCTTGAACATATTCTTCGCTTAATTGTTTGATTTCAGGATACGGGTTTTCGTAACCATAATCATAGTTTGAATATTCGTTAACTTGCGTTTTGTTGTTGTGTTCTATGATAAAATTTGGGGAGGGGGCTGTCGCCTTGAAGAAATCACGTCGGATTGTTTGATTTCCGGATGACGTATCCACAGGCTCGAGTCGAGTGTTTGGTTAATGCGAATTTTTCGAGGAAAAGTCATTTGATGGTGGTTTGTGTTTTCCGACTACTTGTTGATTCGTGGGGAAATTGTATTTAACAGGTCGTATTTGACATTTAATCGGTTGTGAGGGGAATGATGATCTTTGATGACCTTGGTGGAATAGCTGATTTTGAAAGACTGGTCGATTGAATTGATTAAAAGGTTGAGATGTCGCGATTGGATGAATTGATGGGTTATAAGTCGGTTGTGAATATTGGACTGGATTCACAAACGGTTTCGAATGCTGTGGAGTATTATTTTGTTTTTGAAATGTTTGTGTTCGATGATTTTGAGTCAGCGAATTAATTCTTGATTCGTTATGAAAATGTCTTATAACTACGTCTGTTGCACCTGATAAGTTAGTCAGTTGCTAATATCTAACAAAAGTCTTAATGCTTGATCGCAATTAGCAGATAGCACATCTAGCACATTAAGGTCATTTTGATTAATTAAAATAGCTTTTTGGTCTGCGTTAAGAGTTGTGTTCGTTTGTATTTTACCTTCTACACGCGATTTTAATAATTTTAATCTATCTAGAAATTCCAAAGTATTTTCGTTTTTATTCCAAGATAATTGCAAGAACTGACGGTTTAGTGTTTGCCTATCGATTTTATCGCCGAAATTTGAGTTACCTAGCGACATGGTTTCCAATGAATTTGCTAAACTTTCAACGGTATCTTGCATAAATTACGACCGACAAATATAAATAGGTATAGAGTCTAGTTTCAAATAGTATTTGTTCAAAATACATGCACAAATCTTAAAAGGAATAAAGATAAGTTATAAGGAATGTTCGACTCACAGTTCGGTATAGTGTTTGAAGACGTCAGGTTCTATTCCAGCGTCGTCCTCAAGGTGTTGTCTACCGCAAGCTCGTGCTGTGGTTCTTCGATGTTGAGCGATTGAAATCAACCTAGGTGGACACAGCTTCTTCGGCGTCGATCTCCAAGTCCTAGAATCTCTACTGACTGCGCCAATTATGATCCTCACTAGTAGCTTGCGGTTTTTTAAAAAGAAACACGTGAAGACAAGTGTAGGAATTTACTAAAAAGGGACTATTGCTCGCACAAATGTGAATACAATAATAATGCTTTTTTGGAAAGCGTTGTCTTATATATCCTCGGTTGTTTGTACTACAAGGGCACTTTCGCCGATAACAAGTATAAAATATGTGAAAGCTAAAACTAGTTTTTATAATATAATTCGACGAGGTCTAGTTAATTATTTAATTAATAATCTACCAGTGGAGCTACATATCCTCGGATATCAGTATTGCGGACCCGACACAAAACTTCAAAAGCGGCTAGCGTGCGATGATCACGGCGTAAATCCGTTGGATGCAGCTTGTAAAGAACAAGATATCGCGTACGCTCAGAGTAAAGATTTAGAACGCAGACATCGGTCGGATAAAGTACTTCAAGCCAGAGTGAAATCTAAGGACGCTTGCTTCAGCGAAAAAGCGGCGGCTTGGGCGGAAAATAACATCATGAAAGCGAAAAGAAGCCTAATGCGGGGTTAAAGTTGAAAAAGAAATTATCACCCAAATTGAAACCGTTTCGTGAGATTATGAAAAGGAAAGGGGTACTGAAACGACGTAAAGGTATAGATACTCGTAAAGGAGTAAAAGCACTCTTGGACGCCTCGAGAACAGCCGTGAAAGAGGCTGGTGGCCCTGAGAATATACCCCTTATACCTATTCTAGCGGGCTTGACGGCTATCGGAAGTCTGTGTGGCGAGTGCGGTAAACGAAGCCAAGCAGGCGCAAAAACAACTCGAAGAAGCGCACAGACATAACAAAAGATTGGAGTCCATTGCATTGGGCAAGAAAGGCGAGGGACGTTTTTTAAACGGCATTTTTACGGTAAGGGAATGGGTCTGTTCCCGAAGCCGTCAAGAAACTACTAAAGCGACTACCGCGTAGAGGACGGACGTAGACATCAATAATATCGGGGTTCATATTCCATATATCCGAGGCGTGTTTATGAGAGACCTTATGCCGAAACGCCCCCGAAAATTTGAATGCGCAGTGGTTAATTTGGATTCGACACACTGAGTTGTATACTATAAAGAAGGACTAATTGTAAACTACTTTGATTCCTTTGGTAACCTGAGACCGTCTCCCGAATTAATAGACTATTTCAACAGAAACGGTCACGTGAGCGTTCTATACAATCACGTTAGATTCCAAAACTGCTTTGTACTTAGAATTCCTAATAAATAGTCTGTAAGGCGGAGTATCGTCATCAGTCATGTCTCACACGTTCACCTTAGTTGGTGTAGGCCACGAGCTCTCAGCAAATTACTATCCTCCGATTGATCTAGATTCACGCTACGATTATGCACTCGGATTAACTAGCTTACACACCTACAACACGATTCCAAACATTGTTACGCGAAATAACAAATTTTACTACAACGATAAAGTAGTAACCATTCCCGCGGGTTCTTATGAAATTAGGAAGAGTACATAAAGGCTTCCATTCTGAAGAATTCTATTTCGATTAGGCCCAATAATAATACTTTAAAGATAGAAATCGAGAGCAAATTCAAAATTTATTTCAATCGGGAAGATTCGATAGGGCGATTGCTAGGCTTTAGCAGACGCATATTGGGGGTGAACTGAAAACACGAGGTCGACTTGCCAGTACAGATTATAAAAGTAATACGAATAGAGTGTAATATGAAAAAATGAAAAATAGTCTAGACCGAACAGTCAGAGGAACTAGACGGGTTTTGGGTGGTCTCTATTAAGCTATTTTTAAAAGTGTTCTGTCGGCGAAATTACACGTAGATTTAGAAAAAGAAGTGATCATTCCCCTGATAGGGAGGAGATTTCCGCCGGGTTGACCGGGGTCGAATCCCTTACGCGGGGGAAAGGTTTGACAATGAGTGACGGTACAGTGTGCAGAAAATAGGCGGAACGATTATAAAAGGCCAGTGGCTACGTTTTGATATTTTCCGATGTTGGTGGCATTTACGGCCGAAGCTTCGGCCTCTCGCCCCACCTCAGTTACGCCTATAGCAGAGAAAATAAAAAAGGTACAGCAAGATATGGACCGCATCGAGGTGGTGCCTAGCGGAGAGGCTCGTGCAGGTCCGCCCGGAAGTGTTCCAGTCTGGCGCGCTCGTAATCATGCCGGCCCCTCTAACAGCGCCGATAACACCAGCACCCAGAGAGCACCCTAAACGGAAGCGAAAATTCCGCCTATCGTGATAAGAGACAGCACCCGTTGAGTGGAGATCTCTTCTATGATCAACAGGAGGGGACACAATTTCGCCAAAGCCCAAACAGTCCCCGAGGGCATTAGAGTTTTTCCAACAAAAGAAGATAACTTCGGCGGTATAACGCAGCTGCTGCTGAAGGAAAGTATCCTCTTTCATACCTATCAGTTTCCTTCAGAGAAAATTCTCAACGTGGTCCTGAGGGGTGTTCCTGTGGAGTTCACCACCGAGCAGGTGCTCGAATACCTTCGTGAAAAAGGCTTTAATCCCGAAGGTGTGGTGGGGCTGAAGAAGCCCAGGTGGGCGAGGGCCGCCCATGCCGTTTATCCTTGTTAAATTAGATTAGAACCAAAAGCATATTTACCAACTCACGGAGGTATTTTCCCTGGACGTCACTGTGGAGACGATGAGAGCTCTTCCAGGACTGGGACAATGCTTCTATTGTCAGCAGTATGGGCACGCGCAATCACGCTGTACCGCCCCCTAAAAGTGCGTGGCCTGCGGCGAGGGTCACTTCACTAGTGAATGCCCCGGCCAAAAACGGAGCCTACCACATCCGCAAATTGCGCGGACCGCCATCCGGCGAACTATAAGGGCTGCCCAAAATGGCCCAAATGGAAGCCGGTTCCGATCAGGGATGAGATGCCCCGCAATACCCAGGAGAGAAGCAGCCAGCCCGCTGCCATTTCTAGGACTGGCGGAACCTTTGCACAAGTGGCGACCGGATCCCGGACAGCCCCTGGCGTCGATTCAGCGCAGAGGACACCTAAAACTCCAAAGGGCCACAACACCAGAGTCCACACAAAGGCACCACCTATTCCGCGGTCAGGTAGGAGGGTAAAACTTCAGCAGTCTAAGTGCAACGAGACAGGTTCTCTTGGCGCTCCGCAACCTGATTCAACATCTTGCTAGCGTTGCGGAGTTTATCCAGGCGCTCTGCTCGACCGAGAACTACACTGTTTCCAATGGCTAATCCGTGTGCGGAGAATAACGTCCCTGCGCAGAAGATAGTAGCGTGGAACGCGAATGGGCTGTCCGGAAAGCTGAACGAATTAGCAGCATTCCTCTCCAATGAGGTTGTCGACGTCGCCCTTATCGGTGAGACGTGGTTGCGTCCGTGGGACCGATGTAAATTGGTGAATTTCTGGACCTACCGTGCTGACCGACTAACAGGTCGCGGTGGCGGAGTTGCTGTCGCCGTTCGGACTCACATCGATCACTCGTTGGCGGCTGTGCCCCCTCTGCGCTCCCTGGAGGCGGTGGCTATCCACACACAGTCGCCAGAATTCGACCGACTTCGGATCGTCTCCGCACAGGTTCAACCTGGGTCAGGATATGTCGACGACGACGATGAACTGATGGCGGGTGATGATCCGGTCCTTGTTGCCGGAGATTCTAGCTCGAAACACCTGATCTGGGGGTGCAACATTACGAACTCGTCTAGCCGGAGAATGTATACCCACATCTCTGCTAATAATGTTTCGGTGCATCCTGCAGACGCTCCTACGTTTTTTCGAGCCTTCGTAAGGCCAGACATCCTGGATCTCGCCATCTCAAGAAGATTCTGTGAACCAATAGCTGTCACATCCGTCCCGGAGCTGTCGTCTGATTATAATCCAATCATCATCGACCTGGGTGGAAGACCTCGAGGTGTGGATCCTCCTCCTCCTCTGCGGAGCGTCGATTGGGTGAAGTTTGCCGAGGCTGCTGAGCGTCTCCCCAATAAGGTTGACGATGTCGACGCACCGGAGACGTTGGAGAGAACCGCCCCCACTTTAACAAAGATCTGAAAGGACTCCATTAGCCAGGCGACTACCTATCGGACGCGGCCGAAATTTAAGCTGTGGTTGTCCCCGGCCTTGGAAGCTCTCCCTAAGGAGAAAAGGAGGGCATATAAAAAGGCGCAAGCTACCCTAGCGCCGGCGGACCGAATCGATGCTAATTGACTCAACTTAGGAACGAACTACGTCGTTTTCGCCAGGAGAGTTGATCGGAGCATGTATCGTCATTGGCCATCGCCGACGGATCGCTTTGGAAGCTCTCCAGGGCTCTGAAGCTGGGCGCACAAAACAAAGCCGCAGAACTACGACTCCGATGAGGAGCTGGATGAAGAAGTGGAGATGCTCGCCCAAAATCTCCCAGGTACTCCTGCGGAAGCGATCCCGTTGGCGACTGCCGAAGAAGTGGAGGCGTTCTTCAAGACCACCAAACCCAGGAAGGCTGTTGGAGCTGATGGAATAACTAACGCCGCACTCAAGATGATGCCGAGCCCGTTGATGGAGAAGTTCGTCCTCGTCATCAATGGTATTCTAACGCTGGGCCTACTTTCGAATATTTCCCAGGAAGGGTAGAGATCCCAAGTTCACCCAGAACTACCGCCCCGTAAGCCTGCTGTCAGGTCTATCTAAGGCAGCAGAGGCAGTCATTTTAAGCCGTTTCCGAGAAGATCTGGAAGCCAAACAGGTATTCCAAGACGAGCAGTTTGGCTTCCGGCCTGGGCTGTCAACTGATTTTCAACTCTTTCGATTAACGGAGACAGCCCGAGAGGCCATGGAAAGGAGGGAGACGGTTGGGACCGTGTTTTTCGACCTAGCCAACGCAATCGAGCCCATTTGGCACTATGGCATATTAAAGATGACTAGAGCCGGTATCAATAGCCAGTTGGCCAGGATCGTACAATCATACCTGGGGGAAGAAGTATTTCGATCAAGGTAGGGGATTACAGATCGACTGAGAGGCCCAGCGGATGCGGCGTTCCATAGGGCTCCCTGTTGGGGCCGGAGGTTTTCCTCATTTGCACCTCCGACCTGTCAAGGACGACGGTTACCTCCCTGACGGCACACGCCGATGACACCGCGGTGTGGACGACGTCCCGGTCCGATGACATCATTTGTAGGAAGCTTCAGGAGGCCATGGATGACATCCTGAGATGAGCCAACATATGGAGGATCAAACTGAAGGCGAACAAATGCGAGGCGATCCGCTTCACCAGGAAGAGGGGTATTCCCACTGATAACATCTTTGCGGGGAACGAAAGACTCCCTTGGAGAAGCGACATACGGAGCGCTGCCCTGGTCAACACTAGCGAAGACAACTTTGAAGAGGCTAACAACAGCGCAAAACAAGATGCTAAGACTGATGGCTGGAGCACCGTGGTTTGCCAGAAATACACAACTCCATAAGGACCTTAATATCGTGCCTCTCGACGAATACGTCCTACAGCTAGTGAGAGGCACACTGGAGGGGATCTCTCGGTCTGACAACCCGATGCTTCAACATATTGCAGAATTTGACCAGGATAGGACCCCGCTTAAGACCCATGTACGGAGGGTGCAGACTCCTCTCGACGCTTGAAGACGTGGTATTAGTCAACCCGTCGGTCTATAACGACAAAAAACGAAAGAAAGCGTAGTGACCGGATCTACAGGATCAACTTTTCTATATATATATATATCTAACTACATCAGCGAACCACGACGCACGCCCATCGCACACGCTGCACGAATTCTCACCTTAGGTGGAACCCGGCTATAGCATATACATCGAACCGCAGCACGTCATTTATCTACCGGTGGACAAAACGAGTATGGACAACATAACCTTAACCTTGTTAGATCACAACGGTGATCCCGTGGATTTCAGAGGAGAGCAAATCGTGATACATCTAGAATTGAAGAAATTGTAATGGAGTTGGAGTTTATCACTCCAAAGAATAAAATAAAAGGTGCAGCACTGCCTCACGTCACTCCCGGACAGACCGTTCAACAATTAACACATATCAACATCGCGGTCCTCGAATCCATAGGTTTGAAAGTAATCAACAATGGAAAGTTGGAGATATTCCAAGGGTTGAATTTCAACGAAACTATAACCAAGGAAGAGTATCACGCTTACTACCCCAGGACAAGCAATTTTAATCTAAACTATGAAGTACGCATCTGCATTCAGCATCAAGACATTTCCACCTTACCATGTGAGAGTTACATTTACGTTGAAGAAAGGTTTAAAGTAGACTCCGCTGGAACTGGAATCTGCGCTTTGACCAATAATGCGTACGCATTCCTGTTCGAACATATCCGCTACGAGATTAATGGAGTCGAGATCGATAGATGTACCAAGCCGGGCATTACTACAACCATAAAATCTTTAATATCATACAACGACAGTGAAAGGAAGATGTTATAAGTGCCTGGATGGAATCCTTTCCAAGGCAGTTAACCGACGTTCTACGATGGTAAATTCAGCGCGTGCATCCCACTAAAATACTTTATGGGAGTCTTTGAAGACTATAAACGTATTAATAAACGTAAGCCAAGAGTTAGTATTGGTTAGAAGCAAGACCGATGATAATTGCTACAGAAACACCGACGCTAACGGCACCAAAAAAGCGAGTTTGGATATTGAAAGAATTGAATTGCGTGTACCTCACATATCTGTAAATGACGATACACGTCTAAAATTACTCAACGTACTTAAGAACGGTAAGTCCATTGTTACCCCAAAACCTCGTTGCCACTATCTGGCCGATACAGCAACAACTGGGGAGGGGGAGGGGGATACAATTGGCTAGGGAGCACAACACGACAAGACCAACAATACGCGATACTTACGCTTGTCGCAACAGGCTAGCCAATGCCGTGCTCAGCTCAGTGGGAGGTCGTATAGGTTCCTTTTGTAGATATATAGCAATATAGAAATACAACAATAATACAGAAGGTCTTGTCAGGAGAACAGATAATATGGGCGCCAACTATGAACTTTGAGTCAAAGGTAATATGAGCTTACCAGATATATCCTCATGGTTAAATATATTCGGTACCTTTTATTGAATGAAATAGTATCTGACGTCAGGAGTGACCAAAATCACATGGTATGGTACGTGTATTTAAGCGTTGATTCTATATGGTTTTACTTTTCACGGAAACAACAGTTCTACTTCAAAAACTACATACGGCTATTCAAGAACTTGTATATTTAGCGTTTAGACAGAATTCATTAATAAAGTTCATAAACTACATAATATTTGAGATTAAATTAACTAAATAATGCGAACAATGCGGTAACGGTAAGTCAGTATAAAATGTTTTATCATAGACCTTTACAAGATAAAATACAAAAATTCGTGATATTCAATTGTGCTGTGAGTTATGCAAAATGCGATACAGGTCTAGTCTATATATGTATATCAATGAATTTAATAAGAAAATACGGCAACTTAGTTAATGATTAATTTACAAGTTTATGAATATTAATGGTGATAATTTAGTTGAAATTACTGATGCAAAATACGAAATATTCGAAACAAAAGAAAAATTAAAACATATAGAATAAATGCTTAGCTGTCATGGCGGTCCGGATGATGTCATCGCGTGAATTTCTGTTTCGTCTGCTTCGGATGTTGGAAAAGGTCTTTCAGAATTGTCCGACGGATTAGACGATAGGCGTTCCTTCTTTTAACCTTTTGGGGAGGTATAACGGCAAGGTGTTCGATTAGGTTCGACGAGGTGTATTGAGGACGCGATATCGGATATCTTCCTACGCACTAGTTATACTTGATAAAATACACTTGAGGGTTTGCTGAAGAATTCCCTACTTCAGGATAAATACTATGTTTACGATAGTTCGATAAATTGTTGCACCTTATTTTTGCTTTCCTTTATTTCCTTTATTTTAAATTTGTTTTCTATAATAATCTTGTACTGTGTTTAATTATAAGCTCTATGTTATTTACATTCAATAAGTGCCAGTCTCCTACAGATGGCGCTACGTTAAAATTGCCTACTTACCTATTGTCTTTCTATTCGTATTAAAAACAACTGTATGAAGTGTTCATAAAGTACTTAGTTTATAATAGATTAAAGCGGTCACTTTGTTTGGTTTATCGATTAATGTTAAAAGTTGTAGACGTACTATACTCGACTCGCCGAACAGATGGAGTAGCAAATTATGCCAACCTTGCAATGCAAATGTCCGACTCACACAGCATAAATCACATGTAAACATATCAAAACAATAACCTCATTTTGTATTTGACATGAATAAAAATTGCAAAATAAGTACTAAAATAATTTTCTTATTTCTTCAAGTATGTTTTGTTGAATTAAATTATGCATCTCCAATATATAGAATTATATATAGTAAATAAAAAATACACAATGGTTTTAAGAAGATCTATGTAATATATAAATACAAAATAAGGAAACAAATAATTAATATTTTTTTTTTTTGGTACGTATTTATATAAGAAACAGTATCCTAAAAATTAACTCACTGTACAAATAGGTATAATCAAAAATAATAAATTTTATACATATTACAAAAATTTAATACAGTAAAGGAATTAATTATGACACACTAAAACGTTCTTAACATGTATCTTCTTCGCTATTAGATGATGTAGACGAATCATCATTAATTGTAATGATTAATGGTTCTATGTGTATATCTATGAGATTGTCAAGTTCCCACATTTCCTTCTCTGTTTGAATAACATGTTTAATAGCATTTTGCCAATTTTCAACAGAAATATTGTCAATACCTCGTTGAAATAATTCTTTCACATCTGCCAATTTAAATGTGGTGTTATGTCTCGCAACATACCCCTTCACTTGTGCCCATATTAGTTCAATCGGGTTTAATTCACAGTGATAAGGGGGAGTCTAAGTACCTTTCTATTAGTGTTTTCTATTAATTCATTAACAGCATATTTCGGAGGGCCAGATAAATGTTCTTTAATTAAAGCTAACAATTCTGCTTTTACCATGTTTTCTTCATATGCAATACTATTTTCCCTCATCCAGTTTTGCATTTCTAATTTGCGACTATTAGTTGTAGGTGGCTTATTCAATTTGCGACTATGGTACGGAGCATTGTCAAAAATTAGAACGCAATTTTCTTTTAAATTGGGGAGAATACATCTCATCCACTCTTCAAACCTTTCTGCGTTCATGTCTTCATGATAATCTCCTGTTCTCTTTGATTCAAAGAGGAGTAAACCATTTTCTACAAATCCTTTATCCGAGCCAATGTGTGCAATTATAAATCTTTTGCCTTTGCCTGAAGGATTTTTAAGACCTGTACTTAAATCTTCTATAAATGCTTGTCTTGCAGTGACAACAGACATATCTGTCCATACTTTATTTACAGTATGTCCAGCATTTACCCAAGTTTCATCCAAGTAATATATCGCGGTACCATTTTCACTATATTTCTTAATTTCACGAAGGTATTTCCGTCTCCAGGTAATAATGTCATCTTTTTCTTTTAAAATACTATTTCGAGCTCGCTTATTATAACTACAAACATAATTATCTTATGATTAGTATATAGAATTTAAAGTAATAAATATTTGTACCGAAAGTTTAGTTCCTCTAATAATGATCTGAGAGTCGTAATTTTGAAATTAGGAATGTCATCTCTTTCATTTATCACTGTGAGAACTTTTTGAACTGTTGGAGGTTCATTTTTAAAAAAGAATGAATGTACAATTCTTCGTATAGCATTTTTCATTTCATCATCCACCATATCTAAAACAGCCCTTTTTCTATGATATTTTTTTGGTGGTTGTAATTCGTGATTAGTGTTATATTCTTTCACGATATTGTAAACACTGCGTTCATTAATTCCTGTAAAAGATACTATAATAGTTACTATGATTTGGTTATCGTTTTTGGAAAGATACCTGCTGCTTTGGCTGTCATTTCAACACTAACAATTTTAGAAGTGCTAGGCTCTTCTTGAAATGTTTTAAATATATTCAAAACCTTCTGTTTATCTTCTACCGTAAAATGTTTTGAAACTCTCTTCTTAGGAGGTGAGTTTTCCATAATGTAAGTATATACGATAATATAGCAAGAAATAATGTATAACCTACAAAACAATAATGTATTATTGGTGCACTAGAACGATCGATAAATAGTCTTCAGAAACACTGGTTTATGAAATATAATAGATAATGGATCATTTACAAAGAAAGCTAATAAAATCTAATATTCCAAATGCAATATCGACTCGATTTTTATTCTATTGTAAGCGGCCACCCTGATCGACCAATTACAAACGTTATTGGTTATGTGACCTATTAAACACACATTGTTGCCATAATTTACTACTGCATTTGTTCGGCGAGTCGAGTATAACTGAAGTTGGGAACCATGATAGAAAAGGCAAAGGCCACCGGCTGCCACGGTCACAAAGACCGCCACCACCGCTCCTCCACCGACTTCGGCTTCAACGAGCCAAAGGGCGCTGCTGCTTCGCAGGCCCCTCCGTCCGAATCTAACAAGATTCCCCCCATCGTCCTCAGGGAAAAATCCGCCTGGGGACACGTTACGACGAAATTCTCTGAGCTTCGAGTCAACTTCTCCAATGCCCAAAATACGACTGACGGAATCCGCTTCTTCCCCACCACGGAGAAGGGTCACGTTTACCGGGATGTCTTTGGATATGGCGAAGTCGAGGACATCGGATTGGGCGCCAGCACGGAAGAACGTGTGGCCGTCGGGAGGGTGGTACGAAAGCCCTAAGGCTTGGATGATGTCAAGCAGCTGCCTGCCCTCAGCTCGTATGATCCGGCTGCCCCAGAGGTGGTGCTTCGCGTTCAGATCGCCCGCCATCAGCACCGCGTTGGGGTCGGTGAAGATTTGGTCGAAATCCTGGCGCGAAACCCCGCCAGGGGCGGGCCTATACGTCGCGTAGAGTTTTAGCGGACCGAAATCGGTCCAGATGATGACTGCCGCCGCCTCCAGAGAGTTCAGCGGCGGCACTACGACCTCGGAGTGGCGGATTGAATTTTTGACGAGTACAGCTGTCCCGCCGCCGCGGCCCGTCAAGCGATCTCGACGGTATGTTTTGTAATTCACGACCTTGAGACTGTCCCCCGGGCGGAGGCCAGTCTCGCTGAGAAGGGCAACGTCGATTTGGTTCTCTTGAAGAAAGTCTCTTAGCTCAGGCATACGAGTTCTAATGCCGTTCGCGTTCTAGGCGACTATTCTGGAAATGCCTTGCTGGTTTATGCTTACCGATGTATTCATAAACGGGTTGATAGATTAATAGAGGTTACGGGGGATGGAGCCCTGAACCTGCTGTAGTGCGGACGAGAATTGTCCGACCAGCTGTAAAAGGGGTGGTCACGGCGCCGAAGAAGTCGGTGTTGTTGGTGGCGGGGGCTTGGGCCTAGCAGGGACTGGCTGGGCACGTCGGTACGCAGCACCTTAGGGGAGAAGAAGATTTCCCTTTGGTGGCGTCGGAATATTTCCTGCCAGAGGAAGTCGCCTGGGAGGATTGGGTGGCTTGGGTGGCGGCCTGGGGGGCGCTTGAGCCGGGGTCTTTTTCGCCGAAGGGGCGGCTTGGGATCGGGTTGGCAATCGGGGTTTGGGGTAGTGAGGGCATCCCTTGTAGTTTGCCGTGTGTGAGCCAACACAGTTGGCGCATTTGGCAGGGTCGCCTTTCTCCTTAGATAGGGGCAGTCTGCGGCGCGATGGTTTTCGCCGCAGCGGACGCATTTGATCGCTGCCGTACAGCGGGATTGGGCGTGGCCGAACCGCTGACAGCGGTGGCATTACCCGACGGCTGTTCGGGAGCGGAGGGATTCGACGGAGACCACTAGTCTGCGGATCTCCTTCAGGGCGAAGATATCCTTCTCGTTTCTCGGGAGCTTTATCAGAATGAGGGGCATTTCCTTCTTGCTCCGGGGGTGGCGGAGGCGATGGATGCCTTCGGGGTGGAATCCGAACTCTAGGAGTTCTTCTTCCACTTCTTTGAGGGGGTCTCGACGGGACCCCACGGATCACGATGTTCAGGAGCTTCTCCGAAGGTAGCTGATAAGTGTGGTACGGTAGTACCAGACCGTCGAGCATCCTTACGGCAGCCCTGAAATCCTTCTCCGTGGTGGGGAAGAAGCGGATTCCGTCAGTCGTATTTTGGGCATTGGAGAAGTTGACTCGAAGCTCAGAGAATTTCGTCGTAACGTGTCCCCAGGCGGATTTTTCCCTGAGGACGATGGGGGAATCTTGTTAGATTCGGACGGAGGGGCCTGCGAAGCAGCAGCGCCCTTTGGCTCGTTGAAGCCGAAGTCGGTGGAGGAGCGGTGGTGGCGGTCTTTGTGACCGTGGCAGCCGGTGGCCTTTGCCTTTTCTATCATGGTTCCCAACTTCAGTTATACTCGACTCGCCGAACAAATGCAGTAGTAAATTATGGCAACAATGTGTGTTTAATAGGTCACATAACCAATAACGTTTGTAATTGGTCGATCAGGGTGGCCGCTTACAATAGAATAAAATCGAGTCGATATTGCATTTGGAATATTAGATTTTATTAGCTTTCTTTGTAAATGATCCATTATCTATTATATTTCATAAACCAGTGTTTCTGAAGACTATTTATCGATCGTTCTAGTGCACCAATAATACATTATTGTTTTGTAGGTTATACATTATTTCTTGCTATATTATCGTATATACTTACATTATGGAAAACTCACCTCCTAAGAAGAGAGTTTCAAAACATTTTACGGTAGAAGATAAACAGAAGGTTTTGAATATATTTAAAACATTTCAAGAAGAGCCTAGCACTTCTAAAATTGTTAGTGTTGAAATGACAGCCAAAGCAGCAGGTATCTTTCCAAAAACGATAACCAAATCATAGTAACTATTATAGTATCTTTTACAGGAATTAATGAACGCAGTGTTTACAATATCGTGAAAGAATATAACACTAATCACGAATTACAACCACCAAAAAAATATCATAGAAAAAGGGCTGTTTTAGATATGGTGGATGATGAAATGAAAAATGCTATACGAAGAATTGTACATTCATTCTTTTTAAAAATGAACCTCCAACAGTTCAAAAAGTTCTCACAGTGATAAATGAAAGAGATGACATTCCTAATTTCAAAATTACGACTCTCAGATCATTATTAGAGGAACTAAACTTTCGGTACAAATATTTATTACTTTAAATTCTATATACTAATCATAAGATAATTATGTTTGTAGTTATAATAAGCGAGCTCGAAATAGTATTTTAAAAGAAAAAGATGACATTATTACCTGGAGACGGAAATACCTTCGTGAAATTAAGAAATATAGTGAAAATGGTACCGCGATATATTACTTGGATGAAACTTGGGTAAATGCTGGACATACTGTAAATAAAGTATGGACAGATATGTCTGTTGTCACTGCAAGACAAGCATTTATAGAAGATTTAAGTACAGGTCTTAAAAATCCTTCAGGCAAAGGCAAAAGATTTATAATTGCACACATTGGCTCGGATAAAGGATTTGTAGAAAATGGTTTACTCCTCTTTGAATCAAAGAGAACAGGAGATTATCATGAAGACATGAACGCAGAAAGGTTTGAAGAGTGGATGAGATGTATTCTCCCCAATTTAAAAGAAAATTGCGTTCTAATTTTTGACAATGCTCCGTACCATAGTCGCAAATTGAATAAGCCACCTACAACTAATAGTCGCAAATTAGAAATGCAAAACTGGATGAGGGAAAATAGTATTGCATATGAAGAAAACATGGTAAAAGCAGAATTGTTAGCTTTAATTAAAGAACATTTATCTGGCCCTCCGAAATATGCTGTTAATGAATTAATAGAAAACACTAATAGAAAGGTACTTAGACTCCCCCTTATCACTGTGAATTAAACCCGATTGAACTAATATGGGCACAAGTGAAGGGGTATGTTGCGAGACATAACACCACATTTAAATTGGCAGACGTGAAAGAATTATTTCAACGAGGTATTGACAATATTTCTGTTGAAAATTGGCAAAATGCTATTAAACATGTTATTCAAACAGAGAAGGAAATGTGGGAACTTGACAATCTCATAGATATACACATAGAACCATTAATCATTACAATTAATGATGATACACACAATACATGAAGATACATGTTAAGAACGTTTTAGTGTGTCATAATTAATTCCTTTACTGTATTAAATTTTTGTAATATGTATAAAATTTATTATTTTTGATTATACCTATTTGTACAGTGAGTTAATTTTTTAGGATACTGTTTCTTATATAAATACGTACCAAAAAAAAAAAATATTAATTATTTGTTTCCTTATTTTGTATTTATATATTACATAGATCTTCTTAAAACCATTGTGTATTTTTTATTTACTATATATAATTCTATATATTGGAGATGCATAATTTAATTCAACAAAACATACTTGAAGAAATAAGAAAATTATTTTAGTACTTATTTTGCAATTTTTATTCATGTCAAATACAAAATGAGGTTATTGTTTTGATATGTTTACATGTGATTTATGCTGTGTGAGTCGGACATTTGCATTGCAAGGTTGGCATAATTTGCTACTCCATCTGTTCGGCGAGTCGAGTATAGTACGTCTACAACTTTTAACATTAATCGATAAACCAAACAAAGTGACCGCTTTAATCTATTATAAACTAAGTACTTTATGAACACTTCATACAGTTGTTTTTAATACGAATAGAAAGACAATAGGTAAGTAGGTAATTTTAACGTAGCGCCATCTGTAGGAGACTGGCACTTATTGAATGTAAATAACATAGAGCTTATAATTAAACACAGTACAAGATTATTATAGAAAACAAATTTAAAATAAAGGAAATAAAGGAAAGCAAAAATAAGGTGCAACAATTTATCGAACTATCGTAAACATAGTATTTATCCTGAAGTAGGGAATTCTTCAGCAAACCCTCAAGTGTATTTTATCAAGTATAACTAGTGCGTAGGAAGATATCCGATATCGCGTCCTCAATACACCTCGTCGAACCTAATCGAACACCTTGCCGTTATACCTCCCCAAAAGGTTAAAAGAAGGAACGCCTATCGTCTAATCCGTCGGACAATTCTGAAAGACCTTTTCCAACATCCGAAGCAGACGAAACAGAAATTCACGCGATGACATCATCCGGACCGCCATGACAGCTAAGCATTTATTCTATATGTTTTAATTTTTCTTTTGTTTCGAATATTTCGTATTTTGCATCAGTAATTTCAACTAAATTATCACCATTAATATTCATAAACTTGTAAATTAATCATTAACTAAGTTGCCGTATTTTCTTATTAAATTCATTGATATACATATATAGACTAGACCTGTATCGCATTTTGCATAACTCACAGCACAATTGAATATCACGAATTTTGTATTTTATCTTGTAAAGGTCTATGATAAAACATTTTATATTGCTGACCTTTCATCAGATCACAACCCCATCCTAATCACCCTAGGTAGCGAACTACTTCATCTGGGGGAAAAAGTTCGGCGGCGTACGAACTGGAATCTTTTCTCCTCCAAAGTTCTCACCAACCTCAGTGTCAACGAAAATCTTCAGGAAGCGGCCCTCTTAGAGGAAGCCGCAAACAACTTCACCAAAGCGATCTCTCGGGCCCTCGATGAATCTTCTACCATCAGACCCCGCAGACACTCTCGACAACTCCCACCCGACCGAAGGGAGCTAGTTAGGGAAAGACGACGAGCCAAGAAAAGGGCCCAAACCACCCTCAACCCCGCTGACAGCTTCCGAGCAAATCATCTTGCTCGACAGCTCCGAGAGGCTCTCAAAACCTTCGAGCAGGAGAACTGGGACGACAAGGTCAAGTCTCTCACGACGGAGGATGGCTCCCTATGGAAACTATCCAAAGCCTTGAGAAACCCCTCAAAAAACCCCCAAACCGGCCTCTTCACGGCACCCACGGTTTAGGTTTCTCCCCGAGGAGAAAATCGAAATCCACGCCGACCACCTCGAAGAAGTATTCCGCGGCATCCCGCCCCCAATCAGCGACGACGAAATAATCTTCCGAAGAGAAGTGGAAACGGTGGTGCACGGGATCCCCGAGCTCATCGGAACCCCACTCGATCCCGCCTCCCCCGACGAAGTCCGAGCCCTCATCAAAAGGCGCAACAACAAAAGGCCCCAGGGGCGGATTGTATCACCAATCTGGCCCTAAAGTGGTTACCCCCGAAGCTACGGAGCATCTTTGCGAAATCATCAGCGCAATGCTCCAAATCCAGTACTTTCCCTCCTGCTGGAAACACGCCGAAGTCTGCAACATCCCCAAGCCCGGGAAAGATCACAAATTCCCACAAAACTTCCGCCCGATCAGCCTTCTCTCCAACGTTTCGAAAATAGCTGAGGTAATCATCCTGTCTCGGTTGAAAGAACTCAGCGACGATGTCATCCAAGAACAGTTCGGCTTCCGAGCCGGACTGTCCACCGACCTACAACTATTCCGGTTCTCGGAATACATCCGAAACGGACTCGAAAGGCGAGTACCCGTAGGTGCAGTTTTCTTCGACTTAAAGAATGCCTTTGACACAGTCTGGCATAACGGGCTGATCTACAAGATGATCGTTTCAGGAATCAACCCCCATGGTCAAACTCATCAGGTCCTATTTAGCCGGCAGATCCTTCTGCACCAAATCCCATTCCGGGAAGTCCAGCGTCAGACAAATCCACGCCGGCGTTCCCCAGGGATCACTTCTAGGCCCGCAACTGTTTTCCATTTACATGTCGGATCTCCCCCGAGAGCCCAGCACCGAGATTGCAATCTATGCAGACGACACTGTCATCTACACAGGCTGCAGGAAGCAGGCGCTGTTCAGGAAACGCCTCCAAAGCGCTACTGACGGTTTTCTGAGTTGGACCTCTCGCTGGGGTCTGAAGGTAAATGAATCTAAGTGTGTGGCAGTTAGCTTCTCGCACGATCGCGCAAACCCCGGTCAGCCGATTAAGGTAGGAAACTTCGAGCTCCCCTGGAGCTCCGAAGTGAAAATACCTCGGTGTCATCTTCGACCGAATGCTCACATTCCAAAAACAAACTGACGAAATCCGAAATCGCTTCATCAAGGCCCGCAACTTGCTTCTGCCCCTCATAGGGCGAAGGAGTCCCCTTCACCTAGGGAGCAACTTGCTCTTATACAAGACGACGCTTCGACCGCTTTTAACCTACGGCGCTATGGCCTGGTTAACAGCGAATGAGACTAACATCAAAGGTTTGGAAGCACTCCAAAACCGAACTCTCCGCCTCATCGTTGACGCCCCCTACTTCGTAAGGAACGTTCAGATTCATCGAGAACTGAACGTTCCGACTCTACGTGAATTTCTGACGAAACTCCTGAAGTCCGCGTGGGAAAGAGCCCGCGCCAGCCAAAATCTCTGCGTTCAGATGGTCGTCGATCCCCAAGATCGACCCCCTCTCAAAAAGAAGGTCCGTCGCCTTGCAGATGTCATCGATCTGGACTAAGGCAATTCCCACAGGTCCCTCGACGACCATCATCGTCCTCTAAAAAGACTGATAAACGGCTATTTTTCAGTCTGAAACCCTCGTATGTGTTACAGGTGTAAAGTCATCTTCCCTAGTTAGCTCTTCGCTAACCAACCTCATCTCTCCCCAGGCTGCGTGATCGAAGCAGCCTACACCTGAAAGATTAAAGGGCGTAAGGAATCCCGGCCCTAGTATTGACATGAAGTTCCTAGCGATAGAAAAGGGGAAAAGTGTGACGTGCGCAGAAGGGACTCGGGGATTAAGTGTTGGGAAGGCGGTGAAAAGGGAGAGAACGACATCGGCATCAAGAAAAGTAGTAGTGATAGCGAGGTGGGTCCGACAAAAATTCAAGTAATTTATCGATTGTCGAGGACTGGCGGCCTATCTCGCGTGTCATCCCCCAGTTGTTTAGCCCATGTGAGATTTTGGATAATGTATCCATGAAGGAAAAGGGGAGTAACAACACGGAAGCTCCGAATTTTTAGATCACGCTACCGACACCAGGCACCACCATCACCCGGCCATTACACCGGCGCCGATCAAGGACACGTTCAGATAAATACTTTCTTTTATTTCTTAACTTCCCAGCCTTCAGCATTAACTTTAGTAACGTAGTTGTAATTCAGTAATTATCGTTTAGTAGTAAGATTCTTTTGTTTTCTTTATATAAATATATATATATATATATATATATATATATATATATATATATATATATATTTAGTTGTGGTTTATGTGAGCAACTTGTCGCCAATTCTACTTTCTAATTTGTATCCGCAAAGTGAACGTATGACAGGCGTTGATTTATGAGTTCTCAAAAACCTGGTAAAAGTGTAGCCATTCACCGATAGATGGCAAAATATATTTTTATTACAGTAAATGCGAAGAAAGAAACTTCAACTTGTGATATCCATTTTCCTTGCTTTAAATTTGGCGCCAACTTCCAAAAGTTAAAATTTTCTGTTACTGTGTGTGAAGAGGCAACACCGAATTTTAACATTTTAGAAAGTTTTTCCTCCACCTTAGGTTTAAAACCATCTTTTATTTTAAATTCAGCTGTGAAATCTCATAAAATAATGTTTTTGATCGATACATACACTACGGAATTCATTCTTGACTTGGGATATTATTAACTTATGTCGGACACTATTTGACAAAACTGAACATACATTATCAGAACATGATTTCATGACATACGCCATTACAATACTGGCATAAAGTGCAGAATAATTATTCTTTCGAATGTTATATCCTTAATTTACAATACCTCTTCCACCTTCAAATTACTATTTTTGATATAACGAAATTTCGCTTGACGGTTGGCAACATGTTTTTGTATGAATCTGTGTGACAATATTGCAAACTTCGTTTCGTTTGTTGTTTAGGTTTCATTGAAAAATTGTAGATAAGGAACAGCAAGCACAAGACAAACATGTTTTTAAAATAAAAATTTTTGAGAAAGAACTAAAAAATAATTCATGTCACAATTAAAATGCATGTATAAGTTTATTTATATATATGTATGTTGAGTAATATTTTACAATACATTGTTTCAAATATTGTTTCACTGAATATTGTAAGTGGAAGATAGATTAACAGAAGGAGACCTAAGAGAGAAATACATTTAATTCAATATTAGTTCTATAAATTAGCAACATGATTATTAATTAAACCTCTTCTTCTACCATTATCTATTATATTTTCTTATTGCTACTCCAACATTGACCCTGTTGCGTAAAACCTCAATGTTGTTAACAGTTGGTGGACTGGAGACATTATTTCTCTATACTCTATTTCTATCTTTTATTTTTCAAAAGTTCATTTCTCTATACGAAAAGTTGGCGAAATTCGGTCAAATAACGGCGAATCATGCACATCTATTATTAGTTTCAAATAGTTTATTTTCTTGTCTTACCAGTGTCTGATTTGATTTCAGCTTGCAAATGTCTAGGTTATGCCAACACTATGAAACAGAAAATATATCTCTGTTTCACTTGTTGAGTTTACAGAAAAGTGCGTTTGCGTTATAAAAGCCAATCAAGTCAGCAATTCAGCGCTTTGGTGTTCAGCGGTTACGTAGCGATTGTTATTGTGTTCTTGTATTCTGATGTATTTTAGGCAATTATAGCTTCGGGCCTCATGTTTACCAAAACACGTATTCGCCCTATTGTTTTATATGCAGAAGTAAACAACCACGTAGTGGAAAAGCAGACTGCAGTTTTCCCGAGTGAGTTTTTGTGTTTGCTGTAAAGAAAAGATGACAGTAACGTCAGATTTTACAGATTTCCAAATGCGTAGAGAGGAAAACTGATAAACGCGAGTACAATAGTTATTAGAATTTACACAATTGCAGAAAAAGTGTTAAGGGAAAATATTTTAGAATTGTTTATCACTTCTAGCATAGTAAATGTTTTAATGAAGAAAATTATTGGCCTCCACGTTTAACACAGAAAGTATGCAAAAGCATATTTTATTGCAGTATGATCACGAAAAGGTACAAACATTTGACGTAAATATATTATTAATTTATTTAATAATGAATAAGTGTATATGTACTACCTAGTTTATGCTAAATATTGTTTTACCTTGTATCTCATCCTTCACCAGATCGCTAGTTTAAGTTTTAATTTAATTTTGAGTTTTGGTTGTTTACATAGTCATTTAATATATTATTTCTAGAATTAGACTTTAGATTTTTATTATCTTATTATAAACCCTATTCCACTTAGAGAGACAATAGTTCGTGAATATTACATTTGGAAAGCAACTTATCTACGTTTTTCTGAACATGTTTATAACACCGATTAAGTTAAGTTTTCAACCTAAGAAATGGAAATAAATACAAAACAAATTTATTCATCGTTAATATTTCCATCCAAAATTGGCCAATTGATAGAAAAGACCGATGTAAAATGTCATCAAAATGTATAAATTGAGGTTATTCAAGTTATAGGAAAGTAATATTACGGAATGCCACTAAAATTCGATTGCATTTTTAATCATGCGCATTTTTTAGCCGGCTCCAAGAGTGAGATGACACTTGTATTTTGTTTCACTTAAATCGCAAAACTTTCTACGCATTGCATTGATATTTATGGCAAATCACGTACCAGGTGAGACATCTGTTAATAACTATCATAACTATCACTTCTGCCCCTCGAAAAAATCCAATCCCCACCACATAAGTCGCGCCCTTTACAAGCGAGCACAGAGAGAAATTACTTCGTCGTCAAGGATATTTGGTTATTGATATACAAGGGTTCAACATTCCCGAATTTGCAGTCAAGAAGATGACCATCAGCGACGGAAATCATAGCATGCATTACCTGTTCAAGTCTTTAGTTCCTTTTCATTTACTTCCCGATGAAACCAAACGACGAGTTCGATGGTTGGAACGTAATCATCTGAATATTAAATATTCGGACGGATTTGTGGATATAGAAGAGATCGCGAATATATTGGCTAATATGTGTCTTTACACATAAACCTTTTTTATGATAAAAACAAGATAAATTAGACTTAGGTAAACGGGGTGCACTACTATACTCTAAATTAACCATATCTAAATCTACATATTTTCTTTAAAATATTTCTTTCTGATGCCCTTTAACATATATGACATCGTAATAAAGAAAATATGTAGATTTAGATATGGTTAATTTAGAATATACTAGTGCAGCCCGTTTACCTAAGTCTAATTTATCTTGTTTTTATCATAAAAGGTTTCGGTGCATGTACGCAATGCAATGTAAACCTATTACTCGATAATTTAATAAAAAGTTATAAATAATTTCTTGTTTGTACTAAATATTCCTATGAACTGTGAAACATACTGCGTAGTGCTGACGTCACGATTCCTGTTCTTTCCTGTTTGTGCATCGAACGTTCACAGGTGTGCCGTACTGACGTCACGATGTGTGTTCATCCACGCTTTATTCCCCAGGGACTTGTGTTAAAGGTAAGTATTAAGGTTTAAAAAATTGGTTTTAGCCTTAACAATTTATTGAATTAAAGAAAATAATTATAACAAGGTATAATATAAGTGAAAATAGCTAAATGTATAAATAGACAAGTTAATAAACATTAATAAAAAATAATATAAAACTTTCTTTTAACAATTCTTATAATCTATAATACAGTATAAGTATAAATGGTGATAAATATTTACAAAGTATATGATAAACTTAAAAAAGTCCTCTTCTAATCGATGCCGAACTTCATGATTTCGTAATCGTAGAATACGGTGTTATAGGCGAAGTGACGTGCTTCCAGCATAAGCAGGGCGTTCACTGAATTTTCATGGTTTGTTAAAAGCGATTTTACGTTTTGGTATAGATCACCGTCCATTTTAGTGCACATGTCCAAAACAGTGTTGTAGAATTTGATAAAGTCGCCTCCTTTCAGTAGAGATATTTTCTGATCAACCAGCTACTTCAATCAGTAAGTAGTATTGTATGTTTCACGCGAGAAAACCATTTGCTGATCGCGACTCGTCAGACGGATCACTTCGAAGTCTTTGTAGGTGCTAACTTCCATCTGACGATTAGAACTGGTTCCTCCGTTCTTGTCAAACTCCTTCTATTCATCGTCTGTGAAGAATATGCAGACGTTGCGTGATTTCAGACGTATCAGAGGCACGTAACCTGCAGCAGGGCTGATTCTTACGTCTAACCATTTGAAACAGCTTTTAGTAATATCAGTTGACTGTTCAACCAGTTCTCGTTCTTGCACGATTGCTATCTCTTTCATTTTGAGAGCGTTGTCGATGAGCTCATTGGCTGTAACAATACACAATCACTACGATATTTTTCAAAAGTAAAGATGGTTGAAAATCTCACCTTGATCCATCGCGAAGTATTGATACTGATGCTATGGGTGTTGACTATTATTGAAGTAGACGTCGCAGTTGATGATGTCACAGTTGGTGGGGATGGTAGTTGAGGAAAAACTGTAACAAGACGGCATTCACTTTGTTTCTAGACGTTAATCACATTTGCATACGCACCTTAAACTTGTCCATCTTCAATGGCATGGTGGCCCCAGGCATATGTATGGACGCCATCAGCATGGATGACCCTCTTATCGTCCAGGGGCCAGAGGGCTAGCTTTTTCTGCTCAACAGTGTAAATGTCATGGAGAGCTGTTCTGAATATGTGTTGTGTCTTGTAGAGCAAGCTTCCATTGGTCAGGCTCTCTATGTAGTCACCCATGCTGATGTTGTCCTGCACCACGATTTTTTGACACCTTTCGCCCTCTTCACCTGCTTACTGCTAATTCGTAGGCCATATATGTTTGACTGTAGGCCTACAAAGTCTTCTACGGCTTTACCGGCAGCCTCATCCTTAAACTTCCCCGGCACAGCTTTATTTCGCCGGGCGATGTGTCGAAATTGTGTGGATTTCGTTTGATGCCCTCGTACACATCATCGGTTTCAATCTGTAGAATGAGGCTGTCGCTGTCGATGTAGCATAGACATTACTTCATCCTTGTACGTTCGCTTTACCTCATCGTAGTAGAAATCGTACATTAACAAATCCGATAACTCGAGTACGGCGAAGCCGATGTAAATGGGTTTGTTGTAGGTTATCTTAATTTCCTTATCTGAATTGCGACAAAGTTCTCGGTGAAGATGCTCACGCTCTTGAAGTTTTGTTTGGCTATTAATGGGCGTGCTCCCCGTCTTCGTTCCAGGTCTTCCCAATGGGTTAGTGTTTTATGTCTACCCGTTTGTCGACGTTTTCCATAGTCTTGCCATATGATGCGTTATTCATAAGTTTGAAAAGGCCTTTTTCAAAATCATTTGTGCCTTTTGACGCAGAGACGTATTCAAATCAATATATTTTTCAACCATGTCGATTGCTTAAAACGCAGCGCTCTATGTACGTGGATGAGCACTAGTCCGTTAGATATCGCCTGTTTTAGGTTTCTATGATGGATGACGTAATTGTGTTTATCGCACAGGTTTGCTATAAGTTTCGATTCGGAAACTTGGATGTGGGAGGTACCATGCTTTCAGGGAGGAATGGCAAATCGTTATGAGCGTTGTGTAGTTCCTTGGGATATCTTATATCCACATCCAAAAAGTATCCCGTTTCCTCATCCTCATCTAATCTGTCGATATCTAGGTGATGAATATCCTCCCGGCTCATCCATTCGAATTTACCGTGGTGTAGGAGTTGGGACATGGCCCATCCATATAGGTTGTTGGCGTCCAAGCCTACAAGGAACGTCGATGGAACGCTGCTATCGTAACCGGGGACGTATTTATTGTTCGCCTTCGCATAGCGCAGACTGACTTGTTCACAAACTTATTGTATCTTGCAAATAATTAACGCTTTTGGCCGTTACTTTGTGATATTCCATGGTTCAAATAAATAAAACACACTTTTTACTTGTAACAATATCACTATATTTCACTTATTTGTGACTGCAGTTTCGACATACATTATTCGACATGTCATTATCAAACTGTACAATATTTCTTGCTAGCAATTAATATATAGGTAACCTTAATTAAGGGAAATTTTACATCAGCTATTTACACAGCATTCGAAAAGGGGGTATATAATAGGTCAGTTTGTTCATTAAGAAGGTTGTCGGACTTTCTAATAGCTTTATGAATTTCTAATGACTCTAATAGGTTTAATTTTAATCCTTTTTCGGCTACATGTAAAATTTGTAGGCCGTCATCTGAAAAATTATGATTGTATTCTATTAAGTGGTTTGCAAATGTTGAATCTGTTGTTAGATCTCACCATAACAAAAGACAATGGGAAAGCAACTTTTAAGGTATACGGGAAACCTACATACACAGACTCAGTTAGCCCTAAAAATTCAATACACCCTAAAAACACAAATTTGCAGCCTTCTTCTCAATGTTGTACAGACTGATTAAATTACCCCTGTCCACCGAAAATTACAAGGCAGAATTGAATGTCATCACTCAGATAGCAGTAAACAATAAGTATAACAGTGGGATTATCAATAATATTTTAAAGAACATACAAGTAAAAGAAACTCTAAAAACAATATACCCCCACATTAACACAAAACAAGATAAAAAGTATGTAACACTAACATATTTCGGGAAAATCAGCGAAACAATAGGAAATATTATATCTAGAAATAAAGAAGTTCACATAGCATTTAGACGATATACTAAATTACGGAACATAATGTTTAACGCTAAAGATAATTTAGACCCTCTTAAAAAATCCGGCATTTATCAATTACAGTGTAAATATTGTAAAGGTATATATATAGGTCAGACAGGCAGAAATTTTGATATTAGACAAAAGGAACATATTAGATTCTTTAATTTGAAAAAAAAAGAGATTCAACATTTGCAAACCACTTAATAGAATACAATCATAATTTTTCAGATGACGGCCTACAAATTTTACATGTAGCCGAAAAAAGGATTAAAATTAAACCTATTAGAGTCATTAGAAATTCATAAAGCTATTAGAAAGTCCGACAACCTTCTTATTGAACAAACTGGCCTATTATATACCCCCTTTTCGAATGCTGTGTAAATAGCTGATGTAAATTTCCTCCCATTAAGGTTACCTTTATATTAGTCGCTAGCAAGAAATATTGTACAGTTTGATAATGACATGGTATGTCGAAACTGCAGTCACAAATAAATGAAATATAGTGATATTGTTACAAAGTAAAAAGTGTGTTTTATTTATTATTGTATCTTGTGTCGAAGGAATACACTATGTTGTACGCGAAGCTATATGCCTGATGTAAGTGCGTTTTACTCGTTTATGACGCTTCCGGTTCGGATTGGCAAAGGTAGCGCAATTTTCCTGTCATAATTCAGGAATTTTAGGATGTTTTGCGCTACCGGCATAACGCTGAGGATCTGATTACACTCACCTTCGGTGCGTCTTCTCAGGGCCTCGTTGGTTGTGAAGCAGTTGAGGCAATCGTCGCAGAAATATTCCCTCTGTTTCTTGTGGGACAACGACGTCGATACTAACCGCGACAAATCTGCTATCAGCACGTAGTGGGCCTTCTGCGCTTCTTCCACCAGCAACAGTTTTACGTGTCTCGTTTCGCCTTGGTTAAATATAGCGGTCCCCCGATTTCATGCGTTTTCGTCTCACCATTGAATTCGAGACCGTATATATTCAGTGAGATGTCGTTTTGTACTTCAATGCGAGGAATATGCTTTAACTTCGCCGGGAATTCCACGTCTTCTAAGTTCAGGACGGTGGAATAGTGCGGATACCTCGGCGTTCTATTCCTATTTATATTTGCTGGCCGAAGGGCGGCAGTGATAGCCCATGCAATGCCAGCTTCGTCATTGTTTTGGATATTGGTGCAAGCCTTTTGATTGTTACTTCCTTTGGGAGTGCGATGTAGGACGATCCTCCAAGCGCTTTATATGTATTGACGTTAACTTCTATGTGTAATACTGATCCTAGCGTCCATCCTGAGTCTCGATCCTGGAACTCCTCGGTCTTGGTCTTAATCTTGCTGGCGAGCTTATCATAGAGATCGTCAAGATTGTCTGACGGGGTCACCACGACGTATTTCGTGTGAAAGGATTTTAATTCCGTCACTTGATCCTCCTCGCAGTTCTTCGTGTTCCAAGCAAACAGTTCCAACTGCAGCTTGACGCCCTGGCCCAATCTCACTATATTATCATCCACCAGTCTGCAGCTTTCCTGCTTCAGGTTTAGCAGGAATGTCGGAATATCGACGTCAATGTCTCCGAGGACCTTGTATTTCTTTATATTATTTTTTAAACTGGTTTTTAAAATGAAAACGCCTTCTTCCACCACAACAGTGCGCTTGGAAACGTAGGTGGCCGTTATGTAATGCAGCCATTGGGAAGGTTTGACCGCAGCATTGGAAAACTTGTTCCGGTTTGCTGGTGGATGGTATGGCCTTTCTGGCGAACGTTTTCTTGCACATTTCGCACTCCATCATAAAACTATAAAACGGTATCCTATTAGGAAAAGAATGCAGTAAAATAAAAAATAACTTAGAGGAAATATGCTGGTTTAACCAAACTGAATACTAATAAGCACGATAAATATGGAAATAAACGGGGTAACTATAAAACGGATAACTATAAACACGATAAATATGGAAATAAACGGAGTAACTATAAAAACTAAACACTAAGAATAAATATGAACTAAACGGATAAATATAAACACTAACGATAATAAGGCAATAAACGGATATAAAGATGTAGAGATGTAGTTGTTCACGAGCTAACTGTTAGGAAGCAGATGCTGAACTGTGAAAAAGTGATCGATGGTCGCAAACGCTTGCTGAGTTCCAGGAACTATCCTTTACCTCTTCCGATTACGGAGGAGCCTACACGAGCAACTACCTACTTGATCCACCTTCAGCTTTGGTGGGGCTTGTTATTCTCGACTATGGTGACTACGTATCCTCTCGGCGGGGAGATGCCCCTTGTGGAGGCGGAGGGATGGCAATGGATCTGGGACGTTTATATTCCCAGGGAAGGGTACAATCATAGTCAGAGGCTTCGGCGACGACCGGGTTAGGGTGCTCCTGGACTCTGTTCAAGACGCCCCCAAGTGCGGCAAGGATTCGATGACGGATACGACCTCCTCATCCAAGGCCTCGTCGTCCCCGGAGATAGCCGTCTCAGCGTCACAGATCTTCGCCAGATGTTTGGCGAAGACTGTCGCTTTCTCCTCGTTGGAGTATATTACTCCCCCGGTCCGTGCAGAGGGAGGTTGCGGCTGACCCTCTTGCCCCTTATAGCTCGAGCCACCCTCCAAAGCGAGCCGTCCTCAGCTCCAGGGATCCCGTTCCCCCTCCCCTCCTCGACGTAGAGCAGGGGACTGTGGTCGGAAGACATCTCTACGAGGTTCTCGACAACGACGCCAAGCGGCAGGCGCTTGCTCAGCGCGAAGTCGAGAACATCCCGTCCGGTGCCGGCGCGGAAGAAAGTGGGTTCTGCATGGGAGTGGACGGCCTCCACCCCGAAAAAGGCATAAAGGCTTAGTCTGGAGCTGTTGGTCACCCTCGACCCCTAGAACGGGTGCTTTCGGTTGTAATCGCCGGTCGCAATCAAAGAGTGCTTCGTAATCCTGGACCACAAATCCCCTACTCGGAGGGGAGTATATGGAGATGATCCTCGCGGGCCCGATATCCCGCAAAGGAATCATCACCGCCGTCGCCTCGAGGGAGGCTGAGCCGGGCACACCAATCCTTGTGTGCCGGATCCCGTGACGGACCAGCACAGCCGCTGCCAGAACTGTCTAAACGGTCTGACTTGTGCGAGACGTAGTTGTGGGCGAAAAACTTGTCCCCAGGTCTCAACCAGGTCTCGCAGATGAGGAGGATGTCAATGGCATACTCGTACAGTTGGCACAGGTAGCCGGTTCCTCCTTAGGTCTTCCGCATTCGCGCGTAGAATGGGCGCCATCGCAGGCCACGAACTTAATAGGAGCTGTACATCCCGACTGTGCGTGGCCGTACACCTAACAGCGGTAACATTGGCCGAGGCCGGGCCTTGACCGCAACGGCTCAGCCGAGACATCTAGATCGACCACCTTCCGGACTTGAAATATTGCCTTCTGGTCCTTCGTGAACTTTAAGAGAACGAAGGGCATCGGTCTTCCCCGCGGAAACTCCTCATGGGGACGTAGGACTCCAACTTGAAACCCTGCTCCACCAGAGACTCCTCAATATCTTGGATCAGGGCACGCCGCGCAAAACGACGTGCAGCAGCTTTTCACTCGACAGCTGGAACGTATGGAACGAGTTCCCACCGTCGACAAAGATGCGAGTCCATCCTCGGAAGTCGGCCTTGGAGACGGGGAAAAACTGGATGCCTTCCCTACTGCTCGCCGCCTTCGTAAAGTTAAAGCCAGAGCGCTTGATCTCCGCGCTGACCTGGCACCACTTCGTCGCGTCCCGCAAAATGATCAGCGGGACTTTATCGGACGTGACGTCGTCGGCACGCCTCGGCGGTGGTGGGCTGCTGAGGTCCGAAGGAATTAAAGAAAAGCGATCGGCTCACGGCCCCGGTCTAGGGGTGGGTAGCGGTGTTCTTCTCCGGTGCCACCTCGATACGGTCCAAGTCTCTTGGGAGCGCGGAGTGCTTCCCATTTCCCCACCAGAAGCGCCCTGTTTCGGTGCGCGCTTTTTCCGCTTCACGGTCTCCATATCATCATTGTGGACCACGGCTGTGGTTACCAATATCTCCGGAGAGCCATGTCTCCTCTTCGTGCCCCCAAGAAAGGGGGCAATGAAGTCAGATAGCACTGCGGCGCTGTTGGAAGCCGGTGAAACCGACGCACTTCCGGCGCGGGCGCCCCCAGGATGGGAAGGGGGAACGCCGGCCTCCTCCATTTCCTCACAAATATCGCGGCTGACGGCCTTGACCGACTTTCCGCGCCTCTCCAAGACGATATGCAGGCCCTTGATCAGTTCGATGATCTTCTCGGTCGACAGGTGCATTAAATCATCGACCGGGCTAGAACGCGCCACCTCCACCGCGTCCGCGGTCTGGAGCAGCTCTTGCGTCTCGCCATTTGATCCATAAATTATATCCTGAAAATGAATACAAAAATACGCTCTGGAAATATCTTACGATTAAAAGTATAGTTTGACAAATTTTTATAATAGAAAATAAAAGTAGTTTTATAAAAAAAAATTTAAACGATCTTCCTTTAAAATTTGTCCAAAAAATAATAGAGCAATATACAAATAAATACATATATCATCGACGGCATCTAACAATTTCACGGTCTTCTATTTCTGCTTTAGCTGCTTTTATAACTTCCACGACAGACACGTTACCAATTTCGTTGTAATTGGCCATTTCTTCTTTATTACCCTTCTTATAATACACAAACAATTTAAGCGAAAATTGTAATTCGATTGGTGTTTATCGCTCGAGGTAAGTCGGAGTTAAAATTGACCATGTCCACGTCCATCCTTAATTATCAAGACAACGGGTTCAATGGATTAACAATAACACTGCCAAACGGAAAAATTCCACAGTCCGATCCAATTTTAACTCGGCACATCTTTTGTTAAACATGTACCGAGTCAAATTTCCCGGAATATGGGATTTTCTTCGTCCACTAGAACTTATTGCATCTTTGGCAGCCCGCCACGAGGACTCGATTGCATTGGTATGAGCATCTGTATCAGGATCTTTAAAAGTCAAAGAATGATTCACCTTCAAATGCTCATACCTGTGCAATGAGAGGCAGCCATAGGCCTTCCAATAATCGCTGATGACCGTTGTTCCCAATTCAATCCAATCACGGATAATCGGAATCAACGTGTCAGCAGACCTGTAAATAAAAGAAAAATTGTTAAAACAATCATAGTTTCACATTCAAAATATATTAAAGTATTCAACGCGATCTAACCTGGCCACAACCACCCCCTCCACGCCACCCGACCCAAAACCATCCCACATCATCAGGCCCAAAGCACCCCACACCACTCGGTCCACCCAACACCACCCGGCCCAAACCACCCCACACCATCCAGTCCACCCCACATCATCCGGCCCAAACCACCCCATCACCCGGCCCAAACCACCCCATCACCCGGCCCAAACCATCCCACACCAGTAGGGTATCTATGGGGGTTTTGTATATATCTTTCTCTCTCGCACCTATGTAGCAATCCCATAAGAAAAGCCGGATATCCGCCTTTTGGACCACTATTTCCCTCTCACTCTAACGATTAGGCGGCACTTTGTTGCGGTTTGTTATCATGTCTGTGGTTTCGTCGCTCTTATATAAAAAACAGTCGCTTGCAAAAGAAATCGCCCGTGGGAAAAACAGTCGCTTGCAAAAGAAATCGCCCGTGGGGAAAACTTGCAAAAGTCTGCGAGAGGGCCTTCGGCTGGGGGTGGCTGTCCGGTCACGTGACCTGTATGAGTGGCCCGGGAGAGGGGGGCTACCGTGCCACGGGGATGCGAGCCGTGTCACGGGGGTGGGAGACGTGTTCCGGGAGGTGGCGGGGGTGGGCCCGTTAGGGGAGGCACGTAAGCGGAGCACGTGACACGTGGTGGTGGGAGGATGTATTTAGATGTGTAGCGGTGAAGATTGAGGTGCAGTGAGAAAATTGTTGAAAAAGGTTGTACGTGATGGATAATGACGAGCAAGAGTTGGAGAGCCCGTCGCAATTACTTGACGATATGTTGGAAAAATACGAAACGGCAATTAAAAACGGGAACAGATTGATAAATGAAGTGCAATATCCATTGAATCAAAAGTGTTACGTATCAACCGGTTTGAGTAGTGCGAGAGGATTTATACCGGTGGTAAAATTGGCAAATGGAAAAGGAAATAAAACGACATGTATCACGCTAATAAGGTATGAATGGGAGGAATTTTTAAAATATCAGGATGATATCAATAGTCACATGTCTACCAAGATGACATGGTCGTGTGATCATTGTTACAAAGAGGCTGCAGGAAAGGCACATATTACCGACTCCGTGGTGACTAATGCACTTCATGTTTTCAAGTTGGCATTTATTTACGTAAATACCTCCAAACTGCTGGTTCCATTAATGCAAATTGAATGTCGTGGACAGGAGATAACATTGGATAAGAAAGGTGTCGATATGCTAATGAAATTGTTAAACGTCGTAAATAGGAGACTACTACGGTTAGAATCATTAGATTTCGTATATTACTACAATTCTGTATTGGAAACTATCGTTCGAAATAAGGAAAATATAGATATGAATAGAATTGATCAGTACGTAAGTAATCTGTTGTGCGGTTGCGGTCACCAAGGAGTCGACAACGAGGATGATGGTATTCGTCGAGATAAGCAAACCGCCGTATGGAGTTCCGAATATGTAGACTGTATACTGGAAATTGTTTGTTATCAATTAGATAAGTTTAAGTCGGACATTACATTCTTCATTT